>OZ038503.1:83438326-83493326 GCA_964036315.1 Acanthosepion esculentum | reverse complement strand
GAATATGACAAGGCTTCTTGCTATTCGAAAAAAGGAGTTTCAGAAGAGCTTCCATCAATGGAAACGGTGCTGTATGAAGCGTTGTTTCTTTAAAAGGGGACTACATCGATGGAGACTAAATTTAGAAATGCTATTTGTTATAATATTTTTATAGTAACGGTTCCGATACTTTTGGCACAGCCTTCGTATATACGAGGGTCATTCAATAAATAAGGTGAATTTTTTGGTATAAGGACTTCTAATACAGATAGAAGCTTACTCTTTTTTATTTTTTTATTTTTGTTTTACTTCTTTTTCACATGGATTTAATTTCTTTTGCAGATTAAAAAAAATCTTTGAGAGTTTTGGCGATTAACAAAGATGGCCGACCAAGAAGCATGCTCCAGGATTGAACAGCGGTCAGTTATCAAGTTTTTGGTTGCTGAAAGGTGCAAACCAGTTGAAATTCATAGGAGAATGTCAACTTTGTATGGTGCCACATGTTTCAGCCAAACAATGTCTACAATTGGGCTAAATTGTTTAAAGAACAACGGAGTAGTGTTTAGGATGAAGACATGACTGGGAGGCCTACAGAAGTGAGGTCTCCTGCAGTGATCGAATCAGTCAATGACCTCATTCAGTCTGACCGAAGGGTGACAGTGGATGACATTGCAAGGACTTTGAGCTTATCTGTTGGGACAAACGCAGGGGTCATCAGTCAGAAGGAGTCATCTTGCATCATGAAAACGCAAGGCATCACACAGCAGCTCAAACGGTGCAGACCATCAACGAGCTGGGCTGGGAACTGATCCCCCATCCCCCTTACAGCCCAGATATTGCCCCTTCAGACTTTCACCTGTTTGTTCCCATGAAAGCGTTCACGAGAGGCACGAAGTTTAAAAGTGATGATGAAGACAAAAGTGTTATGAGCGACTGGCTGAGACATGAGTCCAAAGATTTTTTACGCTGAGGGAATACGGAAGCTTGTGCACAGATGTGAAAAGTGTGTGACAGTGCTGGGAGACTACGTTGAAAAATTAAAAAAGAAAGTAAGCTTCTATCTGTATTAGAAGTCCTTATACCGAAAAATTCACCTTATTTATTGAATGATCATCGTATAATGATTTAAGAAAAGATCATGAAAAAACTTTACTTTAAAGTTGTTTTAAATACTTAACCGTTTTAGTACTAGAAATCAGTTTTCAGAGTCTGCAAAAAAAGTAACAGAATTTTTATCAGATGAGTATTAGTCATATCCTAGAATTTTAATTTAGATTTTGTGAACCCTTCACCTTCAGAACAGCATGATAGTCGCCTTACTCGGGCTACACAGACTTCCTTACTTATGATACGGTACCTTCAGCCTAACTGGCTAGGGAATTGAATTCCGCCATTTATTTATTTTTTTGACCCTGGTTTTTCCATCACTAATGTAATAGTGTATGCATGTCTTGTAGGTCGTCTAGCTAATCGCAACTGTGTTTTATACTGCAGCTATGCTGAGTGGACGTTAGTTGAAAATTTCTAGGAGAGAGCGCGATATCTAGCGTGATCAAGAGCCTTTACAAAGCCAGTACACTCAAACCCTCAGTCACGAGGACTTATAACTTTGTGCTAGCACAACCATCGACTGCTGCCAAAGAGTTCCGTCCACCCAATTTTACTCACAAGCCTTGGGTCAACCCGTGGTATGGATCTCAGGCATTTTCCAAATGTGTCGCTCTCTGAGATCGCCTCTTCCAGACGAATAACATTGTAATAGTAGCCATCTTATTATATTGGAACATATATTCTGGGTATATTCTGGCCTAGTAGCTGTATGCTACACTATATCATTTAAGTACCCAGGTATGTAAAGTAGTATAGCTTAACTGATACCCGGGATATAAAACAGTTTATCCTAGAATAATCCCCATTATATTCCAGGCTGGGAATATATTGTATATATTTCTTTTACTCTTGTTTGTTATGCAAACATTTTCTTGTATAAGAACGTACTGATTTCGCCGGGTTCGAAACTAAGGTCCACGCTAGTATCGATACATGAACTTAATACATTTATTCATTAGTGAAGCGGTATCTTCGCATTCCGCCGTCGGGTCTGCGTAGTAAGTCTCGCGTAAATTGAATTCTATCTATCTTGGCACAGTACTATAGGTACTAATCAACTCTAAATTGATCAAGCATCTCTCTTCACATGACTTTCATTCAAATATACATTATGGCTTTCGTTTCCCAAGGTCGCCTGTCGATTTGTTAAGGGTTAATAATGAATTTGTTTCTCGGGATTTAGATAAGAACGGTGAGGCTCTGGCTGTGATTTTAGATATTTCAAAAGCAGAGTTTGACATGCCGTTCTACTTCAAAAACGCAAAGGATATTTTATCTCTGGAAGAATATTTGACTTAGTTAATCGAAGAACGAAAATAGTGCTGAATGGCCAACATTCTGGATCATTCCAAATAATGCGAAATTCCCAAAAGGTACTATCCTTGGATTTACATTATTTATCTTAAACAACGACGCTCCTTATGACATCAATTCCCAAATAGGTATATATGCTGATATCAGAAATATTAAACTGCTGTCTTAGTACTAATTCGAATAGGTTTGACAAAGTAAAACTGGTAGTCGCTCTGGAAATTCAACCATGCACAGTATTTACATTATTTGGACTGTTGTCGTCATCTCTGTTGTCATATTAAACGACGTTTCTGTCGTTGTACGCTCCGGCTTTTCTTCAGGTGATTGGAATTTTGAACCAAACCTTTTATTTTGTCAGCTTGGGTTGATTTTTCTAGTTCCACGGACTATGCCCCTTCTGGTTATGTCAGTATCAGGTATTTATTTATATAGCAATCTCAACTCTTTAAGTTTTTGTTCAACTCTGCTGTGGACAGGTATTGATCTCAAAAATCTTTGGATCAAGTCACTGGAATAGTTCGATTAACGCTTTTAGCAATTTTATCTTTGAATTTTGGGGACTTATTGTTTTTTGAAACCGATATTGTACAATAAGAAAATTATGGTGACTACCTGGTTTTCCGCCATTGGCCTTATCGTTTGAATCTTTCTAGAAAGATCCAGAACATCATGGCTGAAGTTTAGTAATCACAGCTGAATGAAATGCACATTCAGTTAAGGTAACTGCGAACGGGACTGGTTAGTCGACAAGATCTAATTCTGCTTCAGGATAATACACGGCCACATGTTGTTCGGATGACACTGCAGAAGCTTACCAACTTGTGATACGAGACTTTGATATATACACCATATTCTCTAAATGTCTTGACCAGTGACTACCACTTCTCCTAGCATCTTGACAATTTGTAAGTCAAAAAACATTCTGTTGCATACAAGATGCAGAAATTGAATTCACAGATTATTTTGGCGCCAAAACATTTAAAGGTCTTTATTGTAAAGGCATAGACATCATTGTAAATCGGTGATAAGAATGGGTATATGTTCTATCCTTACTATTTTGCCTGGTTTAAACACTGTTTAAATGCATTTATTCAGCAATAAAACTTGATTCTAAAATCGAACATTATTTCCTGAAAAACCTAATGCATATATATATATATATATATATATATATATATATATGAATGAAGAAATATAGTTTTAAGGTGTGCTATATTTATGAGATAAAATGATCAATATCAGAGATAGAGTGTATGTAAATATAAATATAAAAGGGAATATTGAAGTCAACACTCAGAGGCGACAGGCTGTTTCATATTAGACGCAATCGTAATATATATATATCGCAATATATATATATATATCGCAATATATATATATATATATATATATATATATATATATATAGAGAGAGAGAGAGAGAGAGAGACCGAGATAGATAGATAGATAGATAGATAGATATGAAAACATAATGAGATAGATAGATAGATAGATAGATATGAAAACAAAATGAGATAGATAGATAGATAGATAGATAGATAGATAGATAGATAGATATGAAAACAAAATGAGATAGATAGATAGATAGATAGATATGAAAACAAAATGAGATGGATAGATAGATAGATAGATAGATAGATAGATAGATAGATAGATATGAAAATAAAATGAGATAGATAGATAGAGAGATATGAAAACAAAATGAGATAGAGAGATATGAAAACAAAATGAGATAGATAGATAGATAGATATGAAAACATAATGAGATAGATAGATAGATAGATATGAAAACAAAATGAGATAGATAGATATGAAAACAAAATGAGATAGATAGATAGATATGAAAACAAAATGAGATAGATAGATAGATAGATAGATATGAAAACAAAATGAGATATATAGATAGATAGATATGAAAACATAATGAGATAGATAGATAGATAGATAGATAGATAGACATGAAAACATAATGAGATAGATAGATAGATAGATAGATAGATATAAAAACAAAATGAGATAGATAGATAGAAATAGAGCAATGCAACAGAAACTCCCTGCTATGAACTAGATGAAATGCACATTCAGATAGGCAAAATGTGATCAGCACTGATTAATCGACGAGGTCCAATTCTGCTTCCTCACAATGCTCCTCCACATATTGCTAGGATGACACTGTAGCTCATCGACTTCGGATACGAGACTCTGTATTCTTCTGATCTATCGCGCACTGGCTACCACTTGTTCAAGCTTATCGATAATTTTTTTATGGCAAAAGACATTCCGTTGCAATGAAGATGCTGAAATTGAATTCAAAAATTTATTGTCGTTCAAATCTTTTTTTTAATGTCATAAAAAACCCTGTAACTCGATTTCATAAATATATCAATGCTCAGTGTTACTAATCTAACTGATTTAAACACTGTTTAAGTACATTAATTCAGCACAAAATGTTGATTCTAAAATCGAACAAGTATTTTTCCGAACAAGCTAAAATTGACCTCAAGTTCTCACCAAGCTATCAAAGGGGACGAATTTGTTCAAATCATCTGAGATAACCCCACTTAGTGGTGTACATCTGAGATGTCCACGGGGGTGATATGTTCACGTGTGAGAAAAAAAATGATAGACAGATAGCTGTATAAACACCAGCTCCAGATATTTCGACAATCACTCACGTATCGCAGTCAGAGAACGTCCGTTTGAGATCTATACAGAGCCGCATACCACAGACCGGTGGTTAGTGACTGACGAAATACTTGAATGGATAATATCTTAATTAATGAAGACTAAAGTTTCGTGTGATTATTTATTCAGCACGCCCGTTCCATCACAGTTGTAATGAACGACAAAAAAATTCTAGCTACTGGTGTCTTCCAGAAACCAAACAAGTTAGTTAGAATATATCGTTAGAAACAAAGAAAAATTATCTGACTGCTATTGAATTTAATTACCGGATTCATTTAAACGACACAATGAGGAGAAGCTAAGAGGACATGAATCACGTGGGGATATACTGTGCCAAGGGAACGACAGCGGGCCCTTGATCGTCTCAATCAGTTTTTCCCTTCCTAGGAATGGTGCTAGTACGACTGTCTCTCGTATTATAAAGGAGACCAAGAAAAGGAAATTCTTCTTCGTCTATTTGTGGAACTGAATCCAGAGATGACACAGGGCAATAAAATGCAATTTTTATATAAGCTTAGGCGATAATTCATCTAGGAGATTTTTTCCCGCAATAGTTTTCCATTTATTTCTGCGGTGGACCAGTTGCCATCCAATGCTAAAAGAACCCGGACTGTCCTGATATTTACCCATAGCTTCGGGGAGAAGAAGAGGATAGATACCTTTCGCAAGGATATTAGGACGTAAGTGAATTTAATGGATTCGACGATTCCTCAATCAGAGCCGTTATCCATTACTCCATGGTGCCTCCTTTTTTATTTTACTTCTTCCGAATAAATATGTCATGCTGCAAAAAAGGCGCCACGTTTTGTGCTACTTGTTAGGATGTGTCATCTTGGTCACAATTACCAGAGTTTTTGAGCCACACTGGGTGCTTCATACAAAAATTTAAATATTCAATATCCAAACAAGTGTTCACAAGCCAAATAAGCGAGCAGCTGAGCCTCAAAAATATCGTTACGACAGGGTGGTTTTGGTGGCTACAAAATTGGAATTAGTGCATTGCTTTGTGTGACTTGTTAGTATGGGTAGTCTAGGTCATACTTAACAGCGTTTTTGAGCCACTCTAGATGTCCCATACAAAAAGTTAGATGATCTATATCCAAACAAGTGTTCAGAAGCCAGAAAAGTCAGCAGTTGTGCTTCAAAAAATCGTTACGACAGGGCGGTATTGGGGCTATAAAAATCGAATAATGCCTCGCTTTGGGCTATTTGTTAGTTTGAGCAATCTAGGTTACATTTACCAGCGTTTTTATCGTCTCTGGGTGTTCCTTACTAAAAGAAAATTGCTATTCATTATCCCAACAAATATTTACATGCCAAATTAATCAATGATTTTCGAGACTATAAAAATCGAATTAATGCCTCGCTTTGGGCTACTTATTTATTTGAGCAATCTAGGTCACAGTTACCAATGATTCTGGAAACTACAAAAATAGAATTGTAATGGTAATGTTTAACGTTACTGTTGTTATTGAGGAAATATTAATTGAGCAAGCGGTTAATGTTACCGTTGATCCTTCACTTAAATTTCTTTATTTGGGGGAGAAAGCTTGACATCTGAATCCCCCTAGGTCGTAGAGGTCTATCTAATATTGAAGGGAATTTCTCCCAAGCTATTGCTTTGTACCATAGTAATTTAATAGATTTATTATATATTCATTTTCCTTGTTAAATGTGCTACCTTTCTTTTTTTGTTGTTGTTGTCACCCTTCGAGGTCTTCAAGTGATGTGGTCTTCGTATTTCGTAAACCTTTTTATTAGTGATGCTATAGCGCCAGTATATAGGGTTTGATGGAGTATAGCCACAATAATTTTCTTTTAGTACACTATCGGTCTCGGAAAACAGTACTGAGACATTATGTTTAAAAATTCCCTAAAATTCATACTCTGATGTCCTCAAGGACACATGGGTCAGTGGATAAAATCATTCGATGAAGTAATCCAGTGAATTTAGTCAAAGAGTTTTGAGTTCAATATCTGGCCAAAGTAGAGTTGAAGTACTAAAGGGAAATAAATGAAACTCTGATATCCAGAAAAGGCATGCCACGTGGAACTAGAACACTATACTACGGTGGACTAAATGAAGGATTTGGAGCGAAATTCCAAAGGATATCAACTGAAGAAGGCCGGAACGTATAACGGCTGAAACGTCGTGAATGATGAGGAAAACACTTTGGCTACCGTTTTCCGCTTACATGAATTGAAAAGATTATATTGAATAAATTGCTGTGTCATATCAAACAATTTCTTTCACCATAATAGATTGTACATTTATAAATCTACGATCCATCCGTACATTGAATACAGCGGTTATAACATTTTTGGATATCCAGGCTATATGCTGTTATATCGAGATTCTCGAAAAATTCCAAAGAAGTTTATTTACCTTTATGATATGGCTTTTCGACTTCAGCCACTTTCCCACCGCCTTGATGAGGCTTCCCTCTATCTTTTATATAAATATTTTAAGCGTAATTTTTCTTCTCTTTGGTCCCACGACCGCATGACTCTAAGCGTACTAATAGATTGGCTGATAGATCTCATCGTTTTATTGTTGAAATATCTAAATGTAACTTCTAAGTTATATTCTATAGTTTCTTTTCTCGCGATTTTCACCTGTGGTACGCTCTTCTAGTTTATTTCTTCCCTGGCACCTACGTTCTTCAAAAATTTAAACGCATCATTAATCGCCAACTTCCGCCTTCCTTGTTCCTTCACCTCACTAAAGTTTTTCCATTCCCATGCTCTCCGAGTAATCACTGGTGTACTAGTGGCTTTATCGCCTTGCTCAGTGGTAAATATTTAAAACAACGCCATTTTCTTCCGATATAAATGTACGGCGGTGTAAAGCGGAAAACGAAATCAGCGAGCTGAGTTCGAATTCTGGTCGAGTTCGTTACATTTACTCTCACACAAATACCTTTGGGAAAGATATAAAGACATCACTTCTGCTCCAGCCAGGTATGGGCTAAATAGCATGTCTGACTGCACTCCCTTGCTTTGAGGTGTCTATCTGTTTTGAAGACGAAAAACAATCAATTTAAAGCTAAGCTTAAGAGGGATGGGGTTCGTCAGGTTATATTGCTATACACTCAATTGCGGTTGTGGCTGCAGTACATGTAGTACTCTTTTCGAAAAACAGTGTATCACAGTCTTTCTAAAGATCCTCAGTTTGTGTCCGACCACAGTATTTTGAAAGAATATTTATTCAATGCTGTATAAACTCCAGGATCTAATATTATCAATACCTTGAATGTGAATCGATCTTCTAACGTCATAATTAGTATTATGTTTTCAATAAGCGAATGAATAACTTAATTAGGAATTATGAAAGCCCGCTGTTTTCTTCTTCTTTGTTGCCTCGATTGTCGTCTCGGATCTGTTGTTGTGTCGATATACGCATGCGCACACATGTCGATTTTTATGAACTCTGTAGCCGTGAACAAAGGTCAAGCCGAAACAAACCAGAACGTTTGCTATTGTTAAGCTCTCAGGATTTCGCTTGGCTAAACTAATTGAACTTCACTCGACGTCTAATTGGGTTTCCTCCAGTCAAGACTTGACATTATTGTTAAATTCTATAATGCTAGTGAAATGACCTTAAGGTCGAAGTTAACATAGAAATGTGGATACAAATTTAATCGTTTGGAAAGCATTGAGATGCCGAACCGAATTTATATTTACATAGAACTAAACCCGTTTTATTTACATCTATTTTTAGATGACTTATCATGTATTAATGTGTGAAGTACCCTTGACCAAAAAACAAAAATGGACACTTCATATTTGCAGGCTCCACGCATCGTATATACATGCGTATCATGCGACTTTTGAAAACCTAATTTTCAAGCTAATTTTAAGAGGGTTGTGTCATACACTAGATATAAAATTAGCGTATTTACTGCACGTCCTCGCTACGCCGCTGACTAAACTGTATACCATTGTCGGTTTAGGGGAAGTATGGCCGAGTAATTTACTAAATCACACTTAGCTGTAATAATATTTTCACAGATAAGTATATTTTTGTATTTTTCTTTTTAGTTCAAACTAATTACTTCGATATTTTTATTTAAATCTACTACCCTCTCTCTCCAACAAAGGTAATACGCACTCTCCTTCAGGTTTTTCCTGCATCCTCCGAAACCTATCGATTATCACGGGCGGCAGATCTACTATTATTCCCACCTCTGTGTCACTGTCACTGATAGATGCCGCTAAGGTAACCTTTCGCATGTCTCCCTTCTGGAATGTTCCACTCATCGACCTTCACACTGCAAAGAGCTACAGCGTGTGCCTTTGTAGTTGCACCCGTAAGCTGATCCTTAATTCTATATCGGTCTGTTCTTTCTATTACTATATAATATGGCTTCCATCTTTTATCTAATTTATGTCTAATCCAATGGTTCTTAAAGTCTACTGGTTCTTCTATTTCAAAGCTAATTTCTTTATTCTTATTTTCCGCATATTCTTGTTTTTTCTTAGCTTTAGATACGTTTGCTTTCATTCTAACGAAAGCTTTATGTTGCTCCTCGAAAGCTGTTTGGTGACGTTCCTCTTGTTATTAATATCATCTAGGTAACACTATATCTCTATTATACAGTTGCGGCCAAAATGTTCAGAACGGCATTATTTTCGTCAGAAAAGTAGGTATAAGTTTTTATCAAAGTTGTTTTATATTCTATAATTTTCACAGATACTAAATACGATATTATTTGTTATTGTCCCAGATCTTGGTGTAATTTGAGAGGATAATACAAAAGTTATGGATGATTTAGTGATTTACTGCAAAACCCATGGCGCCCAAAATGATCAGAACGGTTGCTTTTACCCCGTGAACTCTAATTTGTTTAATTTGTTTACGTGACGGTTCGTTTACTAAACATTAGTAAGAATATCTGCTGTGTACTTTGTTACTCCGTTACCAATTCGTCAGCAGATTATTAAGCTTCGAAAGAAGGATAATTTAAGTATTGGGTCTATTGCAAAGATTGTTAACAAGTCAAAAAGTGTTGTTCACGGTAGTCTTAAAGTCTACGATGATTGTGGTTCGTGTGAAGCAAGAAAGTCTACAGGTAGGCTAAGAAAAACGACTAATAGAGAAGATCGTGCTATGGTAAAGTTGGTTAAAAAGGACAGATTTAAAACTGCTACTGCTGTTTCTCGGGAAATGAGCATTGTACTGAAGAAAACTTTATCCCGAAAAACTGTGTCCCGTCGTTTAGTTGAACATGACCTACAAGCAAGAGCACCTGCAGTGAAGCCACTGATCAGCTCCAAGAATAAAATGTGTCGTCTTATCTTTGCAACCGAACATGTGTTGTGGTCTCAAGAAAAATGGCAAACGGTGCATTTCAATGATGAATCTAAGTTTATGTTATCTGGCACAGATGGGAAAAGGTACGTTCGTCGAAAAGTAAGTGAAAAATTGTCCCCTAAATGCCTTAAGACTAGTGTTAAATTCGGTGGAGGAAGTGTCATGGTTTGGGGGATGATATCTTGAGATGGTGTGAGCCCTTTGGTGCGATTACATGGAAAGGTAAATGCAGGAGTTTATAAACAACTTGTAAAAGATCATGTCTTGCCTGTGCTGAGAAATTCAACTAAGCGACCACCCATATTCATGCAGGACAATGCCCCATGTCACAAGGCTAAGGTGGTCATAAACTTACTCAAGGCTGAAAAAGTTATTATTATGGATTGGCCTGCTCAAAGCCCAGATCTCAGTCCTATTGAAAATGTGTGGAATATTATAAGAGAACGTTCGAAAGCCAGAAATCCTAAAACAACCGAGAAATTATGGAATGCCCTTCAGGAAGAATGGAATAAGATCACCCAGCAAGAAATTGAAAATTTAATTTCCTCATGCAGTCGAAGATGTCAAAGTGTGATTGAAGCTAAAGGGCTTCACACTAAATATTAAATAATTCCAGTATTCTCTGTCATTTTTGATTATTTTGTTATTTTTCCAACCGTTCTGATCATGTTAGCCGCCATAGGTTTTGCAGTAGACCACTAAATCATCCATAACTTTTGTATTATCCTCTCAAATTACACCAAAATCTCAGGCAATAACTATTAATATCGTATTTATTGTGTGTGAAAATTATAGAATATAAAACAACTTTGATAAAAACTTATACCTACTTTTCTGACGAAAACAATGCCGTTCTGAACATTTGGGCCGCAACTGTATATTAGTTTAAAAGACGAAAACTTTTTCATTTTCATTGAATCTAGTCTCTGATAGCGTCTAATTCAAGTATGCATCCCAGAATCGTTAATTATCGACTACCCTTTTTGCTAATATGTCGTACCTTTACAAATATTTGGGGGTTCATGGCGGAAAAAAAAGATAAAAACAACAAAAAATCAAATTGCTACTTACTGGGATCTTTTCCTCTTCTAGGTCGCTTTCTCGGGGATTTTGTTCTTTTCCTCGGTCACTTTCTCAAAGCAGGGCTCGTCGAATCGAAGATTGATGTTCGTCACGGAGCCAATATTTCAGCAATTTCGCTTTGCAGCTCAGACAAGACATCAGGTTCGTTGACAGAGTGCACAGTTGCAGTCAGTAGCTTGTGACTTAAAAGTTACCCTTCGATCAGATCGTTATCCACGAGTGGAAAGGAAAACAATTTCTAGTAGTCAACCAGATTATTATACTTTAATAGTACTTTACTATTATAAGAGAACGAAGGCTGGTTGAGGCGTAAGTGAGCGGGGAGCTGCGCAATTCAGCGGCCACCGACTGTCTTTCTGCGTGTCCCGCTTTATAGCTTTGCGCCAGTTGATCAGCTTTATAGACAACAGTTTTCTTTGTTCCTTCATCTTCGTCCCTAAAAAACAATCTTCCTTCAGTCACTTTTTTTCAGTCTTGCTCTTGGTGAAGGTGGAGGAGGAAGATGATTATGAATTTATCAATGTTAAATTCTAACCACCCGTTTACCAAATTTTCAACACCGAAATATATTATTATATTTGACAAATATTTAAGTAGATTTTGTCTTCAACGAGAACCTCCTCTTAAAAATACACCTAAACCTAAGGCCAGCCAGAAATAGACAAAAACTGATACATTCCACCATCTAAATAAACCTCATAAAACTTTGATCAAAGTGTTTTAAAATATTATTTGATCATATAGATGTTAAATTTCTTCCGGAAATTATTTTCTTTATTCTTTTTCGATAACTTAGCTATTCATTTATCTGAAAATTAAGTTATATCCGAACATATTTCTTCCCAAGGTGTCCGTATAAACATTGTATCATATACTGAAAACAGTACGATATATCGGTTTATGTGGACATATTTACCAACTTAGCTATTCATTTATCCGAAAATTAAGTTATATCCGAACATATTTCTTCCCAAGGTGTCCGTAGAAACATTGTATCATATACTGAAAACAGTACGATATATCGGTTTATGTGGACATATTTACCAACTTAGCTATTCATTTATCCGTAGTATAGATTTATCCGAATATTTCTCAAACGCCTCAAGGTGTCCGTTTAAACCTTGAAAATACCAATATATATATATATATATATATATATATATATATATATATATATATATATATATGTCAGTATATGTAGAAAGGCTTACCAATTTAGGGATTCGTTTATCCAGAATTTAGATTTATTTGAACATATGTTTTCATCCCCTGTTTTAAACTATCTGTCATATAGGAATAAAGTGTCGCTGCCAACGCTTGAATTTGAACATAGATCGCCAGTAAACAAAGGCGATCACATTTTGAATACGTAGTTCACGTGATGACAAAGGAAATGTATATATGGGAATTAGCGTGGCGTCTAATTGATCACCATTTCTAGTCTATCCTCTATTACTCTACGGATCACTGTTTCTACACTATCCTCTATCTCCTTACTATTCACTATACTATTTCTCTATACTGATCACTATACGGATTACTATACGGATTACTATGTGGTGGTTACTTTTCGAGTGAGTATTATCGAGCAAGTACTCTTAGTGAGATTGTTATTCGAAGGCGTCTGACCCCAGGATTGTTACTATAGTTGTTTCTGCGATTACAAAGTCTCTACTACAACGAGTATTACGAATGCGACAATGAGTATTCGTTGTCATTACAAAAGTGGTAACGACTGTTCATTGACATCACAAAAGTATATTTGTCCGGAAAGTCCATACCAATTTTTAAGGGAAATTAAAACACACAAAAATTCTGCCATTAAATATTTATTCGACTACATATGAACCATTTTGTTGTATATCCTTTCTTCATTTGTCCTTCAACTTAAAGATTCCATCTTCCCAGAACTTCGGTAGTTTCTCGACAAAGAACTAATTAAGGTGTTTCTTATGTCACCCAAAGAATTAAAATTTTTACCGTTGAGATCATTTTTCAAGGACCTGAATAAATGAAAATCCGAAGTTGCAATGTCTGGTGAATATGGCGAGTGTGTAACACATCCCAGCCAAGCTGCCACAATTTTTGCCGGGTCGCCAAAGATACGTGAGGTCCGGCACTATCCTAATAGAAAACAACACCTTTCCTGTTCGCCAAATCTGGGTTTTTTTCTTGAATTGCCGCCTTTAATTCGTATTTTTAAAGAATTAATTGACTGTTTACTTGGCTTGTAGAACAGGATTCCTTTCCAATCCACCAGATGCACCCGCCCTTTCGCCTGGGGCTGCAGAATATGCCGACTTGACCTATGCAGAAGGGTAAGACCCCCACCAATGGGGCATCCTGGGTATGACGATAAATTACATCTGCGTCCAGGGTAAGACGATAAACTACGTCCAACAGCAAGGCCTCTGATAATGAGGTTTTGACGAGCGTTGTACCACCTCTTAATTGCTGGTGTTCCTAGGTCCACCCTGAACCGGGTGGTAGCACCTGTTAGGGTCCTATCTATGGGCAAATAGTTAAATACAAAACTGAGGTAAAAAGCATTATAAAAGTGTAAAAATAGGTTTTACTACCAGAAATACTTTGTAAAAAATTATTACCAGAAATAAATTTTTGAAGAAAAAAAGTATTACCAGTAATATATTTTTGAAAAAAATATTACCAGCAATACGTTTTTTAAAAAATAATATTACCAGCAATACATGTGATTGTACTAAAAAATATGAGTAATTGAAAAATAGTTCAAATATATATATATATACATACACACCTTTTTTTCAAACTATCGCTATGAATCTATTTCCAAAGTTTTGCTGGCGTTAAATGACCCACTGAGGTTTTGATATGCCATGAAACAAAACAACCAAACCACCAGATGTACAGCATGATTTTCTTAGGATGAAGACCTGTTTTAAGCTGGCTAAAGTTGAATCATGTCGCTTACATCAGGAAACTTTTCGCTGAACATTGTTGTAAACAATCCATTTCTCATCGCCCGTCACAATTTGCTTCAAAAAGAGTGCATTTCCATTGCGTTTATACAGAAAATCACAGATGAAATGCGACCCAAAAGACTCTTTTCACTCAGATCATGTGGCACCAAAATATCGTAGCGATTTGAGTACCCAAGCTTCATTAAGTGCTCATGGATGGTGAATTTTGAAAAATTTGAACTTTCTGCCAATTCCAGCTTTGTGTAATGCAGGTTATTCTCAATGAATGTCTTGATTTGGTCGTCATCTGTAGTAGGGGGCGTCTATTTGAGCGTTCTTCATCAATAAGGCTACAATCACTAACTCTACACTCAGCTAACCACTTCCGTACAGTCCTGTCAGCTAGAGTACATTCTCTGTACACAACACATATCTTTTTCGTTGCTTGCAAAGCATTTTTGCCTTTACAGTAAAAAGAAAGCATCAAGTCCCCGAAATGCACTTTATAATCTTCCATTTTCATAGGGATACAAAATTGACACAAATTAAGTCATTTTAAACTTTCTTTCTCAAGAGATAGTTTCAAGTCTGATCTAATCAAATGTGTAAGCATATTATATCTGTCTATAAATTTGATGTGTTGGAAAATGAACGACCGAGGGTCGATATGGACTTCCCGGAAAGCTCGAAATGATGGTTTAAAAATAGCACGATATATCAGTATATTTGAAAATGTTTACCATATTAGACGTTCATTTATTCAGAATTTAGATTTATCCGGTCATATTTTCCCAAGGTGTCCGAATAAACTGTATTATATTCTGAAATTAGCCAGATATGTATATATGTAAAAATGTTTACCAAATTAGGTGTTCATTCATTCGGAATTTAGATTTATCCGGTCATATTTTCCCAAGGTGTCCGAATAAACATCTTATTACATATTGAAAATAGCCAGATATATCAGTATATGTAGAAATGTTTACCAAATTAGGTGTTCATTTATCCGGACATTCGATTTATCCAGTCATATGTTTAAACCCCTGTCCCAAGGTGTCTGTATATAACTTTAATCATATTCTAAAAATAGTACGATATATCAGTATATATCGAATTATTTAGCATCTTAGGTATTATTTATTCGGAGTTTAGTTGTATCCAAACATATTTTTCAACCATGTGTCCCAATGTGTCTGGATAAACACTGTATTATTATGTTTTAATGCAGTTCACCCCAAGCAAGTAGGGAGTGCCACTAGCACGCAGGGCGATACAGAGAGTGAAAGTGAGAGAATTGACTGTGTACAGAGGAAAATGAGGAAAAGATAAGAGAGGAACGGGGATCAAGGTAAGAGAAGATGGCAATTGAGGTTTCATTTAAATTTTTGAAGATTCTAGCGAAGCAAGCAAGAAGAAGGGAGATCCACCGTCGGGAAGCAGAAGAGAAACTGTCGGAGTGAATGTGGCGGTTGCATTTAACTATTTCAACAATAAATGGCCGGGACCTAGATGACAATCTAGTAGCTAAGAATAGCACGATATTCCGTATATATAGAAATATTTACCCACATCAATTAGTATTTTGAAACTCTCAATTGATAATAGTACCATACATTGTATATTATCTCTGTACCACTCCAATATGTTCACGGACGATAACTTTTTATCTTCATATATTAATTTTTCAGCGACGCCAATCGCCTTCTCAGAGCATAGCTCGACTAAAACCTCCACGTGACTGATGTTCTTTAACCTGATTGGTCACTTCGAGGTTGTTACGACAAAAGAAAGGTGTCTAACATAAGATTAACGTACTGAAAATGAAATATAGTTTTCTGGCTTCCAATTTAGTTGAGACTGTTTTAACTGATTTCGTAGAGAATTCCTGACAGTAATTAATATAAAGTATGTGTGCCTGTCATCTTATAATTCGAGGATTGCTTTATGACGGCCGAGCAAGAAACAAAATTTCATTTCCTTTCATATATCGCAAAAATACGAGTAGTACTTCATTAAATATTCATGGGGCTTTATTTCGCATGAATCAAATGTGCATCTTGAAATTACAAGTAAAAATTTCCGCCTCGACTTTTATCTTTTTCCATCTATTCAATCTTTTCAGTAATTTTTCTTGGTTGCTGTTTGGGTATCTTTTTCAATAAAATTCTTGTTAAAATTATATTTGGGCTTTGGGTTCATCATTTTTCTCCTTTTTTTGTAGAGAGCAGGGAGATATTTACTGATGTTATTTTTTTTCAATTTTACTTCTTGTTTTTTATTCGTATATATAGTCTTCTCTTTTAATAGATATCTCCTTTCCTGTGTCTTCATTTGCTTCTGTAGGTTTTATATTCGAATTTCCTCTACAAGATTTCATGCATTTTATCTTTTTCCTTCTCTTTTTCTTTTCCAATCTTCTTATTCATTTGTACAATCACAAACTTTCTGTTTGTTTTTAAATTTCTTTAAATTTGACAATATTTATTGTGCATTCTTTCTTTTCTTTCCTAAATTTCTTTCTTTCATTAGTAAGATTTATATTTATTTATTTCCTTCTTTCTTTCTAACTTTCTTTATTCTTTATTTTGTTTTTTGCTCTTTCTTTTTTTCTTTCTTTCTTTCATTCTTTATTTATTTATTCATTTCGTTCTTTCTTTTGTTTTTTCTTTCGTTCTTTCTTTTTTCGTCCTTTCTTGTTTTTCTTTTTTCCTTTTTCTTTCTTTCTCTCTTTCTTTATTTATTCATTTCGTTCTTTCTTTTGATTTTTATTTCGTTCTTTCTTTTTTTGTCCTTTCTTTCTTTCTTTCTTTATTTATTTATTCATTTCGTTCTTTCTTTTGTTTTTTCTTTCGTTTTTGGTCCTTTCTTGTTTTTCTCTCTTTCTTTTTTCTTTCTTTCTTCCTTTTATATTCGTTTTCTTTCTTTTGTCCTTTCTATCTTTCTTTCTTTATTTATTCATTTCGTTCTTTCTTTTGTCTCTTCTTTCGTTCTTTCTTTTATCGTCCTTTCTTGTTTTCTTTTTTCTTTCCTTCTTTTCTTTCTTATATTCTTTCTTTTGTTTTTTCTTTCTTTCTCTCTTTCTTTATTCATTTCGTTCTTTCTTTTGTTTTTCCATTCGTTCTTTCTTTTTTCGTCCTTTCTTGTTTTTCTTTGTTTTTTCTTTCTTTCTTTATTTCTTTTTTTTTTTTTTGTTCTTTCTGTTTTCGTCCTTTCTTGTTTTACTTTATTTTCTTTCTTTCTTTTCTTTATCTATTTATTCACTTTGTTCTTTCTTTTGTTTTTTCATTCACTCTTTCTTTTTTCGTACTTTCTTGATTTCTTTCTTTCTTTACCCATTTATTTCGTTCCATTTTATCTTTTGTTCTTTCTTTTTGTTCTTTCAAGTTTTATTTCTTTATTTATTTATTCATTTATTTATTTTATGCTTGCTTCCTTCCTTTTTTTATGCTTGAATTTTTATTTTTATTTATTCATGCTTAAAATTTCTTTCAACTTGTTTATTTTTCCTGTTCTTTATTTCTTTGTTGTATTTTCTTTCATCATTTCTTCATTTTTATTTCTTTTTTGTCTTTTCTTTTCCTTTTTCTTTTCTTTCTTTTCCTTTCCTTTTCTTCTTTTTCCCTTTATTATTTGATTTTTTCTTTTTTATTTCTTTTTCCTTTTCTTTCTTTTCTTTCCCTTACTCACTTTTCCCTTTTTTATTCGATTTCCTACATTTTATTTCTTTCTTTCACAGTTTCTTTCTTTATTCTTTTCTTCTTTTCTTTTTTTCCTTCATTCTTCAATTTATTTCTTTATACAGGATGCGATGTTTAAGTTGTCATCATTTTATATTTTTAATTTCGCGCATGCAAGTTGCTTGTTTTTGATTTTGTTTACTCCATAGTATAGTAGGGTCAGTTGGGCACCGTCTGTGAGAAAATGAGCAACATGACGCAATTCTCTCCACCGGAAATTTAGAAACGGTATGCTGATCTTCTTGTCATTCGCACCGGAACCCCAATACGAGCATTTCAGATTTTTTTTTTGCATCAATATGTGGACATTGCACAGATTTATAACGAGTTGCATGAGTCTAATGGTGATTACCATGGTGTTTGGCGTGATGGCGACATTATCCCTCCATTCATCTTCCCTCAGGGCCTCAGACCCATCACGGAGGACTACATCAAACGCCTTGAGGAGGTAGTGCTGCCCTAGGTCAAGAGGATGCCTTCTGGAATGCTCTGTGTCTCGCAACAGGACTTTGCACCATGTCACATTTGCAGGAGAATCAAATCATGGTTTTTAGACAATTTTTGCAGTTGAGCTGCAGACCAACAAAACTCCTTGTAACACTAAATATGAACCGAAGGATTATGGCAGCATTCAACAAATTAAACAAGGGAGACCGTCCAGAAGAGATGCAGGAAATTCTGAAGTCATCTGGAGGCTGTGGTTGAAGCCAAATGTGATTTTATTGAATAAATTTACTGTTTAGTATTTCAAGACATTTTTGTGTAATTTTTGTAAATAAATCTGTTAAAATGAGATGTCAGTGTTATTTTCATAATTTTCTTATTTTGACGATAATTTATCCATCGCACACAGTACATGTCAGACATTGTTTTCTTTTCATTTTTCGTCCTTAGACTATTTATTTCGTCTTTGTTTCCTTCTATGTCGTTATTTTCTTTTATCCTTTCTCAAATTATTTTTCCCTTTTGTTTATATTCTTCCTGGTTTTTTTTTGTCATCTTTCCTTTCTTGCTTATTCTGTCTTCTATTTATTTTCTTTCTGACGCGATGTCTTTCTTTCTTTTTCCTTTGCATTAATTCTTCTTTCTTTCTTTCTTTCTGTATTTATTTATTCCATCCTTCTGTTTCTTTCTTTCTTTTTTTTCCTTCCTTTCTTTCTTTTTTGCTGTGCTTCTTTCTTTCATTCTTTCTTTTTTATTGCTGTCCTTCTTTCTTTCTTTCTTTCTTTCTTTCTGTGCTTCTCTATTTATTTATTGCTCTGCTTCTTTCTTTCTTTCTTTCGTTCTTTCTCTCCTATTCTCTATATAAAGAAATTATTTCTTCCTTCTTCAACTGTTTCTTCTTTCTTTAACTTTTTATGTATTTTTTCATCCACCCTTTTTATTTTTCTTTCTTCCTCTCTGTCTTTCTTTCTTTCTTTATTGCTTTGGTTATTTTTTCTTTCTTTCTTTCTTTCTTTCTTTCTTTCTTTCTTTCTTTATTCCTCTACTTCTTTATTTATTTTTTGCTCTGCTTGCTTCTTTCTTTCTTACTTTCTTTCTTCTTTCCTTCCTTATTTCCTTTTTCTTGTTGTGCTTTTTTCTTTATTTATTAGTTGCTCTGCTTCTTTCTTTCTTTCTTTCGTCCTTCATTCCTTCCTTCTTTTTTCTTGCTGTCCTTCTTTCTTTTTTTCTTGCATTGCTTCTTTCTTTCTTTCGTCATTGCTCCGTTTCTTTGTTTCTTTCTTTGTTTCTTTGTTTCTTTGTTTCTTTCTTATAAACTTTATAATTTTTTTTCTTTCTCTCTTCCACTGTTTCTTCTTTCTTTATCTTTTTATGTATTTTTTCTTTCATCCTTTTCATTTTTCTTTCTTTCTGTCTTGCTTTCTTTCTTTTTTGCTGTGCTTCTTTCTTTCTTCCTTTATTCCTGTACTTCTTTATTTATTTGTTGCTTTGCTTTTTCTTTCTTTCTTTCATTCTTTCTTCCTTCATTCATTCCTTCGTTTTTCTTGCTCTACTTCTTTATTTATTACTCTGCTTCTTTCTTTCTTTCTTTCTTTCTCTCTCTCTCTCTCTTTCTTTCGTCATTGCTCTGTTTCTTTCTTTTACACTTTATAATTCATTTTTCTTTCTGTCTTTCTTTTTCTCACTATTTCTTCTTCCCTTATATTTTTCTTTGTATTATTTCCTTCAGCTTATTACTTTCTTCATTTTATTATTTGATTTCTTTGTTTCGTCGTTCATTCTTTCTTTCCTATACTCGTTATAAATAAATCATTTCTTCTTCCTTTCACTGTTTCTTCTTTCCTTACCTGTTTTATGAATTCTTTCTTTCATCCTTTTTTCTTTTCTCTTTCTTTCATTCTTTCTTTTTTTTCTTTCTTTCTTTCTTTCTAATTCTCAATATTCTTTAACCCTTCCTCAGTTTTCCTTCTATCGATTCCTACGTGTCTTTCAAGTGTTCTTTAATTTTTTTCATTCCATTTTCTCATTTCTTTTTCTTTCGTCTCTCCTTCCTAGGCCCATTCCTTCTTCTCAGCTCCCATTCTCGCATAACACTAAGATTTTTTTTTTTTTGTGCAATTTCCAGTGTGAATGAATTTCCTATTTTCTTTCTTTTCTTCACCTATTCTTCTTTCAATTCATTGGTTTTCCAATTTCCCCAATGCATGACATTCACGAAAATTCCCTGGCGTCTGGGGCTCCATTTGACCACTTTGAAGTTCAGTGACCCCACTGATAACATCAGAGAAAAGAATGTCGACAACACTTCTTGTCTTCTTCAGACGAATAGCAATTCTACAAGATGAATTTATTCAATGGAATGTTGGTTTCTTTCATATGCAACTTCTCTCAGAATCAAATAGTTGACTTGAAAATTCATGTCTACGATTCTATAAATAAATGCAAGAACCTCGTGTTAATTCAAAATTTCAAAAACCTTCAGAAAGATAATTAGTTCTAATTAAATATCATATATCAAAGTTATTGATCTGCTTAGGTGAATTATAGGTACTTATATATATATATATATACATATATATATATATATATACATATATATATATATGTGTGTGTGTGTGTGTGTGTGTGTGCGTGCGTGTGTGTGTATGTGTATTATTTAAAAATCATTATTATTTTCAAAAATAAACAAACGCACGTCATTGGATGTAATATAAACAGAGGAGGAGGATGCGAAGAAGGAAGAAAAAGAGAAAGAAGAAACGGAAAGAGGAGAAAAACAAGTGTATTTTAAATGGATCGGTGGGGGGGGGGTAAATTACATTTTTTTTATCTAGCCTCATATGTACTTAAGAAAAATATCCTGATATGTAAGTAAGGGCTTAAGACTTTGGATTTCTGGTTTAAAAGATTTTCTGGATCCGGTAATGTCATAATCTATACATATATATATATATATATATATATATATATATATATATATATATATATATATATATTCTGCAACCTAAAAGTGAGTGATTACATTAGAAACATTGAAGTTTTGACTAAATGACAGGTATTGAAGTCATCTTCATGAAAATACAACTGCGGTGCACATCCTTCTCGTATGAGCAATAGCAATCTTCTTAAACAACAACTCTTTGGCCAGCTTTTATCAATCAAGTCAGTAAGAAGGTCACGCTTGCGCATCGAAAACGCACTCAGAGTAAATCTGAATCAAGACAGCAGCCCCTTTTCTTGAAAACCAAAACGCCAGATCGAAGGACCTGACGCCCATTCCTCTTCTCTTCTATACAAAGATTTCTGCGAAGCTGACTTGAACATCGACATCAACTACGTCCAGATATTGAAACAAGTTTGCAGCATGCTGCTCCTCTTAATGGTAGCCTCACTTGCCACGGTGGCTCTGTTGCACGCGGTAAGTCTGTAATGAGTAAGATTGTGTGTTTCTGTCTATGTGCAACTAGACTATTATTATTATTATTATTATTATTGTTGTTGTAGTAGTAGTAGTAGTAGTAGTAGTAGTAGTAGTAGTATACACATGACCCAGTGGATAAAAGCGTTGGGTGAAGTAATCCCAAAAGTGACTTGACCCAAAGAGTTGTCAGTTCAATTCCTGGCCAGGGGAATAGCTTGTGTGATTATTAAAGGGAATTAACTGAAACTGAGATATAAAAAAGGCATGGCACGTGGAATCAGAATAATCTACTCCCGTGGACTTAATAAAGGGTTCGATTCGAAATCCCAACGTATATCACTTGAAGAAGGCCGGAGTGAACAACAGTCGAAACGTCGTAGATATTGCAATAAAGATGAGGGCAACAGTCCGAACGATGCACATAGTGTAAATATAACGGGGCGTTCTTTGCACGGACAGTCTCTCTTTTAGAGTTGCCTTTTTGTGTTTATTTTTGCTACGTTTGGGTAACGAGAGCTCCCTGGATAGATCAATTACAAATAAGATGCAATGGTTTCTACATCAGAAATACAAGAGAATATAGATCTGTAATCATATATTTCGGAACCGAGCACCGCTGAATTAAGAAAGTAAATTTATATAAATATTGATTACTTCGAATTTATTTAAGTCCTTATTGATCTTTGAATAAATTATTCTCTGTCTGAGACTTTAAATAAGACACTTGAAATATGTATATATGTGTGTGCGTGCGTGTGTGTTTGGTTGAATAATCAAGGCATATTATGTCTATTTTTATGTCTAATTTTATTTTAATCCTCTCAAATTCATGGATCAATTTCTTAATGTCGTTATTAAATTTATTAAGGAAGGAGCCGTAGTTATTTTAATATCTTTTATTTTCACAAGTACTTTTAATTTCATCCAAGATCACCTTTAGGGGTGAATTGCTAAGACAAAATATTAAATAAAGATAAATAGACAAAAAATTTCAAAATTATTCAATATATCAGAGTTGAAACGCGATTCAAAGTGCTTGAGGAGATCTGAGGATTATTTCTGTGGGGGTTTTGGTTGGATAATATTATTGTGATTGATCGCTTTTCTTCGCGTTGTAATACGCTGCAAATGCTACTTGGATTCTTTAATTTAGTTTGCAGTTTTCCGGAGACATTTGTTTCACACAGAGTTATCTAAATTCCCTCCTAGGTATTTTGCGAATGGCCTGCTGCGTTTTAGATACAATAATATTTTTGGATTCTTGTATTTTGTTTTGATCACGATTTATTGACATCAATTTAGACTCTGGTTTCCTACAGTTCTCATCATATCCTTTCATTTTTAAGGTCTCGGGTGTTACCCCTAGCTTCTTTTCGCGTGATTTATCTGATCGGAAGCTAGATATTTTATTGTTTGGCCTTGTCAATTTAGTTACAAATAGTATGTGACCCGATTCAAAGTAGGAGTTAGATACATTTGTCTAAGCCAGGAAACGGAGATGCTCAAGTCAATAATCTTTTTTTGGTACGTTATGTGAGCTATACCATGTGGTGTGGCAATTCATGTGATGGTTGAACTATGTGTTAAGAACATATCTTTTCAAGTAACAAATGTTTAACAAGCAACATCCAGATGACGACACCAGTGGAGACTTCCATTGGAAACAGCGTTACGAGTTCGGAATTTCCTGAATACATTATTGTAATAGAGGAACTTTATCGGTCCACAGAATCTTACATGCCTGGTGGTATTCCTAATAGGAAAACATTTTAAACGTCATGAAGAAGACGGCAAGTCTATTTAATCTTTTCCTAGACTAGGCCCTGCGTTATGGTCCAGAATGATGATATTTCATCTTTCTAAAAATAAGCCTGTCATCAGTGTTGATAGAAAAGAACGATATTTCACCATTCTACCCTCATCATTATAAAAACGATCCATCCACCACAAGAGAGGCAGTAGAATAGTGTAGACGAGGAAACCAATAGCAGTAGACTGTCGTAGAGTAGACGAGTACACAAGTAGCAGTACAGAAACACACGTCTGCCAGAGCTCAGGGTAGATCGAAAACAGACTACTTCAAACGCAACCTCACAATCGAAATTCTCAGAACCAAACCAAGTAAACACTGACTTTTAAACAAAAGAGACACCGAGAACATTTTTACACATACCATACCAATAATCTGTAATGACTATCAAAAACAAATACAATTTTTTGTTATTTATGTCAACACTTTCAAAATTTTATTGTCACAGGGAAATTACGCTATGGCAGTGCTAAAGTAACTAAAACCGAGATGCCAGGTCAAGACAGATAACATTTCAGATTCTTCTTTAGATTTTATCAATAATTTCTAAAACACCAGACAAGATGTAGCAGCAATATTCAATGCATGGATGACTGGTACACTTATAAATGTGTCAGATAGATTCGGGCTGTAGAAATTGTCAAGCACACCCCGTGAACCAAATTTCCTAGCAATTGATTCAATATAATCTTTCGACTTCTTGTCAGCGGAAAAGTTTAGTCCGTGAAACCACAACGAGATATTCCTTTGGAGATTAGTATCTGGTGGTTAGCAAATAGAGAGATTGATAGAGAACTGTTTCGTTTGGGGTTTATTAAAATTAACAAGTAAGTTTTTGCCGCACTTAACAACAGATTGTAGGTCGCTTTTGAGATGAGATGCAATGTGACGTTATAGAACCGATCAGAGTCATAATTAAGATAAGATTAAATATTTTTCCAATCAGCTTAGATACCGAGTTGAAACCTTAGGCCATCGGAGAGGTCTTTGATCACAGTTAAGAACAACGTAGGTCTAAGGTCTCAAGGTTAAGGTTATATATTTCATATTTAATGCCAAACGAAAAGCGTCCAAAATCTACAAAATCAAAAAGAACGTGTGATCTCAAAAACTAGACATATTGTATTACTAACAAATCCAATAACTAATACTTTCTTTGATAGAAATTTAGCTAATCCCAGTTTAACAATAATCATAGATATTTCTAAATAAGATTTAAAAGATTGATCAAAGTAAACTGACAACTAACTTTACATCCGAAGCAGGAGTCGATCAAAAATGTCCCGAGAAAGAATTCGGTGAATCATCTCGAAATTTAAAGGAAAGATTATACAAATGTGAAGGGGATTTTAAATGAACTCAATGGGATATTCCATGGTTACAAATTTGAACTGTAAAAATTCATTAAAACATTAAAAGTGCCATGACCGACGAATATCTTAATATACATTAATATACATTCGGGATTTGAACACTTCGACGTGATGTAATGGCTAACAAGGTTGTCTCGCTAGATCAATTAGAATAGGGAGTTCGATCCTCCCAGGGTGACCTATACTTTCGCCCTTTTCCCTCAACTATGCTACGCTTGCGATGTGGTGTAATGGTTAAACAGTTTTCTCGTTAGATCAATTACAACTAAATAGGCTGTTCTATCCTCACTGGGTGCTACAAACCTTCGGCTTTATGCCACGCTTAGAAATATCATCTGGGCCCTTCGACGTAGTGTAATGGTTAGCAAGCATATCTCGCCCCATTAATTACGAGTGAATAATGATGCCGAAACTCACTGGGTGCTACACACTTTCGGTCTTGTGCCACGCTTAGAAATGTCATCTGGGCCCTTCGACGTAGTGTAATGGTTAGCAAGCATGTCTCGCTCCATTAATTACGAGCAAATATTGAGTCCGAACCTCACTGGGTGCTGCACACTTTCGGTCTTGTGCCACGCTTAGAAATGTCATCTGGGGCCTTCGACGTAGTTTTAATGGTTAGCAAGCATGTCTCTCTCCATTAATTACGAGTGAATAATGATGCCGAACCTCACTGGGTGCTACACACTTTCGGCCTTGTGCCAGGCTTAGAAATGTCATCTGGGTCATTTGACATAGTGTAATGGTGATACATCAATTAGGAGTGAGTAGTGAGTTCGATCCTTACTTGGTGCTCTATACTTTCGGCCTTGGGCCACATTTAAGCTCTGCTTAGTAAATTACAATACGGCCGCTACTTTGCTGTGTGTCGCCTGTTCTCGTTAAACTGCTGTTCAAACAGTTTCGGATACAAAATTTGATATTGATATATATATATATATATATATATATATATATATATATATATATATATATATATATATATATATATATATATATATATATATATATATAATTAAGTTGATACTAGTTGTTTGAATTTGGTTAGCGACCTGTCAACGTCTCTGAGTTATTTCATGCTGAAATCTAAAGATTTTGAGCACAACGTTATGGCTTCAACTAAATATATTTTAGTCGCAATTGCATGCCTTCAAGTATAGATAAAATGCATTTTTGGTCATTTTGCTATAAAACGTATTGTTGATAATTCTACAATAAAATGTATTGTTAGTCATTTTGCTTTAAAATTGTATTGATTGGTAATTTTACTATAAAATTGTATTGTTGATATTTTGTTATAAATAGGTATTATTGGTAATTTTATTTATATAAAAATATTTTGCTGGTATTTTTACTATAAATAATATATTTTTAAACTATCATAGTGTTTTGTTTTTTTTTGCTTGTTTGGCGACTGCTTTTTTGCCCATAGCTGGGACCCAAATTGGTGCTGCCACTTCGTGTCAGGATGGACCTGGCAGCAATTAAAAGGTGGTTTTACACTCCTCAAACTTACCACTTTACGAGCAGATGCCTTGATGCCGGATGGAATTTATCGACAAGTTGATACTAGTAAAATCTACATTTTTCATATTACTAAAGTGAAGCACTAATATATTTTTTTTTTTTTTTTACTATTTTTCACCAAATAAAAAAACCCAAGGTTTACGGTACTTTCAAAGAGGTTAAGCAACGTTGATTCTAGTCAGTTATAGATAGCTCACTTCTTAGG
Organism: Acanthosepion esculentum; assembly: GCA_964036315.1. Lineage (NCBI taxonomy): Eukaryota > Metazoa > Mollusca > Cephalopoda > Sepiida > Sepiidae > Acanthosepion > Acanthosepion esculentum. The sequence continues at coordinate 83,466,385 of OZ038503.1, read as the reverse complement.
AATATCTGGTGCTGTCAACTTGAATGTGACAGTGATATAATGGATAGTGGCACGGAAATTTTAATCGGAAAACCGAGTTTAAAGTTTCGTTATATTCATTTACGCGATAAGACACTTGAGAAAGGTATAGATATTCTTACCCCTCTATTTATGGGTTAAATAATTAGAATTGTATCAGCAAACCGTTATTATTCTCCAAAATAAAAATAAATCTTAAATTGTAAAAATATGTTCTGGATTTACATCACCTGAAAAGGGTTGCTAAGCTGTAGAAACGGATTAAATCAATCAATCAATGTAGTGGATTTTTCAATGTGCTTGTTTGATGGACGAAAAACGAAGAGGTAAGAAGTGCAGATTATTAGGATAGATAGGTTAGATAATGGTTGATCATAGAAATAAAGACGTTAAAATTGCAGTGGTCGGAGAAGAAGCATCCTCTCACGCGTTTGTCCCACAAAGTAGCGGCACTTAGAAAGAAACTTTCCGTATAGAATGTCTTTCTGCCCAATGGAATATGAAGATAATTAGTGTGATTCAACGATGTAAACGTGGCATGATGGATATTCGTTGTGAAAGTCTGAACAGGTGGAACGAAATAATGGAGGTAGTCTAAGCTAGGGCTCAGCAACCCCCGGCCCACATCGGGCCCGCGAAGGATTTTTGTCCGGCCCGACAACTTTAACACCTGGACGCAAATTATTTAATTAATTTGTGGGGCAAGTGGCACAAACATATCAGTTGGAGTTAATCAACTTACAATGAGAAACATTTTAAAAAACCCAAATGTAATTGCGAATCCACAGCTGACTTCAACAACAAATATATTTTGCCAAGCGGAAAATATAAAAAGCCTATTGAATGATATCCTTATTTGGAAGTACATGTACTTGTGAACAACTTTTTCGAAAATGAAATATATTAAAATCCTTTTTCGAACAAGGTTGGTTGATGACCACCTGGCTGATGATTTACTTCTGGTGCCGATAAATATTTCACCTGATGTGGAGAAGTTATCAAAATATAAGCGGAACCAAGCGTCTCATTAAATAATTTGTCCTTTTTAACAGTATTTCAATTGTAGTAAGGAATTTACATTTTTTTATTGTGTTATTTGTTATCCTGTTATACCCGCAATAAAATAAGGGAACTCGTTTAAATAATATAACATTACCTTCGTTGTTTTTTTTCTTTAAACCTCCAGACCATGGCTATCTTCTGCGGTCAGGGGCCAAGAGAATTTATTATAGCAAATTTGTTATCATGACCATCCTCCAAGTCACTGCATAGCTTTCTGGCCCTCTTACTGCAAAAGGTTGCCGACCCTGGTCTAAACATTTGCTATGGAAACAGCGATAGAGTAGTGAGAGTCTTCCGAAGTTTCGTCTGTTGGAAAAGAAATGTTGATGGGGAAAATTATTTAGTCAAATCCCAGCTCTAAGCTCTGTCAAAGCTGTATGGTGAGGATTGGACAAATTCCTGATCAGATATGGCCACAATGCTCCAATTTGTATCAGATCTGACTTTTGGGAAGATAGAACCTGACAGCATCCAGCACTTTCAGGAATGCTACAAAGAGCCTACCATTTTTCTAGCTTTGGCTGAAATAAAACCTACCCTAATTACCCATGTATAATACGCCTTAATCTATAATACGCACCCCTAAAATTGTGCAGAAAATGTAGGAAAATGCTTCTACTCACGCACGTCTTTTTTGGTAATCAAACCCTATAAATTATACCTATCCAATTTCCTACTCTTATTTTAAAAAAATGGTTTTAAACATAGAATAATGTTATTCTAATCCAGTTTTATGATAAGTCTTATTTGATTTTACATTTGTAAGTATTGTTATGTACATACGATTGTATTTGACATCTTTATGGGGTCGCAATCGCCGAATGTTTGTGTCAAATTGTCGTATGTTTGTGGGGAGTAGTCATTTCGCAGCTGAAATCGACTTATGAAACGGCAATATTTTAAAGATTTTTTTTTGTAGCTGTGCATAATACCCACCCTTAATTTTGCTTACTATTTATGTAGGAAAAATGCGTATTATACATGGGAATTACGGTATTTTTCATGACTGTCTGCTCAGCGAAATATGTCCAACTACTTTTTCTAAACTGTCTTATGTATTTACCATTATACAATAAAATATGATGTCGGTCAAATTAAGCTATGAACGAATTATTGCCGTAAATCGTACTGTCGTTATCCATTTCTTTAATCAGCATATTATTTTATTATTATTAATTATTTTTTTTTTTTGTTTTGCAGAAAATTTGAAAAAAAAAATAATTGAATTCAAACTCAAGGAATTTGGAAAGTGTAATTGGTGGAGACAGGGAGAGAGTTTTGCTTTTCGAGTCGACGAATTGCTTGTGGGGGTGACTGGGTCGAGTTGGGGGAGATGTCATTCAAAGTCTGACAGGCACTTAAACAAACAGGCCGTCACATTTCGCATTTAGAACATTTCGAACTCAATTTCATTGAATGAGTCGGTCCGCCATGGTTGATTGTAATCAAATTTCGCCCCAAGATGGCGAAACTTTGTGCGCGGATGGGGGGGGGGCGTGCAGAAAAGAGCAAGAAACTCAAATGCCAGAGCGCTTCACGAAATGCTTTTGTTCTGCTTTCTTTTGATATTATTTTAATTGTTCCCTTCTCTTTTATTAATATTTCTTCTTTGCTATCTTCATCGTCTTTCTCGACCCACCGTCTTCATCCACAGCATCCTTATCACCTTCATTGGATCGTCTTCATCATTTTCATTTGTTCATCAGAGAGTTCATCATCTGTATTTCATCAGCTTCATCATCCTAATACGCTCCATCTGCATCTTTTCGTCATAATCGTCACCGTCATCCTTTTCCTCTTAATTATAATATTTATCATCATCTTCCTCATATTCTTAATTACTTACATTATTTATATTGTTCAGACTGTTATCCTCACCTTTATTGTCATTTTTCACAACGTTTCGACTGTTTTGGGTTCCGGACTTCTTCAGGTGACTGGAATTTCCAACTCTTTATTTCGTCCATCGGGATAGAGTGTTCTAGTTCCACGTAACATGTCTCTTCCGGATGACGCAGCTTTCTGCCTTTAACGCGATTCTCCAAGTTTTTTTTGTTTTTTGTTTTTTCACCATTACCATAGCCAGGTATTATCCTCATCACTACCGTAGCCATGTATTGAACTCACAACTTTAAACTGAACCCCATATTTCGTCCAGCGGGGTAGATTGTCCTAGTGTCACTTGCCATGTCTCTTCATGATATATAATTTTTCTCCCTTTAACGCGATTCTCCAAGTTTTTTTGTTCACCACTACCGTAGCCATGTATTGAACTCACAACTCTTTCGGTCAAGTCAAGAGCTCCAACCAACGCTTTTATCCACTGGGCCATGTCTCCTCAAGTAAATACCTGGCTACGGCAGTCGTGAATAAAAACTTATGTTAAAGGGAGAAAACTGAGGCATCTGAAAGAGACATGGCACGTCGAACTAGAACATTGTTTTCCGGTCTTCTTCAGGTACTTGAAGATGTGTTTGAAAATAAGTACTAACTCCTGCCTTATATATTGCTGCTCAAATATTATCCATACTCTTTCCATTGAGTCTAAGTCTGCATTTACCAAACCCGTGATTAATGTTACAATGTCTCTGCCAACAAATTCACGAACTGACGTTTTAATCCACGAGCCTATTGTCCATTAGATACGTGAATGTAATGATCTCGACCGGTATTCGAACTCGGTTCAACGATCCTGCAATACCAGTCGCTATCCAATACTCCACCGTACCTATTTCATTTTATCAAAATCTCTTTTTGCAACATTATTAAAGCTTGAGAAGCCTTTCCTTAATTCTATCTTACTAATGTTTTCAAATTCACTGTTCATTATTAGGTGATCTGTTATCATATGAATTTTCAATGTGAAACATTGCCTTCTCATCATTCAATAACATATATTTCTAACAATCTACAACATCGTTTCGCAAACTTGTTTTTAATTTATTTCCGGGCGCACTTGTAGAATAAATAAAACTCTGGAGCACATTTTAAATTTTACTAAGGAAAAATTAGCCATGAAATTTGAAAATATGAAATTTTGGATAAGCATTTTCGAAGAAGATTAATGGTAGCTTTTATTTAAATGGGTGTAAGAAGAATCTGCTATATCATTTTAGAGAAGCTGATAATGAATGATATAAATCCTTACAGAAAAGCAAAATGGAATGGATTAGACAATCCTTATTAAAGATCAAGGAATGTAGTTTCCAGTTTAAAATATCACTTGATATCTAAAACATATTTAGTTGCTATAGCTTTTCAAAACAATTTGCAAGGCTTCTGATCAGGAGGCTTTGAGGAAGCGTGGAACCACCTCTTAATTGCTGGTGTTCCCAGGTCCACCCTGACCCGGGGTGGTAGCACCTGTTGGGGTCCCAGCTATGGGAAAATAGTGAACTTCCGGGTTTTTTCCAGCACATTGAAACAATGATGTTGCCAACTACACTTTTTTGAAACAATAATGTTGCCAGCTATACGTTTTTGAAACAATGATGTTGCCAGCTATACGTTTTTGATATATTTAGTAAATACTGGATCTGGCATTAAATAACCCATAGTGGTTGATATGCCATAAAACCCCAAACAAACAAACAAACAAACAATCAAAACAATTTTTTGCCGATTTTATTATATGTTTGTGGACATCGATCTTTGTGTCATTGAAATACTCTGTTGGTGAGTATTATATTGTCCAGAGTCCCAATAACACTTATTGTCTTAATGTTCGAGGGCCGAGATTTTTTAAGGATCTATAGTAATAAGTCAAATGTATGAGAATCGACTTTACTTCTACTTCATACAAATCAGCGGAAGCTATTTAAAATTGGGCGTGCAGGTAAAGAGTCTTTCTTAAAAGAGATTTTTCCTCTGTTTTCGCCTGATTCCCTTGAACTGGGTGCATGTTTGGACTCTTTTATATTGTGAAAATTTTGTTTAAATTTCTTACTTTTATTTCAGATGAAACCTTGGAAAATTTCCAACATATTTCTTGCATTTTCCAAGAAGATTAACGGTACAGTTTTGTATTTTTGGGGGATTTATGAAGAATCTGCTATGTTTTAGAGAAGGCTGTTACGACTGATGTAAATCATTCTAGGAAGACAAAATAGAAAAGGATTGTTTGTAGTTACGTTGTTCTGGAATTGTCATCATTGGTCGACTGAACTTGCTTTGTTTCAATGACTTTTGTTTTGTTATTATTAATTACTTTATACCCATTATTATATAAAAATAAAATCGGCTTCCAAGACAAACAAAAAATAAAAAAAATATCGGGTAGCGAATTTTTGCTTTCATATCAGAAAAAAACATAGTAGTATTGTGATAGGTTAGACAATAATATTTCTTTAATAATTAACAGTTTTTTAATATATTTCCGGGCTTGTTGTTTAGGAGATTTAATTATTTCGAAAAGGATTAGCCTCTCAAGATCAAGTAATGTAGCATCCAGTTTAAAATATCACTTGATATCAATTGACTTACATATGGAAACCATGTTTTTGGTTTTTATAGCTTTCCAAAACAATTTTTAAATATAAAAAATAATTCATGAATTACACTTTGCCGAAATTCTTTGTGTCGGTTGACATAAATCTTCAACATTTGTAAGTTAATAGTGATCATTGAAATACCCTGTTTGTGGGGGGTAGTATATTGCTCAGACTCCCAATAACACTAATTTATTTTTTTTAAGCGTCTAGAGTAATAGGTCAACAATATGAGAACTGACCTTTATTCTACTTCATAAAAGTCATCAGCGGCTATTTAAAATTGGGCGTACAAATAAAGGGTCTTTCTTTTTTTTTTGGTCTTTTTTCCTCTGATTTCGCCTGTTTCCTACCAACTGAGTGCATGTTTGGAGTCTTGATAATGTCTATTGATTCATTATCTTCAAATTGAAGATGTCACGGGATCTTATGCATTGGTATCTATTTAGAATGGCTTTAGGATTTTGTTTCGCATAGATGTGGGTTGAGAATCCTACTGACAAACATTCCTTCATGCGCTATTCTGTCCTACTGTGGTTGTAGGGAACGTCAATTCTGGAACTGTAGTATTTCACTCAATTTGAAATTTCGGGTGTACCATTGAAAACCACCATGAAAAGTTTACATCTATGCTACAAAATAATATCATGGCATTGTGGGGGAAATGAAATAAAACCAATAAATAAAATACTAATAAAAAAAATAAAACTAAGAAGATATTCATTTTCCCATGATGCAATTTATAAAGAAACCGGAAATGGTTTTTGACCACATGCGCGATTTTTTTTATCCACTTCTATTTCCTGAATAGAGAGAAACGATGTCTTTTTTCACTTTCCAACCATATTATTCGAACTTGTTTCGGCAGCCCTACTCATGAAGGAAACGAATTGGTCGTTACAACTTAGCCCTAGGCTGACTTGACTTCCACCAATTTAACTATTGTTATCCTAACTTACTTCTGAACCGAAAAGAAAAACGGACATACCGAATAAACATTGCGGACATTATTTCACTAGAGTCATCATAAAAATTAAACGTCCGTATTAGAAACTCGATTTTTTTGTATGCTAATCTTTTCTTTCTTTATATAATTGTTATGGGACCGTACCTTTAACGACAGAGTGAAGTCTTCCTGACACTATGAATACTGCACCTCTCAAGAGAGAGGGAGGAGACGGAATCGCGGAATCTCTGACTGTTTGCGACTTCTGTCGAACTCTCTGCTTTAACAGAGAGGAACCCGGACGAGGCTTTGCCGAAGGGCAAAGTTTCGTCCGGGGAGGTAGACAATCCCTGAACCCGTTTATACGGGTTCTAAATGGGCATATTTTTGGCCGAGCCTACGGGCTCGGAGAACCCACATTAAACCGGACTTGTGGCACATGCGACCCACGTGGGAGGGTTGTTAAATATCGAGACGGAATCGAGTATAGCCAATAGTAGTTCACTCCAAACCAGACTATCACCTTCACAGATTGACCTCTTCCTGACACTATGAATACTGCGCCTCTCAAGAGAGAGGGACGAGTCGGAATCGAGTCGAGTCAATAGTAGTTCACTCCAAACCAGACTAACAGTCATACTATCACCTTCCACATCTTGTATTATTATTCTGTGTAATATATCTTTGTTATTTCTACTCTTGTGTTCGTGTTGTTCTTCCTTGGTCCTAACCATGGACCATAACAGTGGCGACGAGGATATTGAAGAAACGAAGTTCTAAAATCTAAAAAAAAACAAAGTATGATATGTAGTTAAATTAACAAATCAAATTAAAGAATTTGTAAGATGGTCATTGCCACTATAATTTGTTAAAGGGATGCGAGACCTGGAAAATATATCAGGGAGTGTTATGGGACCTTACCTATAACGACAGATTGAACTCTTCCTGACACTATGAATAATACGCCTCTCAAGAGAGAGGGACGAGACGGAATCGAGTCGAGCCAATAGTAGTTCACTCCAAACCAGACTAACAGTCATACTATCACCTTCCACATCTTGTATTATTATTCTGTGTAATATATCTTTGTTATTTCTACTCTTGTGTTCGTGTTGTTCTTCCTTGGTCCTAACCATGGACCATAACAGTGGCGACGAGGATATTGAAGAAACAAAGTTCTAAAATCTAAAAAAAAACAAAGTATGATATGTCGTTAAATTAACAAATCAAATTAAAGAATTTGTAAGATGGTCATTGCCACTATAATTTGTTAAAGGGATGCGAGACCTGGAAAATATATCAGGGAGTGTTATGGGACCTTACCTATAACGACAGATTGAACTCTTCCTGACACTATGAATAATACGCCTCTCAAGAGAGAGGGACGAGACGGAATCGAGTCGAGCCAATAGTAGTTCACTCCAAACCAGACTAACAGTCATACTATCACCTTCCACATCTTGTATTATTATTCTGTGTAATATATCTTTGTTATTTCTACTCTTGTGTTCGTGTTGTTCTTCCTTGGTCCTAACCTTGGACCATAACAATAATGAACGCGCATTTTCACCTAAAATACACAGAAATACACAAATTATTAACTACCATAGCATACAAATAATTCTTTCCTTGCCTACTTTTAATGGTGTTATTTATAAAGTTATTGTATCGAAGAAAAAGTTTCTAAAATGCATTACGCCTAAAATCATATTCAATATTTTATATATAAAATGAAACATGTCTTCCCATTTTGTCTTAAATGAAATTGATTTCACCGCACGTAAAAATTGCTCCCTCAGCGTATATTTTATTTTGTGTTTTATTTTTTCCCTTTTTTCTTCATCGTCAGATTTATTTCATATTCTGTTTCTTAGACATTAGCTGGTGGAATTCTTCAAGTTAGAAAAGACGCAAACAAATCCATTCTAAAATATAAAGTCACTCGAGATTTACTTCGATTGATTTTGCTTAGTGGCATATCAACACCTCTATGGGTTATTTAATGCCGAAATCTAAATATTTTGAATGCAGTTGCATGCGTTGAACTACAGATACAATCTACTGCTGGTGATTTTGCTAAAAAATATATTGTTGCTCATCCTACTATAAATATGTATTGTAGGGAATTTTACCATAAAAATGTATTTTTATACTTTTAGCGTGTTCCACTGTCCTAAAAACTTTCAATCTCCCAAACAGAAGCCTTGCTACCGGCTGTAGTTTAGTGTATTAACCAAACGAGATTCTTCCAGGATTTTTATTTTTATTATTGTCAGTGAATTAGGATGTATTCTTATAAAAGATAGCAGAGTGATTTCTGTACGGTTGGGAATTAAGAGTTATCCTTCTTTTATATTGGTTGTCATTATAGAGATGCCAGTATACTCCGCTATTTAACCCATAGTCAGAAGGAAATTAAAAAATATATAATTATAGAGATGCCAGTATATTCCGCTATTTAGCCCATTGTCAGGAGAATTTTTTTTTAAATTATGATTTTTATAAAGGCGTTAGTGCGAAAGTGAACTCAAGTGTCGAGCCCTGAATTTGAACTCGATTCGCCATTTCCACTTTCCGAATCGATATCCACTATACTTCCTCTACATTCGTACAGAATAATTAATCGTAATATCTTTGCCACTAAATAACAAACGGATAAAAGAATAAATTTATCGGTAAATATTCTTAAAATGTTTGAGTGATAAATGATAGAGAAAGAAATCGATGATACTGAACCAATAGCGAAAGGATAAACAAAAGAAAAATTATGACTCGAAATACATTTCCTACAATTTCGAAAATTACGTCGACTTGCATTAAAAACAGAAATGTTACGCTTAAATAAATAGAGAAGGCAGAATCATTCATGCAAATGTTTAAGTAATATAACTTAAATAATGAAGTAAATGAACTTAACACTATAATTCTTAGTCATAATAGTCTTAATAAAGTAAACTTGCTAACAAAACTTATTTCAAAAATAAAATAATCGATGTATACCTCAACTTATCTTAAAAATATAAAACAGATTATGAAATAGACTAAGTCCGACAATTATTTTAATATATTTATTGTTCATACCTTATTTATATAGAAATAAATATTTGAATAAGTGCTCAATAATAAACAGTATTAACAACATTTACCGGCCTGATTGTCAGAGAAATTTCATAGTGTCCCTCGACAAAACCGTCATATAGCCTACACGAAACAGTCATATGGCCTGATGTGCTATACTATTTAGTTACAGAGTTAGCATCTGGTTAGAAAGGTTGAATTACTGCTTTTAATGTATGGCGGTTCCGTGTAGGATAAAGGTTCGATTCCTGTCGGTGGACACACATTTTCTATGAAATTTCTCGGACATTCAGGCCGGTAAATGTTGTTAATACTTTTAATTATAAACAGAGCCTTTAATGAAAAAATAACGTATAAACGGAAAATATATTAAAATAAACAACGATGTATTTTAATAATTAAAGATGATAAATGTATAATAAAATAAAATAAAAATATAATAAACAAAGAAAAATATAAGAATAAATTGTTAAAGAAAATAATTAAGTCTTCCCTTTCAAAACACGTGATCGCTTTCTTTGAGCAATGAAAAACACGTCCGTCCTCTCCAATAGTGACTTTGCCAAACATGGAATATTAGCAACATTATGCGACTTTGTTGCACTAATACCTGTATGGGCAAATTGTACTGTAAGAAAAGATAGTAAGTAAATGGATTTAAAAATATATATATATAGAAAAGAAAAGGAAATATTTCGAATTGCCTTAATTGACTTATTATATTCCGTTACGATATACCAAAGAAGAGGAGCTTTAACAACAGCGGTTGTACTGCTGAGAAATCATTAATATTTGACAAACATACCATATTTAGGGTTTGGCTTCTATTATGGTACCATTAAATGGAAGTTGGGCCGATATAGTTAAAAGCTTTTGGAAGCTTCAGATACGCGCAGTTAGAAATGAAGATGAATGGTATTTTATAGTCAACATCTTTTTATACACGTTCTTTGTGTGTGTGTGTGTGTGTGTGTGTGTGTGTGTGTGTGTGTGTGTGTGTGTGTGTGTGTGTGGAAGGGGGATGTAACTTATTCCCTCCCATTGGTTAGATTCTTTATGACGTGGGCCGGATGAAATATTTTCACAATGTGACACTTCAAAAGCTATAGCAGTAAAACAAATCGCTTTATTGTGTTATGAATATATGTGAGGTTTCAAAGAAAAATACGATTTGTTCAAGACGAAAAATTGGTAGGAATGGCAAACTAAAAACCAACCAATGAAATTATGATTTTCTAATGGCTCATGTCTTATCCTCTATCTCCACCCTCCAACCTCGCAGCTGAGCTGGGATATGATTAGCCTCTCGCTACTCTGTCGCTGCTTCCACGGAAAGTGCTCGGACGAGCTACATTCCTTCGTTCCACCAGTTCTAACTTTCACAGCCCCGCCGCTTACATTATAGCAAACCACCCATATTCCCTCTGCATTCCATCGGTGAGAAGTAAGTTCCACCCGAACAGTTTCTTTTCGCGAACCATTGCTCTGTGGAACCCGAACCGACTCCTAAGGGGAATTTTCCCTGATCTCTACAATCTTTACCTGCTGAAGTCTAGGCTTAACCGTTATCTTCCCACCCTATCCGTACAATCTGCCTCCTAATGCATCCCTCTACCTCGTGTGGTTCACAGGCCTTTTTCCAGGGTTAATCTTACTGTAAAAAAAGTACATGTTTGTGCATATTAGTAGTAATAGTAATACTACTTGTAGTAGCAGTACTATTATTAGTACTACTACTACTTCTACTATTATTAGAAGTACTATTACTACTAGTAGTAGTACTACTAATAGTACTACTACTACAATTAGTATTACTATTAATACTAATATACACAAACATTCACTACTGGTAGTACTAGTAGTAATAGTAGTAGTCATTATTTGTTTGGTAGTTGTCTGCATTTTGCTTTGGAGACGTTTACATCAGTTGTGGCCAATAAACATACGATAGCTTCTTTACTAATTAATTTAATAAAGGTTGGTGATGTAATGGGGTTATATCGGCTATAGCGTCAGTGATAGTACCTTTGTAGCGAAGCAGTCGACCTTGCTTTACTCATTTGAAATGAGATGCGGAACTGACCTCAGCTTTTATACAACACACGGCTCTTAGAAGTCGCATGGGCACTGCGACGGCCATGCCCCGATCAAAGCCGGCTAAACAGTGTGAGGGTAGTTAGAAGGTCTTTTTGACATGACCGGTGAATGGGGAAGGCCTCCACGCAACCCACCTCTGCCAAGCGGCAATCAACCATTCACCAGGCTGGGCGTTCTAACTGCACCTCAAAGGTCAACGGCTTTACCAGCGTAGGATCTTCAACATCTCCGGTGCAAAAGGAACGGCAAGCCACTGCATTATTTTGAATGTCGGCATGAACCACAATTACAACGGAGGAGTGGTGACCACAGCGGCGTAAAAAGACGCTAATTAAATGAATTAATGAATGAATAATAATGATGATGATGGAAATTTTAAAACATAATTTTAAAAATTTGAAATATTAATTTGAAGTTAATAATAATAATAATAATAATTGTTATTGTTCTCAAAATACAAAATGTATTCTTAAAATATAAATACTTGTTCTCATGAGTACAACCCTCACATTATGAAGGGATTTATCTATGTAAAATATGCTTTTTTTGTTGTTGGTTTTTTTAATTGGTCAGTGGAAAAGGCCATGATGCCATTTCTGCCCATAGGTCTCTGGGTGGGACCCGGAAAGTAATGGGTACACACCAGAAATCAAAGGAAATAAAATAACAAAACCTAGAAATGCGCGGTAAAACTTCCCGCTTTCGCTATGTAAATTGTCTGATGAACCCTACTTCTCAATTTAATAGCTGAAAAAGCCACATGCAAGTTCTATGACAAACAGCGTCTCTAGTAAGTCTTTTCCTCAACAACAATAAAATTAATAATAATAATGAAAATCATAATTGTTATGGGAACTTACCAATAACAATAATAATAATAATAATGGACTATTCCTGACATTATAAATACTGCGCCTCTCAAGAGGGAGGACAGATATTTGTATTAACATTGGAATAGTGATACTTGTCGTGACAACATATTTCACTCTAACCAAATCTGATAGTCATTACTAATACTTTTACTTCTTTGTATTACATTTCTGTTTTAATATATCTTTGTTATTCCATACCTGTGTTCGAGTTATTTCTTCATTGGTTCTACCTTGGACCATCACCGTGGTACAAGGAAATTAGACCATAACAATAATATTAATGATAATATATATATATATATATATATATATATATATATATATATATATATATATGAAAAAGTATAGATTTATGGTATTTATATTTACGGGATAGAGCATGTGTAAAGATAAGAATAAAAATATCTCAAGACGAGTGGCGGCAGTCTGTTTCAGGCTTGAACACAATATTGATGCCTGCGTACAAGTATGAAACCCAGTGTCACAAACACATATCCGTACAAATGAATATGTTAGCTCTATCACTGATATTGAGCACTGTCTAATAGGTACCACGCATATAATATATATATATATATATATATATATGTATATATATATATATATATATATATATATATATATATATATTGATTACATTGATTACCCTATGTACTCAAGCTCCATAAATAATTCTAACCAAGAAGTAACATATAAGATAATCTTACATTTACGTTTGAAATGTAGCGTTCTAATTAATACTATGAACTGGGCAATAAAAGCTTGTTTTCCATACTAACAAAATTTAGTTTTTGGCAATGACTGAAAAGTTCGAATCTAGTCGGTCAAAAATAAAACCAAAACATAAATATTTGGCATTTCATACACACTTTTCAATTGAATCGCCAACACGCACACATACGCAGACACAAACACAGACACACAGATATATATATATATATATATATATATATATATATATATATATATATATATATATATATAGGTGACTATACTCGTGTCGAAAAACCTTCGAATTCTTGATTTAACAATAGCCAAATCAATCTCGAATGGAAAAAAAGGTTTTAAAAAAGAAAGAGCCAGGAACATGAAAGTCGAAAATAATCGCACAGATTCAGGTTCAAAGCCCAAAGAAAAAAGCCAGCTGACCCTGTCGATCTGCCTAAGTGAAACCTTGGTAGGTTTGTCTGGCTCATTAGGTTTTGACTATATATATATATATATATATATATATATATATATATATATATATATATATATATATATATATATAGTCAAAATAGTCATATATGTATATATATATATATATATATATATATATATATATATGAGAGAAAGAACAGACGGAGTAAAAATCCACTGTTCGTAACATTTACTTTTTAAAAAGTGCTCACTACAAATTAGAGCAATATATTATAATCATATTTTTATTATAATAGATTATGATAAAAACATTTTGAAATCGCTACACGAAGGCTTTCATGTTTCAATACTATGATTGTATTTCTTCAGGCGATGGTAAGTAACTGGTGATTAAATAATTTTTAAGGATATTTAAAAACAAGTGTTACCTCTTTTCAGAAAGTTAAAGTTTTCTTTCTGAAAATAGATAACGCTTTGATTTTAAATTCCCTTAAAAATAATTTAATCACCAGTTACGTAGCATCCCCTAAAGAAGTACAATCATAATATCAAAACATGAAAGATATTGTATAGCAATTTCAAAATATTTTTATTATAATCTCTTATAATAAATAATAAGGGAGAAAAAACTGTTAACATTTGGATCTATTTTATTATGTAGTTCATCGATCTAAGCTTTTGGCTCCCATGAGCCGTCATCACAGGGATTATATGGACATTAAATATGATGTTTACCATCAAAGATGGCATCCTGTTATGATTACATAGAGGTTTGTATGAGACGATAACGGCCACGGAATAGCAGACGCAGGTCGTTACTTCGTGATTCGGTTGTATGACGTCGTACTACGCGAGAAAAGAAAATATTAACAACAGAACCATAATTTAAATGCAATGTAATGAGCTCTGACTAGTTTGAAATGTAATGTTTGCTGAGTGTGGACTGCTTTGTTTTAATGTAGATGGACTCTAATATCTGAAGTTTCTTTTTAGTTTGTATACGTGAGTATTGTTGTGTTATCAACTAATATCTGTCTAATATTATGTTCATGGCTATGTTCTAAGAAATGTTGCTTAATAGAACTAAGATCAGAAATGTGAGAGGTAAGTCTACGGGATAGCGTGGTTGTAGTAAAACCAATATATGTAGTGGATTTAGTATTAGTATCAGAGATACAACCTCTGACGGGTATGTAAATTGATACACTACATTGTTTTTTTTTATATAGAGGATTTAGTTATGTGATTGTAGGATTATTAGAGATTATGAATCAATTGTTTTAATTTTTTTATATATATAATGGGTTTAACTAGTTTATTTTATTCATGGATTTAACATTTCTTATGATTTTTCATCATGTTTGTAATTATTATGCATTTGGTTACAATAGTATAAGTTAATAGTATGTTTATTTTGACGTACCCTATTATGGTTACAATTATTATTAATATTATCAATCTTATTAGTGGTATAATTAAGTTTATTGAGATACATTGTAATTTGTTGATCAATGATGCAATTAGGAAATCCATTATTAACAAGTGTTTGTTTAATGTTATGTAATTCTTTATAGAATATAGATTTGGAAGATGATATCATTAGTGTGCGTTAGATTTTTTTTTAAACAGCTAACTTATATCGTTGGGGGCATTCACTATTGCAATTAAAAACACACCTGTTAATACGAGGGTCATTCAATAAATAAGGTGAATTTTTCAGTATAACGACTTCTAATGCTGATAGAAGCTTACTTTTTTAAAAAAATTTTCAACGTAGTCTCCCAGCACTGTCACACACTTTTCCCATCTGTGCACAAGCTTCCGTATTCCGTCAGCGTAAAAATCTTTGGACTGATGTCTCAGCCAGTCGCTCACAACATTTTTGACTTCATCGTCACTTTTAAACTTCGTGCCTCTCGTGAACGCTTTCAAGGGACCAAACAGGTGAAAGTCTGAAGGGGCAATATCTGGGCTGTAAGGGGGATGAGGGAGCAGTTCCCAGCCCAGCTCGTTGATGGTCTGCACCGTTTGAGCTGCTGTGTGAGGCCTTGCATTGTCATGATGCAAGATGACTCCTTCTGACTGATGACCCCTGCGTTTGTACCAACAGATAAGCCCAAAGTCCTTCCAATGTCATCCACTGCCACCCTTCTGTCAGACTGAATGAGGTCATTGACTGATTCGATCGCCTCAGGAGACCTCACTTCTGTAGGCCTCCCAGGCCTGTCTTCATCCTCAACACTGCTCCGTCCTTCTTTAAACAATTTAGCCCAATTGTAGACATTTGTTTGGCTGAAACATGTGGCACCATACACAGCTGACATTTTCCTATGCATTTCAACTGGTTTGCACCTTTCAGCAACCAAAAACTTGATAACTGACCGCTGTTCAATCCTGGAGCATGCTTCTTGGTCGGCCATCTTTGTTAATCGCCAAAACGAGTTTTTTTTAATCTGCAAAAGAAATTAAATCCATGTGAAAAAGAAGTAAAACAAAAAAAAGTGTAAGCTTCTATCTGTATTAGAAGTCCTTATACCGAAAAATTCAACTTATTTATTGAATGACCCTCGTACTAGTGGGTTTTCTATATAGAGAAGTAGTAAATGCATGTGTGCTGGAATCAATAAGTACATCAAGGAATGGTATTAAATAACGTTTACCGGCCAGAATGTCCGAGAAATTTTCATAGAAAATTTTCGTTCTCCGACAGGAATCGAACCTGTATCCTATCCGGATCTGTCATTTCGCGTAACCTTTCGGCCACAGAGAAGCGTCCGGTTAGCAAAGTCGATTTTACTATCTTTAAACTCATGAAAATTTCTCGAACATTCAGGCCGGTAAATGTTATTTAATACTGTTTATTATAAAACAGAGCATTTACTTAAATACTTGTATCTATAAAAAGAACGTTAAACATATCAAAAATGTCTTTAAATAAATTGTCGGACTTTGTCCAATTCAAAATATATATGACGTCATTTCTTTACATTTGATACGCTAAGAGCAGATATGAATAGAAGCGATTCATGGAAGATTTAAGTTTAAAGATAGTAAAATCGACCTTGCTAACCGGACGCTTCTCTGTGGCTACTTGTATCTATAAAAAGAACGTTAAACATATCAAAAATGTCTTTATATACATATATAAACATATATAGAACAGTTTGATTAACTTTGATTCATTTTTACTTTGAATTGTTATAATTAAAATTTTGCAAATAGAACTCAATTTGAAATGTGTCACCTGATTTTTCTCGTTGAATTAATAATATCTTTAATTATCAGACTGATTCGGGGAAAATGTAATAACCAACAATTTTTTCTCGAGTCGATTAAATCTATGTTAATCAACAAGTAAAAACTGGTGAGGCTTTTATGGCAAAACTGAATTATGTTGGCGCCTGTGTTGAATATAAAACAATTTGCCTTCCGATGTTTCACGGGATTTGCCATAAATGGTCGGACGCGCTACGCAATATAAAACTGAGCACTTAATCACTTTCATGGTGATTGCATTACGATGTTTTCTCGTCTTCGAAAAAGATATTCTTTCTCCTTCCGTTTTTATGGCTGGACGATCAGAACCATGTCTTCATTTAAAACATAAAGAAATAACAGTTCTTTATCGCTTCATTTTTAAGATTTCCAGAGGTGTGTTGTTCTAGAGAGTTCAAAGTTCAACGGTGCTCCACGCATTCGTTTTTACACAAATATCATTGTAAAGGTATCAGCCAATCTATCGTTGGCAACTAGTCTTGGAGAAAATCAATTCTACTGATTTACTAAACGTCCTGCCCACCCCTTAACTGCTTTATTTTGATTTACTTTTCATTTCCGAGAGAAGTGTCTATACATCATAAGTACCTTTACGGGTATCTGGGTAAGTGATAAACACATTCCTGTTCGTCTGTGTTCTTTTTTACCTTGATTTCCGCTCGGTGATTTACGCACTTCCGCTTAGGTGGGATTTGAATTTCGAAAATTATTCCATTACTCTTCTTATTCTCTCCCTTATCCTCTTGAATCTTTGTTACCCGTCCATGTTTTTTTTCTTTTTATTTAAATGTACAAATATGGTTGTGCGTTTTGCGTAGCGGTTATCGACACAAAAACGGGGACTGACGTTTCGAGATCAAATTCCAGCGGCGGCTGTTGTTTTCGCATTATTTCTGAACATCGCAGAGAGATTAGAATGACAGCTCTAAATTGAAAACCGACTGGGACTAGAAAACCCACTCTTTAAAAAACGAAAAATATAACTCCGGGTATAAGAAACAAAATTTTAGTGAGAGTGTATGTGCGGGAGTGGGAAACAAGTTTGAAAGTGAAATTTATAAAAGCTCTAGAGAGAGAGGGTGTAATAGAAGAAAGAAGAACAGGAAGACCTAAAGGTGAAGGTGGGGATTAAAATTTAACAGAGAGAAGTTTTAAAGAAAGGATTTAAATAACAGTTTAAATGAGTGAGATACAGATAAATATGAATTATTTTTCGATGCATAATTCGCTACCGAGTCGCTGACCTAAATTAAATTAAAAAAAAAAAAACAGGACACAGGAAATGTATGTATACATTTGTGGTGACACTACGCACAATAAAAAACGATATGATCTAAACTTAAAATCCAGAAGATGAGAGAGAGAGAGAGAGAGAGAGAGAGAAAGAAAAAAAGAAATGATGGGGAGGGGCAAACTAAAACGAAGGGCATTTATACGAGAACCGATGTGTAATCAAGAAAATTTGACAAAGCAAGTAACATCACCTACAGGTTACAAATTTAACATAAACGTATAAAAATTAACTAATATTTAATCTAGTAGGGACCTATTATTTATATGCCCCAAAAACACATACGTAGATACACACATACACAACAACCTATCTACATCTACTCGCACATACATAAATATACGTGTGCACATATATATCTCAATACACATACACTCATGCATACATATACACATACACGCAGACATACACATATGTGCACATAAACATAACTACATAAAACATTACACACATCCATACGCATACAACGTATCTATCTATCTATCTATCTATCTATCTATATACACATACATATATATATATTCATACATATATATATATATATATATATATATATATATATATATATATATATATACATATATAAATACACATACACATACATACATACATACATACATAAATTAAATGTTAAAAGGTAATAAAAACACACATCCATCCATAGATTTAACATATAAAAATAGATGGGTAAAATTAAACTAATTTGTACTTAAAAAACTACTGAGGAAGAAAACGTTAATAATATTAAACCCACGGAGTGATTAACGCGTATAGAAGTCTACATATATACCTAGGTATATAAAAATATCAGAAAACTATTAGATTTTGTATATCAGTTATTTAGGAAAACCTTTTTACCTACATATCCACATACACATATTACAACACGTGAATAAAGTTTGCTAACACAAATTAAATGATCAAAGAATATATAGATCACCACATAAACACAGACAATGATATATATATAGATACTCAAAGAGCCATTTCATTTAAATGTTAAGAACTATATTAGTGATCCAAGAACTATAGGTAACAACACGTGATAAGACCGTGTTTATGTCTTAAATGTTTTTATGTCTACATCTGGAAATGATATCACTACGAAGGTTCAGCAACTCATCTTGATTTTTATCTTTAATAATAAAATTTTTTCCGCAATGCATAGATCCCACAATACGCAGAAGTTATTAGGGGTTCTCGTTCTTGATAAGAATCTCCATTCGAAATGCGGGGTTAGTCCCTTATCCACCAGATCCCAGTAGTGTGTGAATAAGGAAGTTTGATTTCTAAGGTATCGATAGTTAAAAGAACTTCTATGGTTGTATAGACGCTGCTTCCAATTACCAGCGGATATACCTATGTATCTTTTTTCCTGGTTGATATTTTCTCCGGGGAAGATTGTTGCTTCATACATTACATTCTCATACATACATTTTCCCCCGATTGGACAATTAGCTCTACTTCTACAATTGCAGGTGAGGCTCCTAGATCGGGTTTCACTACTATGGTAGTTCCTAAGTATTTTACAATTGTGGAAAGATATAATTTTCTCCATATTACTTACACATGTATAACTAATTTTCAGTGTCTTCCTA
Organism: Acanthosepion esculentum; assembly: GCA_964036315.1. Taxonomy (NCBI): domain Eukaryota; kingdom Metazoa; phylum Mollusca; class Cephalopoda; order Sepiida; family Sepiidae; genus Acanthosepion; species Acanthosepion esculentum. The sequence continues at coordinate 83,446,517 of OZ038503.1, read as the reverse complement.
TTGAAAATTTTATATAGTTGATGTTTACTATGAAAGTGTTTGTCTATTAAACTTAGGAAAAACCTTCCTATATCAATGTCGAATATTTTCCAATTTCTTTTTTTTAATTTGTAGGTCTGATGAATTGGATCGAGATTACAATTCCAGTGTAATAAATTATAACCATGGAATATTAGTGTTTGAGCTTTTTTATTATATTCTTACTCTGTCCTGGACATTGAGTTCTACCTGGATTCTATCCTCTTGGAAATTTATTTACATATTCATATATATATATATAAATATATATATATTGACCAGTAGTATTATATATATATATATATATATATATATATATATATGTGTGTGTGTGTGTGTGTGTGTGTGTGTGTGTGTGTGTGTGTGTGTGTGTGTGTGTGTATATATGTATATATATATATATGTGTATATATATATATATATATTGTTTGTGTGTGTGTGCGTGGCTATTGTGTCTTTAAATGTGTGCGTGCTTACAATTTGTTCTTGACGTGTCTATTCTTTTTAACCCATTGTTTTCTCTCCTCTCTTTTCATCGTTTTGTTCATCTCACCATGTCAACGAAAACAATAATTCTCTCTTTTTATGCTTTGCTATCTAGCAATATGCTTCCTCGAGTCCTTGAAACAGTCATTTGCTCGTTCGTCATAATTGCATGCCGTTTGATTTTCCACTACAGCAATGTTTGGGTAAAATGGCTGATTTTTTTTCCTTATTATCAACGCCGTTTTAATTGACAATGAAATGTAAGCAATAAAACAAAAACTATTAATGACTTTTTGAGAATAGAATGAAAGGAATAGGACAAGGGACAGGAGGAAGTGAAGGAAAGAAAGAGAGAAAGAAAGAAAGAAAGAAAGAAAGAACAATGCGAAAGGAAGGGTAATATGAAAAAACAAAAAAGAAAGGAGTAAGAATGAAAGAAAAAGGGAAATTCGGGAAAATAAGAAAGAAAGAAAGAATCAGGAAAATAAATAAATACATTGTAAATAAATTGAAATATACAGTCACAAAGAAAGAAAGAAAGAAAGAAAGAAACAAACAAATAAATAAATAAATAAATAAATAAAGAAAGAAAGAAAGAAAGAAAGAAAGAAAGAAAGAAAAAATAATGCGAAAGGAAGGAAAAGCTGAAAAACACAAACGGAAGGAGTAAGGAAGAAGGAAAAAAGGAAATTCGGACAAAATAAGAAAGAAAGAAAGAAAGAAAGAAAGAAAGAAAGAAAGAAAGAAAGAAAGAAAATAATGCGATGGGAAGGGAAAGATGGAAAAACAAAAAAGAATGAAGTAAGAACGAAGGTAAAAGGAAAACTCGGAAAAATGGGTAAGAAAGAAAGAACAAAGAACGAAAGAACGAAAAGAAATAGAGAAAGAGAGTGAAATAAAAAAGGGAAAGAAACAAAGAAGGAATAAAAATAGTTTAAAAAGAAAATGTCAATAGCAGAAGAAAAAAAAGAAAGAGTAAAGCAAATAAAAAAAAATGAACGAGAAAACTGACATAACAGAAAGAAAGAAAGAAAGAAAGAACGACATTCATACGGGTGAAGATTGATGCTTGCTCAGCGAAAAATGAATGTGTAAGATGACAGTGCAACACCAGTTGTGCAAAAACAAAAAATTGTTGTCATGTAAATCAGCTTTCGCCGGCGAGAAAGACATATCTCAGGCACTAAGCAAACGAAGAATGTAGGAAATTCGAGACGGAATGAAAATCGTGAAATATACATACATACATACATACATACATACAAACATATATATATATATATATATATATATATATATATATATATATATATATATATATATTTAACATTCAATACTACATGTTTGAAAGAAAAGTTGCTGCCAAATTACACACATATATATATATATATATATATATATATATATATATATGTATATATACATATATATATATATATGCGAGGTTTTTTTTCTTCATCTTCACCTATGTGCCGTGTCCCTTCAGGAGGTTGGCGATCATGGCTCTGCACAATTCTCTGTACTTTGTCGCTGTTAATGCGAAAGACATGAAATTAATGACAAATAAGCGAAACCAGGATAACGTGCGATAAACGAAAGAACGATATAGAAATGGAGAGAAAGAAAAGATTACAGACGAAAAAAGAGCGAAGAACTAAAAAGGAAGCAAGATACGAAATAAGGAAAAAAAATGATCCGGAATGAAAGATGGAAAGAATAGAATGGTACTTATTATGTGCCATTAAAACCGTCCGTTTTGCGTTTTCCCGTACATCAAAGCTTTTCCCACATCGAACTGACCTCTTCGTACATCTGCACTTTCTCTCTCTGGCCTAGATAATACATATTAATAAAATCTTTCACACAGTTCCCTATCATAAAATCATGGAAGATGAAGACACGGCGTACAATAATGATACAAAGATAATTTAATAGACAACGAGCAAGTTTTCAAAGCCGTCATTTTCTTCTCAATGTCATATTGTTTTTTACTTTCTGGTTAGTGTCCTTGTAAGGTTTTTTCTCGTCATTATACGTGAGTTTCCGTGCCATATCTCTCATATTACGCTGTTCGCTATCAAGTGTAACTTTCCCGAACACAGAAAAGTCGATTTTATTTTTATATATTTTAGTTTCTTTTAGCCTTAAGTACTTTTATTCATTTATTTTAATAAAGTATGCTAATTCAATTGAGATACTGGAATATTTTATTTATGTATTTATTTATTCCACATCATATTCTACGATCGACCTACTTTTTTTCCACCCCACGTCATGTTCCCTTCTTCCATTTTCTTTCTCCAAAGAGGCCATTATTCTTTTTACACTAACTCCTTTATCCTTTTTTTCCACCCCCACCTATTATTTTCTCTTTAATTTCCTCTTTCTCACTAACCCTCCGTGTTTTTTCCTCTTCCTCTTCTGCCTATTTGTCTACACCATTTGAGTTTTAAGGTCATTAAGTTCATTTAATGCGTTCTTCTGTGTCATTTATTTTTCGTTCCACTCTCTTTTCCCGCCTTGTCTCTGTGTTTATTTTATTTATCTTTAAGAGTGTCAAGGGAGATAACTACCTCCTTATGAAAATGAATTATCGTATGGACTACTTAAGTCGAACAATGGGAAATAACAAAACAAACAAGAAAACCTTTTACTATTTTTCAAAGTCAAACACAATTTCAAAATATGAGATGAAGACGACATATATTGACTAAAATTTTACAAGTGAAGTATGGTATTAGTTAGGTTTGGTTTATTTAATGAAATATCAATTCTTTATGGTGTCATTTAATAGCGAAATTTAATTTTCCTGTGAGATTTAGTAAATTTTCTGTATATAGAAATTTATTTTTATACTTTCATAAAGGTTTAACTCCAGTGTGGGTACACTATTTACATTAATCGGATTATTGTCCTCACATGGCAAAGTGGATAAAGGTGTTGGTTAGATCCAGTGACAGGATCCAAAGACTGTGAGTTCAATACACGGTTAAGGCAGTGGAGAACTTTCAGAGGGGATTTAACAGGATATAACTGATAACTGACATCCATTAAATATGGCACGTGGAACTGTAATAGTCTACCCGAGCGAGCGAAATAAAGGGTTCAGTTTGACATTCCAACCACCTGAAGAAGGGCGGAGCGTACAACGGCCGAAACGTTGTAATAAATATGGCGACAAAGATGAGGACAATAGTCCGAATAATATAAATAATGTACATAATACCTCATCTCAGAAATATAGACAGATACCCAGTTTGGATGTTCAGTATTTGCCCATGGCTGGCAACACAACAGCAGCTACCATCTCGGATCATGGTGGACATGGGAATAACAGCAAATTGGTCTGACGCTCATCAAAGCAACCCGATTAGAGTTGCCGCCAGATGTAGTTTATCGCCATACTCAGGACGTCCATGGAATTGGCTGAGACAGACATACAATATACCGCAGTATGGAACTCACTCAGACGATGCCAAAACATACATTGCACTCAGTGTTGACCAAAGAAGCCAGGTTCATCAGCGGCTTGACACGATCGATGACCTCCTAACCGCCATGTGAAGATCTACGCCTCCGTTGGACGTCAGTATCTGCCTTCGACATGTAAACACTGTGTTTACCCAACTGCGCCTGGAATGTGCACACAGGGAACAAACTGGATGTGAGGTAGTTATATAAGTACTCACCCGAGAGCGGAATTATAGAACCGTTAAAAAAAATCACGCACCGACTCTCGCCGATATTGACTGAAGAGAATCACGTGTACAGGGTGCGATCGATAAATTGTCGTCTAAATGACGCCAAAATGAAAATAACAGTGACCTCGTTTTAACAGATATACAGGGTGCGATCGATAAACTGTCGTCTAACTGACGCAAAAATGAAAATAACTCTGACATCTCATTTTAACAGATATATTTACCAAAATTACACAAAAATATGATAAATACAAAAGAGTAAATTAATTCAATCAAAGTCTCCAAATGACTTCGGAATCTCCTGCAACTCTTCTGGGCGGTTTTACTGTTTAAGTTGGTGAATGCTACTATAATCTTTGCCTACAGTTCATCTTTGATGTTACACGTTTTGTTGGTCTCTCGCTTAAATACGCCCCACACAAGGGGGATTGTAGTCTGGGGAGTTAGGTGGACAGATGTAAAGGATTTGGGCACAGAAATTGTCTGACAGCTGTTACTTCAGCTTGTGTGGCATGGTGCAGATCACTGTTGCCAGATATAGAATCTTCCAGCAGCCACCCACTGAAGCCAGTGCATCACGACTTCCGCAAGGTGCTTTATGTAGGTCACCGTGTTGAGTCTGTGGGTCTCTCCATCAAATTCTGGTGTTTTTTTCTCATCAAAACGATCAAAGTCAGTTTTTCGAGATGCCGAACCTTCGTACTCACCATGACACTCATCCAACCCTTTCCAAATCCTCTGCACTGTCCTCAGATAGACGCCCAAACACTCTTCGAATTGAAGCTTCCGACGGGGATGCCAAGACATCATGCCGTTTCCAAATTACTGGCTGAGTGAATTTTTAAAAACTTTTCACCCCAAGCAAGGCGGGAGTGCCACTAGCATGCAAGGGGTTACAGAGAGTGGGAGCAAGAGTAAAGAGACGTGATAGATGAAAGTATGAAGAGAAGAACGGGGAATAGATGAAGGCATCTGGAGATGTCGATTAACATTGCATTTGAATAGTTGGAGATAATAACTATCGGGAATTCAAGTAAGAAGTAAGGGAGTTCCACAGACAGGAAGTGCGAGACATGAAGCTACTGGAGTAGAAGAAACGGCTACATTTAACTGTTTCGACAGTGAAAGGGTGTGAATGAGATGCCGATCTAGTGGAACGTTTAAATTCATGCCTTTTGGCAACTGGTAAACATAGCTGGTCGGAGCATTTAATGTGAAAGTATTTTTTAAAAAAGATAGAGGGAGGGGACGGCACGTCTGTGAGAAAGCGACTATCAACGAGTTTCCACATGGTGCTCTTTTTCTCACAGACGGTGCCCAACTGACCCTATTATACTGCGGAGTCGACAAAATAAAAATAAAAAACGCCTGAAATCACATTAGTTATTTTAGCTATACTTAAATCTAGGTACATTAAACTTTATAACATTTTTTTTACAGATTATTTCTATCACAAATACAAATAAAGTTATATATTTTTAAAAGTGCACACCAACTTTATGGACACTCTATTTATTGAATATCACTAATTAATTATACATACATACATACATACATACATACATAGACACACACACGTGTACACACAAACATACATACTGACACACACACACACATATACAAATATATGTATACATACATATATATATATACAGGGTGTTCATAAAGTTTGTGTGAACTTTAAAAATTTTATAACTTTATTTGTATTTGCGATAGAAATAATTCGTAAAAAGGATTAGAAAGAAGTAAATCTATATTTTTTTAAGGTTTTATTGAAATTTTATTTAAGTTTCCACATGTCCTCCATCATTAGCAATACAAAGGGTAATACGATTTTGCAGTTCACGGAAAACATTTGCCAACTGATTTACAGTAATGCCTGAAATCACATTAGTTATTTTAGCTATACTTAAAACTAGGTACATTAAACTTTATAACATTTTTTACAGATTATTTCTATCGCAAATACAAATAAAGTTATAAATTTTTAAAAGTGCACACGAACTTTATGGACACCCTGTATAATCTACCAGATGATTATAATTGGATAGATGAAAGAACCGCCACTGGAATATTTTTAGTTAAAAGTAATAGAGTGATAAAAATGCGGAGAGCCATGATCACCTACATAAAAGAAGTACAATGTATAATGTTATCAATGAGGTAAGTTTTGAAACCTGTAAATTGACAAAATCACTTAAAAAATGGACAAATGTTATTCTTGGCATAACACAAATAAACAGAAATGGGACGCCATGGATTAAAAAATAAATGAATATAAGAAATAATTAAGCAAAAGAATACGAAATTGTGAGATATATATAACAAAGGAAAGATAACAGATGAAGCAAAGTTTGGCTTCTTTGGTGTGCCCATTGGATAGTACACTCAGTCGGAAAAAATAAGATAGATGAAACAGAAATATTCGCTGGTAAAAACGAGATAATTGCGGTGTACACCTGTTCAGAAGTTGATCACGGTGTCTAATGATCACGATGACGAGGCTTAAGTGTGTATATATATATGTATATAATAGTATATGAAATATTTTTCTTTTTTTTTATCAGAGAGGCTCAGGTAGTTAATTTTCGAAATGCGCGCCATCTTTTTTTTTCCATGTTTCATGCGGATAGAAAAAGAGACGGAACAAAATGTTTGATTAGTGTCTAAATGGAGAGAAAACATAGTTAAAAAAAAAACAAACAGAATCTGGAAGGATATGATAGGACGATTTTCTAGAAATACATGTGGGACTATCTTTGTCATGATGGATTGGGTAAGGTTTTTCCAGTGGCTACTGTTGATGAAGGCGCTGCTTCTGTTGCTGCTCGTCTTGCTGCTGCTGCTGCTACTGATAAAACACTCATGAAATTTATCATCAACGTCTATTTAGGAATTAAAATGTTTGGACTTTTATTTTATCTCGTTACTCAAATTTATATTCGTTGATAAATTACTCAGTTTACACTATCATTCAATGTGATTACGAAAATTGTAAGCGCCAAATCGAACTGCTCACGAAAGATATTTTGTTAATCAAATCGATAGCAAGAAAGACACGCATGCGCACAGTCATTTAAAGAACGGAAGTCACACGCACACACGTGTGCACAGGCGCAGACAAGTACAGACAGATGCCAATATGCGTACAGAAAAAGCGAGTTAATCGCATGCTGACACAAAAAGAGAAACATATATGGAGAAACAGACAACGGCGTGACAGATACCAGACCGGACACGTACAGACACATTTTCACACCCATACTCGCATAGCGATAAACACATACACACACGGACACACATGCACACGCGTACAAGCACAGAAAGAGGGCAGACAGGAGGAGAAAAAGAAATGCCGGAAAGATATCCACATACACTGTGACGCAAAGAAACACACAACGATTCATATACAGATCGATACACAGACAATCACATCGATACACAGACACACATAGACAATCACATGATTAAAAGTATGTGTCGATATTTTCAGCTTTTCATTTTTTTATGGAGTTAAAAACCAAAATCGCCAAAAAAAAATGAGGATAAAATTTCGTGATAATTCGAAGATTTCTGTTTTGGAAATGTAAACTAATTTTTGCTTTGTCATGGAGATTTTGAAACCTGTAAGATTTGAAGAATATTCACAAAGCAAATTTTGAAGGCATATATATATATATGTCATTCAGGGACAGTACTGTTTCGCTGTATCACAGCTATATATATATATATATATATATATATATATATATATATATATATATATATATATGTATATGTGTGTGTGTGTGTGTGTGTGTGTATGTGTGTTTGTTTGTGTGTTGATGTAAGAGGAAAGTATAGTTAGATTAATGATCCAAAGTTCTTAGTATTTATGTTTTTATGGGGTTTATTTATTTTTTTTAAATAAAATTTATTTTTAAAATGCATGTATATAATGATTTTCTAGGCCCGGCGTAGATGTGGCGCACGGCCGAAAGTATGGG
>OZ038503.1:83303326-83433326 GCA_964036315.1 Acanthosepion esculentum | reverse complement strand
GATGATTAACCCGGAAAAACCTAGCAATTTCTATGAATTGTCACACTGATGCCATCCTATTATTTGCCCTCGTTGAAATTCACCAATTTCCTTACTTCCGCGAACTTTCATTACAAACTATAAGTCAACTGTCGTTCATAGATGAGAGTAGCTTGATACTAACACGGTATTGCCTGAAAAAGAAAGAAGAGACGTTATTATACAAGCCCAAATTGCTGTAATTAAGGGCGGCTAAAAACTTATCATAGCCCACTGTAGATTGGACGCTCTTGCATTTGTTGCGAGCCCGTCTAGGAGGAAGTGTAAATTCCAAATTCATATTCAAATTTGAGGTCTTTTCACATCTGTTGAATGATCCCCTCCCTGGATGACCATGTCTCAGGGTTGGAGCCTTACTCATCACGCTTGACCAATAGCGCGATTCGTGAGGATATTTAACCTATAGTTGATGTAGGTGGCCGTTGACTATTAAAAGTTCATACACACTCCTCACTAGACCAGGGAGCTGGTTTAATCACGGACCACTCAAGATTTGACCTGAGATTTGCCCTTCTCTTAGACTAGATTCTATCTAAGGTATATACCCTGTTTGCTCAGGTAGTCAATCACAGATGTTGCTGGTGGGGAGAATAAATGGATTCATAGATTACCCAAGGTTATTTACAGGTAAGTGAATACAACAAACTCGACTGCAATACGAACTCGGTTCTCTACCGTACACCCAAAGATCTCTTTTAAATATTAAGGTAGAATGGGTTCTTTAGCTTTTGTAGCGCATACACTTGCAATTGACAATTGTATATTCGAAACGAACCGGGGTACCTTGGCGTGGTGTAATGGTTAGCAAGCTTGTCTCGCTAAAACAATTATGACTGGGAAGTGAGTTCGATCCTCACTTATTATCCCAAAATTTCGGCCTTGTGTCACAGCTACGCTAAGAAAATCAATATATTTGAAACCAGCCTGAAAAGAGATGGGCTCCTACAGGATTTTCATGAAAAAAAATGCAATGTAATTTAAGCAAAATACATTCTCTCCAAAAAAAAAAAAACAAATTAACGGAAACAAAACACCTTTTTTTTATCATTTCCGGTTTGATAAATTTGATAAAATCTACTGTTTTGGAGTTATCGACAGTGAAAATTTGGATTCATTCGCGTCGCGAGCAGACATTACGGGAGTTGTTTGTATACATTCGCTGCAGAATGGCTATCAGTATAGGTATCATTGCGCAAACTGAGCGCGTCTCCGTAAATAGTTCTCGTGCGCAGTAATTGCCACAAATTTAGACAAGAAAAATCAGTTCCGAGTTTAGGTTTCCGTAGTCTTCCGCGTTTAGCATACCGCGGCGAATGTATGCAAACAACGCTAGTAATGGCGGCCGCCAACGACGCGATTGAATCCCAAATTTCACTGTCGATAACTCCAAAATGGTAGATTTTATCAACTTTATCAAGCCAGATTCAAATGGAGCATTTAGAATTACACATAAATGTAAGTATTTGGGAAATTTTTAATGCGAACTGAGTGCGGATGTTACACTGCAAATTAACCAAAAATTCTTGTTTTTCATTAATTACAATAGATTAAATTCTAGACGCACAAAAACCACACGAACATGAATACAAAAATCTCAGTATACAATATCTAATTCTCAATATTGTCTCGTTCCTTCTCTATCGTGTTTATATCGAGAGCGACAAAAAAAGTATTGCCTGTTCCTCTCTCATTAATGCACAAAGTATAACCAGAATAAAGACAGAATATAATCCTTTAATATCTACCCCTCAAAATAGTCTATTTCTTTCTCGTTCGTGCTAAAATGATGAAGGAGTAAATCCTGCAACAAAAAATGCAGCAGGATGGACAGAACATCGTCGAAATCTTGAACGTTGCTTACCTGCCGATAAGATTGCTCAGAGCTGAACACAACTACCAAAAGAGATTTCCATTGAAAGGGCAGCACATTTTTGTACTCACAACACTCTGTTCATAGATGCGCAAAATTCTACATCAAGCACACCAAAGGATAAAGAAAAAAAATCGAAAACCAGGGAATCACTTTTTTGTACAAACATGTGCTGATTTGCCAATATGGGAAGGAATGATTGCAAAAGTCCCTTCCTCTTCCACTTATAGTCAGAAAGACACAGAGTGCATGCTGGGATATTTTTCTTAGCCAATAAAATGTGACGTACTGTATTCGCTTGGTCGATCTTGTTTTTTGTGCACAAATACCAACTCCTAGTTTGTAAATTCTTTTGTCTTCCTATCAGTTTTGATTTGCTTTAACTATATTGTTTGCCTGCTTGCATGATTGTCGCTGTTTCATCTTTTATAGCCATTTTTCTTTTCATTGCAAACTTTATTAATTCTGATCTTGCACTTTAACAATGGCTTCTAACTCATCAACATGAATCACTGACCTTGAGCCATGTCAACAGTAGAGCAATTTTTCAAAGTGCCGAACTGCTCGTAAATCATCATTTATTCTTATAACTATTATTTTTGATAATTCCTACAGATTTAATAGCTCGTACAAAACGTTAGGAATAAAAACATATACCATAATGAGCACAAGTCTCAGAATTTCAATGTATTTCATAACATACAGTGGAATTCCCTTCCGTTTACTTGCTTCCCTGAAAACTACAAACTTCAAAAATTTAAATGCAACTTCAATCGCCATCTTCTTCTGTCTTCTTGAATCTCCTTCATCTTTTGTCTTTTTCACAGTCCTCCCTTTTCGCAGTCTCCTTTTTTTCATTTTCCCTCCTTTTAAACCTCTGCGCACTAGTGGCATCACTGCCTTGCTTGGGGGGGAAATGATTAAAAAATATATATTCTCCTTCTTCCTCGTTCGTGATAGGCACCGCGTAGACTTTTTACCTGCTTTCCTTATCTATACGATCCTTGCCGATTTCACTACATCTTCATCAGTGCAGCATTGTCTTTTGGTGCCTCTACCATGGTTGCTATCCGTGTTTTGCAGATGCAGAAGCTCCTGGACAGCGACCACCCACTGATCTTTTAACGAAATTTCCTAGCTTTCCTTAAATCCTCTTTACACAGACCTTTCATTTTCAAGGAACTGCAGTAACTGGCTCGCCTGTAAAGTTTGCACGAGATAAAAATGGAAATGTGAATGACATACAGCACGAGGAAAGGATAACAGATGAAGCAAGAGGTCATTTGAGGTCTTTTGATTGGTGCCGAATGGATAGCAAACGTAGATTCGAGGGAGAAATGAGATAAAGTCGTTTTCTGGTCAAACAGCACAGTGTACAGAACAACCTAGCATATAACAATAGTAAATTAACCATTATGGGGCTCTCTGTTATATACCGTACCTATAAACACTAATGGGTATGTTGCAATTCTTATAAATACGTTGGAGACTATTGTAAGTGGGTGTAATATGCTGTCCACGCTGGCAGCATGAGCTATCAGCGTTGGAAATTCTTGAGAGGAACTCGGACGATGCTATGCTGAACGGCAGAGCCTTGTCCGGGGAGGTAGACAGATACCCGATTTCGCGTATGCGGGGCCTACGGGCAATTTTTGACCGAGCCGACGTGCTCGGATTTAGCCCCACATTAAAATTGGCCGCATCATACCTCATGGGGAGGCGGGTAAATATCGTAATATCCTAAGTAGTCCACCACAAGCAGTGGTTTACCTACTTCACGCCGCTGGCGAGTATTGTATTATGTTGAAGTTATTATTTTGGTTCATTTGATTTTTATAAAAAAATATTAATGTTACTGTGTATGTTTCTATTCTCGCCGTTGCTATTAGATACCTTAGACAGAAAACGCCTAATGTGGAAATCCAACAATTGATTAGGAAATCCGTTATTAAAATTATAAACAAGATGAAAGCAGAATTAAGAACATTATAAAAAATGCACAACACCAGTTGTCAATAGCAAAAAAATTAGATAAATTATTTATTACAAAATATTTAAAACCTCTAACCTTATCGTTAAAAATAATAATTCACCGCTTAGAACAAAATTAAATAGGGCAAATATTATTTACGAATTTAAATGCCCATTAAGGAATTGTATTCCTGATCAATCAAAATTCGTAAATAATTATATAGGCCACACTACAACATGTTTGACACGCAGACTCACTCTACACCTTTCTGACCATAGCTCAATTATATCTCATTTAAATATTCATGTAGACCTACCGGACACTATTCGTAACATACTTGTTGACAACACTAATATAATAGCATCATCGACATGCAAAAACAGACTAAAAATAATGGAATCCTTATTAATAATAAGAAAAAAACAACACTTAATAATGTCAATTATATCTTGACCGTGTTTTGAAAAATGAAAACATTTTATTAAACATACATGAAACAAACTATTTCTTATTTAAGAGCTAAAATATTTAATCCTTGAAAATGGCTAAATGTATGGCCGAAAGGTCTCGGATAAAAAGAACATTCGGACAGTTTTTATATAATTTATCATCTGAAAAGAAATTTTTTTTAGATCGCATGAGAAATTGTATAAAAAAATAAATAAAAACACCTTGTCTGTCGTATTCAATGAAATGTGCATGAAAGAAGAATTTCTTCCTAAACACACACACACACACACACACACACACACACACACACACACACATATATATATATATATATATATATATATATATATATATGCAAAGTTACTAAAAAAATTTATAAATACCCCAAAATATACCGGGTTCTTTAATTAAGAACACACACACACACACACATATATATATATATATATATATATATATATGCAAAGTTACTAAAAAAAATTATAAATACCCCAAAAATATACTTGGTTCTTTAATTATTTCCATCCAAAAGCCTCTCGAATATTTCGAAACATAACCGTTACCGCGCAACCGTTAGAATAATACAATAGACTATCCACAATGCATCACTGACATATATATATATATATATATATATATATATATATATATATATATATATATATATATATATATATATATCCACTACACACACACACTGACAGACACACATATATAATTTTTTTTATTTTTTTACCTATGCTATACTACCCTGGCGGTGTGAAAAACAGCTGATGTACTTTGTAAAAAACAATATTAGACAAACTGATATCTGGGAAAAAAATCTATAAAAAAAGAAAAGACAAAAAACATCCGTACTGCTTGCAAATAATCAACCAGTACCGCAATGTTTAGACAAAGGGGGAAAAAACACCGACATAGTTGCATATGTTGATACGTAAAAGTGCTCAATACACTAACTAGAATAACTAAAGAGCCAGAACCTATCTACCTTGGTTTCACCTACAGGATTACCAGGATATTTCTAACTCAGAATATATATAAGTATTTATATTATGTTTTTATATAACAGAATCAATATGTGTACGTTTAGCTCATTATATATATATATATATATATATATATATATATATATATATATATATATATATATATATATATATATATATATAAATAAAAAGGAAAGAACAGTAAGATATAAAATCCGGTGTTCTTATAGATATTTTTATTTTTACACAATAGTGCTCTATGTAAATTTAAATTTACAGAGCATTAATATTATAAATTAATAGATTTAAAATATGGTTTTACCGCTACACAGTGATAACCATGTTTCAGAAATGGAAGCTAAAGCCCCTGAATTTAATTTTGTTATTAAACCAAAGACATTAGTTCCATTTCCTCATCAAGCGAATTTTGGAGACTCCAAAATTCGCTTGTAGCGGTAAAACCATATTTTAAATCTATTAATTTATAATATATATATATATATATATATATATACATATGTGTGTGTGTGTGTGTGTGTGTGTTGTGAGGCTCTCCCCTTTTACACAAGATGGACTCGTCTAAAGTATACTTATACTGACAGAGTTGGAGACAGGGTGAAGATACGTTGAGACAAGGTTGAGATACGTAGAGATGCCAGAGAGAGAGAGAGAGAGAGAGAGAGAGAGAGAATTACGGCTTCACTTACAGAGACTTGTACATATACTTTCTACTAACCCGCATTCCTGGACGACTAATCTTCATTTCAAGTTTGTATTCTTACCTTTCTATACACTTATTTTCCTATTTCAATTACTGGCGTTGTTTATTTATTTGTGCAGGAATCCATCCCCGGAATCCACAACAATATATATATATATACGGGTTTGGTTCATAATTATCTGTTTTTAAACAATGTTAATTATGAAAAAAGAAACATAACAATTCAACAATAACATTTTTAAATGATTTTTCCGGAGCGTATGATTATCAAATCGCATTTTTATAACCTGATAATAAAATAATATTTTCATTAAAAAAATTAAAGAGAACAGTAATTTTTATTAACAAATAACTCGCTTACACAAATTATGCACCAAATCAATACTTAATCCGGCTACCACATTTTGAGAAATTTTTTGATTACGACAAATAAATCCCAATATATGAAAGTCTAAGGTCTAAATGTGGTTTTAAATTTTCCATGAAAACTTTGCTGTCAACCGATCTATATTTAAAGGTAATAAGTGATATAAAAGTAAATGATACAAGGAAATGATGACAAGTTCACGTCCCGCCCAACTTTTCATTACATGATATCACTTGATTAATTATCAAAATATCGTTTTTACATTGAAGTCGCTTTCTTGGTTTGGCTGTGAACATTTCAGGAAAGCCGACGTCATTCGGTCCGAAAATCGCTTTCGGATATTGGATAATACAACAAAATTTAAGGACATAGTTTCTTTGCTCATACAAGTAGAAAATTATTTATTAGATTTCAAACAATTAGAAAACAAGAAGCATTCAATGGAAGAGAGTTTTTCATCCAAAACACAAAAAAAACTCTAATTATTGACTTCCATTCACAATATCTCTTTTAGTTACACCCTAAAGCCCTACCTCCATTCTCATAAATGCACAGACACGCACACATACATACATACATATATATATATATATATATATATATATATATATATGAGATATGATATATGATATACTACTTTATATATCCGAGTAATAGTGGGTAGTTAGAATGAAAAATGTGTAAAAAATTCCTACGTTGCGACAATCGTCGTTCAAAACGAGTTTTTCAGATTAAATATTTTTTTATTGATGGAATGACATACATACACACATCATACGCACATATATGTACGTTTATGTAATAATAATAATATATATATATATATATATATATATATATATATATATATATATATATATATATATATGTATGCATGCATATATATATATATATATATATATATATATGTATGCATGCGTATATATATAATTTTAAGTAATAATAATAATAATAATAATCGGAAATTGTCCAAATACAAGGACCTGGAGATGGGGATCAGCAGAATATGGGGAATGAAAACTGAGACTGTACCAATAGTAATCGGAGCACTCGACCTTGTGATAAAAGGAATGGACAATTTCACTAAGTGTCCAAGGTAACATCAACATACAGATTCCCCAGTAGATCACTCTACTAGGAACATACTAAGAAAAGTGTTATCAATTAAATGACAGCTCTCCTGTATGGCCTAAGGACCATAGTTTTGTACAGCGCTATAGGGGATACAATGCAGGAAAGATTACAAAGGAAATAATAATAATAATAATAAATTGTGATTGCCCCTGATCTGTCATCTCGTCTGCAGTCGCTGTCTCACAGACGCAATGTTGCATCACTCTGCCTTTTCTACAAGTACTTCCACGGTAATTGCTCTGAGGAGTTGCTTTCGCTTGTCCCTAAGCCTCGTGAATTCAAGCGTCCTACGAGGCTGGCATCCCGTTCCCACCCCTTCACCGTTGAAACTGTTAGGTGTAGACGTCTTTTCTACTCCAATAGCTTCATGTCTCGCACATCTCGCCTATGGAACTCCCTTCCCTATTACTGTTTCCCTGACAAATACAATCTCCAACGGTTTAAGTGTAGCGTCAATCGTCATCTCCAATTGCCTTGATCTATCCACTTCCTGACATCTTTCATTCCTATCTGCTCTCGCTCTATATCTCCCGTAACCTCCCTAACTCGATCGACCCTCCGTCCTTCTCTTTCTCCACATCCCTTCCTTTACTACTCCTATCTGCTCTTCCTCCAACCCTTCTGTAACCCCTTGCGTGATAGTGGCCACCGGCCTTGCTTGGGGTGATACGCTTAAAAAATAAAAATAAAAAAAAAATTGGCCTCCAAAGATACTTGGAAAATACAGAAAACTGGATGATGGTATGTGTCAAGGAACATGAAAGTAGTAAGTGTCTTTACTATGTAGTAAAGGAAGCCGACAAATTCAAAATGTTTCAAATGGGCGCAGAAATGCAAATTCATCACTGTACACCGGCTGAAACTGAAAAATACTTAAAAAAAGAATGCAAAGACAAATGCAACCGACCAGATACAGAAACAATGGCAAGATAAACCGCTTCATAGCCAATACTCTGCCCGTACCAAACAAGCTGACGTAAACAAAAACCGCACCCATCTGTGGCTACGTAGCGCAGAGTTGAAAGCTGAAACTGAAGGTTTTATCATTGCTGCACAGGACCAATGCTTGTTAACTAGGAATTATCAAGCACATATACTAAAATACTGTGTTAGCCCAAAATGCTGATTCTGTGATAAATATCCAGAAACCATTGATCATCTTGTATCAGGTTGCACGATACTGGCACCCACTGAATATAAAACCCGGCATGACAGAGTGGGCCAATATCTGCACTGGAAAATATGCAACTCCTACGGGAAGGAAACTGAAAGAAATTAGTACGAACACCACCCAGACTCGGTTACGGAGATAGGACCTGTTACAATTCTGTGGGACTACACAATACACACTGACAGAACAAGCAAAGCCAACCGTCCAGACATTGTTATTAAAGACCAAAATAAGTGCCACCTTATTTATATGGCAGTCCCTGCAGACTGCAATGTATCCTTGAAGATATTCGAAAAGCTATCAAAATACAAGGACATTGAAATAGAAATCTCAAAAATGTGGCACATGGGAACATCAACGATCCACGTTGTAGTTGGAGTCCTTGGACTGGTTGGAAAAGATTCCAGTAGACTAATTGAAGGGATCCCTGGAAGTCCATGCCTTCAAGAGATTGTTCTGACAAGTACAGCCCACACTTTACGAAGGGCTTTATCTATGTAATTATTATTATTATTTTTTTATTTTTTTATTTTTTTGCAGTGGAAAGTGTCATAATGCCATTTCTAACCTTAGGTCCCTGAGCGGGACCCGGAAAGAAATGTGTAAACACCATATATCAAAGAAAATAAAAATAATAATAATAATGATAATAATAAATGTAATTAACCCGAAAGTCAATATGAGCAAGAGGGAACTGTCAACCATTTTATTTCAGGATGTCCGGAATTAATATATATATATATATTAAACCAAAAAATCCAGACAAATCTGCTTTCACCTAAGCAGATCGCCAGTAGTAGTCCCTGACGATCCGCTTAGGTGAAACCGTGGTAGATTTGTTTGGCTTTTTAGGTTTAATTTAGGTTTGCTCTACTTAGCGTATCGAGCACTTTATATAGTTATTTTACTTAATACTTTTTTGGACTCTGAACTTGGATGCTAGACGATTATTTTCGGCTGACGTACATGTTCCCTGTTCTTTCTTTTTTTGTACCTTTTTTTCCCTTTGGTATTGGTTTGTTTATTTACAAATCAAAGCACCTAAGGTTTTCCGGACGAGTATAATTTCTTATATTTATAAGATTACTACTAGTATATATATATATATATATATATATATATATATATATATATATATATATATATATATATATATATATATATATATATATATATATATATAAAATAAATCCTAAAGAGCCAGGAAAACCTACCTAGGTTTTATCTAAATGGATCTTCAGGGTAAGGCTACCCTGAAGATCCTTTTATTTTAGTTATTCCCGCTCTATTTACCGTATTGAGCACTCTACGTTTTAGTCGTACGACTCGCTTGTTTTTTTTTCTTTGGACTAGAGACTTAAGGCACTGGTCGATTTATTTCGCCCTGTTCAGATGCTTTTCTTTTTTTCTTTTTATTTCCAACTTTTTCCTCGGGTACCGATTTGTTTTGACGTATCTACAAATACATAAATATAGCATACATTAACACTATATTTCTTCATATATATATATATATATATATATATATATATATATATATATATATATATATATATATATATTCTTCACACACAGACATGCACACACACACACACACACACACACACATATATACATATAAGAGCATGCTAACGTCAGCATAATTTACTTGCACATTTAATTTATTGTTTTACTAAGCAACTGAATTTTTCACTTCCCCAAAACGTTCATATTTGGCACTATTTTGATCTTAGCATGAAACCTAACCCACCACCCCGTCCTGGGTATGACGATTAACTACATCCGCGTCGTGGGTAAGACGAAAAACTACGCCCAGCAGCAAGGCCTCTGATCAGGAGGTTTTGAGGAGCGTGGAACCAACTCTTAATTGCTGGTGTTCCCAGGTCCACCTGACCCGGGGTGGTAGCACCAGTTAGGGTCCCAGTTATGGGCAAATAGTTAACCCCCAAACTGGGGTCAAAACACTACGAATGTGTAATAATAGATTTTAATACAAGAAATATTTTTGTAAAAAAAATTATTGCCAGCAATATATTTTTGAAGAAAAAATATTACCCATAATAGATTCATGAAGGAAAAAATATTACCAGCAATAAAAAAGTTGTCGGCATTAAATAACCCATTGAGGTTGATATATTTTAAAACAAACCAAACCAAACCTAACACATCACCATTGGGCCTGAGATATTTAACTCAGAAAATCTAACGTCACCAAAACTACTCTTGATTTAATATTTGCTCAGTCAACCAAGCAGAAAACTTCGCCTGTTTTAATATATGTTGTTAATTTTTATCAGTTATATATATATATATATATATATATATATATATATATATATATATATATATATATATATATATATATATTGTCATCCACAGACAGACTGTTTCAATTTCCTTGTTTTTCGAATTCTTCTTCATCTTACAACGTGCATTATTCTCATTTCTTTATATTTCTTTCTGTTTCACGGTCGCCAGCAGACATTCAGTATCCCAACTCTCATTCTGATTTCCCCCAAAACAAACCTGTCTGGAATTCAAATGTTGACAGAATTTACTTTCATCTGTCCAAATTACAGAATGTCGAAATTCATAATCTTTGATCTCGAATTTTCTCGCCCAGTCCATACGCCTGTTCCTGTTAACCTCTGACATCAAGGGCTTCTTTCTTGCAACTCTTCTTTGGTAGCCTAACTCTTTCAGTGTCTTTCTCACTGCATTTGGCGACATTTCCATGCCTAGGTTTCACCGCATGGGATCATCAGGGTGAACTGTCCGGTTCACCCTGATGACCCCATGTGGATCTATTTATTCTACTTTTGCTCTACTTAGCGTATTGAGCACTCTTTCTTTTAACTTATTACTTGCTGTTCTTTTCTTTGCACCGAATATTTAAGGTACGGGACGTTTTCTTTCGCCCTCGTCGGAGGTTTCTGGAGCATTCTTTTTTGCCATTTTTCCTCGAATGACAATTTATTTGAAAATTGTGCTATCCAGTTTTTTTTCACCCAGCGAATTTAAATAGATCTACGTTACTAAAACATCAAAACACGAAAATAATAAATAATAAAAAATGAAAATTAAAAAACAAGTAAAATAAATTAACCCAAATAAATAAATAAATGAATAAACAAAAAAGCCACTCCCGCGAAATAATTCCCAGAATAGATTACCCACAATGCACCACTGACCCATATATATAAATAGCCAAGGAAATATCCAGCATTCGCGGCCGGACGATTGCGTCCTGCATGAAACAGCCCGTCGAGAGTTGATTTCAAGGTTCACTTTTATATTTATACGCTCAATCTCTGATATTGAGCACTTTATCCCATAAATATAGCACACCTAAAAACTATATTTCTTCATATCTATCTATCTCTCTCTCTCTCTCTCTCTCTCTCTCTCTCTATATATATATATATATATATATATATATATATATATATATATATATATATATATATATATATATATATATTTTCACTCGCCGTTGATCATTTATTTACAGACATTCCTGTCGATGAAACTATCGAAATAATCTTAAATTCTGTGCATAAAATAATTACTTCCATCTGATAATATTTTCAAAGATTTATTACATGCCTGCACAACTAACGTCTGCTATGTAGATGATTTTTTTTATTTTAGCGGAAAACAAAAAAGAACTTGATCATCTCAAAACCACATTCGGAAAAACTCTCTCCTTAACTTTACCTATGAACTTAGTATTGTAACCTAGGGAAGGTTAATGAATAGAATAATCAAACAAAGGATTTGGTAATGAACGATAATACTTAGGACAAGAACAACACATATAGGATTCGCCAAGGTCACCTTAACGCGGTGTAATGGTTAGCAAGCTTGTCTTGTTAGAACAATTACGAATGACAAGTGAGTTCGACACTCACTCGATGCCCCATACTTTCGGCTTTGTGCCACATCTAAGCTACGCTTGGAAATCACTATAAGATTCGCCAGCGGCGGGTAGAAGTAGCCAATTGCTAGAAGTGAGTCAAGTGAAATCCACAATGAATCTCCAACTACGGGAGATCTACCAACCGCCCCGCACGGTCAGATGTGGCACAAGGACGAATTTAATGTAGGATACCCGAGCCCGTAGGCTCCGCATAAACATTTCTCGTAGACCTCGTATAAAACCGGGTCGGGTAGCTGTTTCCCGAGACGAGACTCTGCCTTTGACATAGCCTCGTGCGGGGATCCTCTCTGCTCGGAGGCAGAAAGTTTGACCAGCACAGCTGGAGACGAATCTCCAACTGAAGACCAACATACAGTATTTACTATTGTATTTATGTGAATGGGACATACCCTTTATCGTCCGTAGGTATGCAACAACACTTAGTTTAAAATCTAAACTCTCATTCTTAGACGTTCTTGTATAACACATTAACCACTCCGTCATACAAAAAAAAACACTAGTAGAAACTCTTGCCATCTTAATTTTAAGAGTGAATGCCCAGTTAGATATAAAACAGTAGTTATATTTTTTAAAAAATCCTCTATAGAGCACACGAGAATTCATCCACTCGTTCCTTTTTCCTTAAAGAAGTCAATAATGTGAAAGAGACGCTAGTTAACAATGGTTTCTCTAATTACCTCATCGACCACTAGATTAGACTATTTCTTTCTAAAGCAACTGATAGCAGACAAATGAAAATAATAACATTAACATCTTTTATAAAATCCTAAAATCATGTTAACTATAAACAAGACGATTTTTCTCTTAAAAATATCATAAAGAATACACGACCGCAGTGAACGAGAAGAAGAAAGTTAAATTAATTATCTAATTAAAAAAATTAAACAACTAACCCTATCATCAACTGCAAGATCTAAATTGCAGAGAACCTACATTGTTTATGAATTGACCTGACCCTTATAGAATTGTGTTCCTGATCGAACCAAACTCATAAATAATTATATTGTTCATACCACTACATGCCTATTCAAGACGACTCACGTTTCACCTATCTGAATATAACTCAATTAAGACTCATTTAAACACACATGGGAACCTACCAAACTCTATCCATAACATACTAGTAGAAAATACAATAGCCTCACCCACGTTTAAAAAAGATTACAAAATAATGGAAGCACTAATAATAAAAAAGAAAAAGCCAACAATCAATAACATTCACTATGAACACGGTCAAAATGTGCTGATCGTGTTTGGAAAATAAAACATTCCTATACCTTCAGATATATACATAAAAAACACAAATTCAGTTAAAAATAAAGATAAAAATCTTTCCTGATAAGAGCTAAAAGGATAGCAGACAACGCTTAGATATGCAGAACATCTGAACAGTTTTTACACAGTCGTACGAACACAAGAAAAATAAAGTACAAAGCTTAAGCGTAATGCCATGTCAGTTGGCTTTAACGAAACATGTATAAAAGATTGATTTCTACCGAAATACACAATATAAATATATATATATATATATATATATATATATATATATATATATATATATATATATATATGTGTGTGTGTGTGTGTGTGTGTGTGTGTGTATGTATGTATGTATGTATGTATATATATATATATACACTCATTAACGCAAGAAAACACTATTTTAATCACAGGCAAAAAATGTGTCCGCTGACAAATTCTATTATAGTCCAAGTTTAGCATTTTAAATATCTATGTATCAGGACAGTTCATAATAATCATACAAATCAATAACATCTACCAAAATAGGTCGAAATTATTAGAATTTAATCTAATTCAAGATGAGAGGAATTTTTGTCCGGTGCGTAATATCGAAATGGGACGATAATCGTGAATAAATTCATAAAAGTTCAATGGACTTTTCTCTCGACCGAATTAAAATTTTTCCCTTAATATCAGGGACCGAACAATCTATTGAACTATTACCAGATATGTTCTACGAAATTTTGATGTCGCCTTCCTAGCTAAGTCGATTGAACCTTTGTTGATTTAGTAACATTTAACAATAAATGAATATCATTCTGCGAGGCGATCCTAAAAGAACTAGAAGTCCGATTTGGATTTATTATTGGTTGTCACATTCTTACCAGCATAAAATACGAGAACAACAAGACAATATAGAAAAGAAAGCTGGGACGAAGAATTACCTATCAAGACCGAATGTACAGTGATTAGCAAGACAGGCATCTCAAGATGAGAGTTATGAATTAGAAACCTCAGATTCAGCTACGTACAGACATCCAACTGTGAAATATTATCACTGAAGACGGAAAATGCGACAGAGAACTCCGAAGCCGCTTTGGAAATGTAAAACTGCTTTTCTAACGCTGAACTAAAAGCGAAAACGAAATAAATCTTTCTAAAGCTAAAATATTGAGAAACAAAAGAATCGTTAGAACCAAAGAGAAATGTTCTGGAGTGCTATGTCATATCAGTTCTCCTATATTCTTCTATTGTAACCTAGAAAAGGTTACTGAATGAGGAATAACCAACACGCAGCTTGGAAATGAAAATGGTAATCTTTATAACATCAACAAAATAAAATACTCGCCAGCGGCGTGAAGTAGGTAAACCACTGCTAGTGGCGCACTAGTTAGACAGCATATTACGATATTTACCTGCCTCCTCCCGAGTTAGGATGCGGCACAAGGCCAAATTTAATGTGGGGATATCCGAGCCCGTAGGCTCGGGCAAGAATTGCCCGTAGACCCCGCATACGCGGGATCGGGTATTTGTCTACATATAGCATATGTATATGCATAGCCTCGTCCGGGTTCCTCTCTGCCTTTGGGCAGAGTGTTCAACACAGCAAGAGCTTCCCACGCCGACAGCTCACGCTGACATCTTAAACAGCATATTGCCCGCAGTTACAATAATGTCCAACGTATTTATGAGGATTGGACATGCCTATTAGTGTTCATAGGTACGGTATATTACAACTTCATGCTGGACAGATGAAGAGGAGACTTTAATCCACCCATATGTGGTTTTCCAGAAGGATATTTAAGATATCATGGACAGGATATGTTGAGAAAGAAGCTGTTTCAAGGAAAATATTAACAAAAAATTTCATTTGTATTTAGAATCAAAAAGATCTGAAATTTCTAGGATTTTGTTAGGAAAGATGCCGAGGTGGACATCGCAATCAGAAGACATTTTGAAGAGAGGGCGAGGGATACAATGAATTACCTATTTAATGGTTCTATGTAAATTTATTGCAGAAGAGTGTGAGCTGGTGATTAAAAGACAAAAATTGGTTAGAAATACGAAAAGAAATTATCTAGTGGCGAACAATGATTGTCCACTAGAGTTATGACCTTTTGGAAAATAAATGATTTCCTTTATCATAATTCGATAAAATTTTATTTAAAATAATGAAAAAGTGTTTAATTCAGTTTATTTTTAAAAAACGCCACCCCCAACTCACTATTTCTAATCTCCTGTATAATATAGAAATATTAAATATAACATTCCGGAACCTCCTATTAACCTATTAATAACCTAGTTATAACCTCTTATTATTCTATAATTCTAAAACCTCCTATAACTTCATAGAACCTTGTAGAAGTTTTTTTTTTAGTTGTAAGTTTGTATGTTATGTTATAGCTATAAATTGCTAAATGTGTTAAAAAAAAGTACTATTCAATTAGATCATTAGAAAATTGAAAAATAATACTTCTGCAAGTTTGGAATTTTTATTTATTTTTAAAGTTGTATGTTATGCTATAGCTATAAACTGTCACATGCTTAAAAAAATACATACTATCTAATTACATCAATTGAAAAATAAATCTTCTGATATATTTTACAATATATTGGATATATGATAAAATCGAATTTTCGGTTTGGGGTGACCTTTTTCGAGAAGGAAATCAAATTAATTCCCTTTTCTTTACTTTTGTACCAAAGTTCATCTATTATGCCACAGGACCACAGGGTTTCAAAAAAGTCATAACATCACATGTACTGAAAGGAGACATTAGGTAAAATAAGGGAACAATCCAAGTCAATTTCTAAATCTTTATATGAAATGATAAGTCTGATACTATTAAGTTACGCTGAATATAATATCCGATTTTAGAATCAAAATTTATTGCTGAATTAATGTATTTAAACAGTGTTTAAATCAATCAAAGTAGGAACCCTGAACATCTATCCATTTCTGCCATCGAAGTATATGTTTATTTGTATTTATAATCTCTAAAATGTCCAATGTTTATCGAACGGAATGTCTTCAAAGCATCGGCGAAATGTTTTAAAAATATGGGCGAGAGATCAGCGGAATATGGTGGTTGTGGCAAAGTTTCTTATTCCAGGACGGTGAGCATCTGCTGTGTCATCCGGACAATATTTTGCCGAGCATTTTTTTTTTTTTCTGGAGCAGAATTGTCCCTCGTCTATTTTGCGGCGTGCGTCACATATTTGAGAACAGCGTTCGAAAAGATATTGGTAGGAAATTAACAAACATGACTATTTTGCAGCGAGCGTCCACACATTTCAGGACAACATTCAGAAAGAAATATGAAATTAACAAAGAGGACACTTTAATCTTTAGGAATGAGTAATATATATTTTGTGCAACTATCATATTAGAACACATTTAAAAGGTTGATTCGAAAGTCGGACATTATTTCCCGAACAAAGGTTTATTCAAATATCGGACATTATTTTCCGAACAACCTAATACTATGTTGCAGAGTTCGTCACATATCTGAGAACAACATTCTAAAAGAGATTGATATGAAATTAACAAAGAGGACACTTTAAACATTAGGAATGTGTAATATATTTTGTACCTATTATAATATTAGAATACAATTGAATGTGTATTCTAAAGTCGGACATTAATCTTCGAACCACCTAATAAGTTAAATTCTTAAATTGATTGATATAAAATTAACAATTGACACTTTAATCATTAGATATGCAACTACTATAATAATATATTAGAACACAATTGAAAGTTTATTCTAAAGTCCAACATTATATTCCCAACAACATAATATGTTATATACTGAAAGTAATTAATATCAAATTAATTGATATAAAATTAACAAAGAACGCTTTAATCATTAGAAATAAGTAAGATATTTTTGTGCAGCTATTATAATAATATATTAGAACACAATAAGTCGATTCTAAAGTTCGACATTATTTTCCGAACAACCTGATAAATTAAATTGTGAGAGAGATTGATATCATATTAACATGATACTTTAATTATTAAAAATGAGTAATATATTTTTGTGCAGCTATTATAATAATATATTAGAATACAGAATGTTTATTCTAAAAGCGGACATTATTTTCTGAACAAATCTAATATAATCAATATTCCGTTATACGTTTTCTTTGAAATGTGACAGCCGAAAGGCTTCGTCACTGACCTGTGTGTCAGTTGATATTCATGGACGCTTTCTTTCATCGGCTAATACCATACAATAGTTTGTTGTGCGATTCTTCATCTCCTTGTACGTCGCTCAAAACAAGCTGGTCGATTTTGTGTTTTCCAACAGACAAAGAAAGTTGTCGTTGATATTTGCCTGCACGGTTCACGCCATCAGGCAACACAGGACTTCGCTTCGATTCCTGATTGTATGTTGCCAGAGTAATGCCGGGCAGCTTTTCTTGGAAAGATCTGGGACGATGTAGCAACGTGCAATCAAAAATGATACATCACCGCTTGGATATATACACGAAATAGACGAGACAAATAAACGATTAAAACGAGGCCTAGCTTAACTGGAAGTTGACAGACATGGCACCGGGTCTCGGAGAGCTGTCATTGAACGCATATGTTTGTTCTGTAGTTAACGGTTGGTCGTTGCAATGCAGACAAACGATACTTCGGTTAAATAATTTAATGATAATTTAATAGACGATTGTAACACATGTTTATTCTGTTCCGACTCACAAAGTTTTAGCTGATCTTTCTTGGAAGATTTAAGTGTCAGGTTATGATTCATAAACCGATGAAATAAATCGGCCGTCAAACAAAGTCTCTACAGGAGGATGGCCTTCACTGTTACATCTGAGCTGCATTTGCAGCTGCAGCTAAATAGGCAAAACAGAATTCTGTAAAAAACGTCATTTCTCCATATGCAAGGCATTAAACCCACTAAGGAACAAAATATACTGAGTGTGGAAGAAAGAAGGATTAAGAACAATAGATTTCTCAGTATTTATCACAACGTTTCGGCCGTTGTACGCTCCGGCCTTCTTCAGGTGGTTGACATGTCGAATTGAAAATATTATTTCGCTCGCTGGGGTAGACTGATCTAGTTCCACGTGCCTTTAAGACAATCTCTATCTTGGTAATAATGGGAAAAACACTAACGTTGCATTTACTAGCACTGTTAGTGTGGTGTGATGTGCCAGGGCACGTGGAACTAGAACAGTCTACCCCAGCGAGCGAAATCAGACTCAATATAGCGCTTCTCGCTCACATATTGGTGATAGTAGTCGTGGCTCCAGGGGGGCACAGTCCTATAGTTAGAGAGAATCTCAGTAGAGTTCCACCACGGAATATGTGAGCGAGCGGCGCTATATTGAGTCTGATTTGCTACCTCTTCGTCACCGAGGCCCGTTGGAACAGTTGGTATGACGTTTGCTTGACAACCTAACTGTCAGGGTTTCAATTCACGGTAGTGGATGCGCACTGCTGATGAGTCCCAAATATATGACGGAACGGCCGTCCAGTGCTTTCTGCATTCTGTTGAGGTTTCTTTCAGACTCAATGAATTACTTAATTATAATTATCAAATCCACCTAGCAATTTCTAACATAATGAAATATACATTCAGTTCAAAGTAAAAATAAAATCCTCCTCGATAGTGGCTAAAATAATAGTCGAATACGATCAGACACAGAATATTCGGAGAATTTCTAGATAATTTATGTCCAGAAAAGAAAATTATAAGAACACAATAAAAATTAAATAAAAAAACTTAACGACAGTATCTTGTCAATCGCTTTTTAATGAAACATGTATAAAAGAAAGATTGTTGCCCAACTACCCAATATATATATATATATATATATATATATATATATATATATATATATATATATATGAAGAAATATAGCTTTAAGTTGTGCTATATGTATGGGATAAAATGCTCAATATCAGAGATAGAGCGTATGTAAATATAAATATAAAAGTGAACATTGAAGTCAACACTCAGAGGCAACGCAGGCCTGACGATTGCGTCCAGCATGAAACAACCTGTCGCCTCTGAGCGTTGACTTCAATTTTCACATTTTAATATATATATATATATATATATATATATATATATATATATATATATTCTTATTTTGTCTTTCTTTAAATTTTACTCTTTATCTATCTTTGCCTACTTCTCTCATCATATTTCTGTTTCTTCATTTCACGGATATAATCATTCTATGGCAAATTTAGCCATCCTGCCATTTTTCACCTTCTATCGGCTACATATACACACTCTTTTTTTTTTACAAAAAGGCATCTCTCCTAAATATGTCTGTTCAAAATAAGCATAGAATACGATTACGTTTAAGTAGTCGTACTAATTAAACTAACTTTAAATATAGTTGGAGTTTGGCTAATTACAGAGTAATGTCCCTTTATTTATTTTGTATCGAATTTAATTATGCCTTGTGACATTGAACAGAAATTCTTACTACAAAAATATGCATTATGCTTGTCGCCATAATTTAGTAGTCCCTTACTTGCAAATGTATAATTATTTATGCGAGGACGATAAGCAGACGACTTTGCTCGCTTTCGCTTTCATTTAGCAAAAAAAAATAAAATAAAATAAAAAAGGAATACATTCAACAGAAATTGATTGTTGATAATTTTGATACGAGTAGCATATCGACATATATAAAAAAAAAAAACAGCGTCGTACATTGTTCGTTTGAAATATTGAAGTTTTTTTGTTTTTTTACGATGAGAAAAATTACGTTCCTTGAAATAAACATATGATCAAAACAAGTTTATAATTTAGATGAACAGGCAGAAAAATGTTCTTGGGTTAAGTCCTTGACATTTTACATCATATCAAATCTTGTGTTTATTATTTACATTATTTGAACTATTGTCCTCATCTTTTTTGCCATATTTATTACAACGTTTCGGCCGTTGTACGCTCCGGCCTTCTTCAGGTGGTTGGAATGTCGAACTGAACCCTTTATTTCGCTCACTGGGGTAAACTGTTCTAGTTCCACGTGCCATGTTTAATGGATGTCAGTTATCAGTTATCTCCTGTTAATTTTTCCCTCTGAAAGTTCTCCACTGCCTTAACCGGGTAATGAACTCACACTGTTTGGGTCCTGTCCTTTGTCGCCATATTTATAACAACGTTTCGGCCGTTGTACGCTCCGGCCTTCTTCAGGTGGTTGGAATGTCGAACTGAACCCTTTATTTCGCTTACTGGGGTAGACTGTTCTAGTTCCACGTGCCATGTTTAATGGATGTCAGTTATCAGTTATCTCCTGTTAATTTTTCCCTCTGAAAGTTCTCCACTGCCTTAACTGATAACTGACATCCATTAAACATGGCACGTTAATATATAATCCATCATTGAGTGATTTAGCGGAGAGCCATTTTTGATTTCCTCCTGAAATGAGAGCTATTCAATACACGACAGGAAAACTGCAGCATCTCATAGACAAGATCGTCCAGTATTGTGAGAAGAAAGGACTAACTATAAATCGATAAAAAAGATAAAACCTGTACGGCTGCTAGCGAGAGACAAAGCCCATGATGCCACATACGAATTTGAAAATCGAACAAGTAGAGAATATTAAAGATCTGGGAAGTCTTTTAACAAAGGATGGGAGTTTTGATACGGAAATCCAAAGGCAAATTTGAATAGCAAAAGACCTATTCCAAGAACAAAACAATGTACGAAGAAACAGAGAAATTGCGTTAGATACAAAGCAAAAGGCGCTGAACTGTTCTGTAATTAGAATATCCTTATATGAATGCTGGACAATTTTCTCACAGATGAAGAGGGGACTTTAAGCAACAGGGAAGTGTTCCTAAGGAAGTATGATAAGAAAAAATGTGGACGTAGCATGTACGCAAAGAAGGAAAACTGAAACAATAAGTAAACCTTTCTTTGACATGCAATGAAGAAAATAGATTTGGAAAATTTGGACCACGAGTAACTTGATACGAGTGGATAGATTCGCCTATCGCCCGGTTCACACTGCACCCTGTTTTTTAAAGAGCAATAGAGATTTATCTAATGCCTTCAGTTCGAATTGGTTCCCGCTTCCTTCAAATGTCTAATTCAACTCTATATTCTACTATCTCCAGCTAAACTGTGAAACTTTATTCATTATTGTTTACTATTTTGTTGCTTAATAGGAGTAGAGAGGTTCGCCTATCATACTCGTCACGCACCTTCTTGTTTTTTTTTGTTAACTGAAGTAAAGGTTTATACCTTGTTTTTCTGTTCACGATTTGGTTTGCGCCTCTTTTTAAGGTCTACTTCCACACTATAATTCTCGCGTCGCCGACTGAACACTGAAATATTATTCACTAATTAAATGTTGCTTTCCCCATATTTAGAGTTAGCAGTTATCTTTCTTGCATAGCCCCAAGAACTTCACTTTCTGCTCTGTTATTACGCTCATTCAACACCATAGAGTAGCCACTTGAGTAGTTCTAGGGCCTTGTTTGGGTGAGTATTAGCAAAAGAACTAAGGAGATTATGTCTATGCCGTTTCCGGATGTCATCAGTTCCCAACTAAGCATTTATGCAGTTTTTTTTAAAGCTTATCACCCCAAGCAAGGCTTGAAGCCACTAGCACGCAAGGGGTTACAGAAGGTTTGGAGGAAGAGCAGATAGGAGTGGTAAAGAAGAGGATGTGGAGAAAGATAGTGGATCGATCAAGGTAAGGGGGTTACAGAAGTTTTGGAGCGAGAGCAGATAGAATGAAAGTGGAAAGGATGTGGAGAAGGGAAGTGGATAAATCAAGGCAACTGGAGATGTCGATTGACGTTACACTTAAATAGTTGGAGATTATATTTGTCAGGGAAACAGGAATAGGGAAGGGAGTTCCACAGGCGTGATGTGCGAGAGATGAAGCAGCTCATCGGAGAAAATTACCGTAAAAGTATTTGTAAAAAAGACAGAGCTATGCAACGGCGCGTCTGTGAGAGAGCGACTGCAGACGAGATGACAGATCAGGGCCAATTACGTTGCATATCCGTCTCTGGATCATATCAAGAACCCTGAGGCAAACAGCAGGGGCTCCAGACCACATATGGCAGCAATACTCCATGCAAGGGCGAATGGTCGATTTATAGATTTGGAGGATCGCTTCCGGGGAGAAAAATTTCCTGGCTCGGCACAGGGAGATGACACTACTATTTACTCCTGTCTCAGTAGCAAATCCGTCAGAGCTGGAAATGTAAATATGAATGCTCCTTTTGAAAAGAACCTCCATCAGTAGTGAATTGGGGCAGGAAATGGCTTGTGAATTTTAAGGCGTCCAAAACAAAACTTCTGTCATCTAGCCACCATAGAAAAACCTTTCTGTCTGCCATCAGCATAGTTGACGCTACACGCCTGGAGAGCAAAACATCTGACGTTTTCAACAGACTTGAAGTGGAACGACTACATCAAATCAAAAAGGAGAGTTGGATCACTGTGCTGTGCCAGAAGTATTTTTTCTCGTCACAGTCCATCTTGTACATTTACAAATCTAACATTCGTCCGGGCATTGAATACTGTTGTCATATCCGGTCTGGTGCTCCTGCTGTTCATCTCCAGGTTCTTGACATAATCCAAAGATGGATCTACAATGGAATACATCCTTGCCTTGCATCTCGACTCAAGTCAGTTTCTCACCGATGTGACGTGGTTTCCGTCTGTCTTTCTCTACAAATATTTTATGATAATTGCTCCGACGAGCTTTTTTCCTGGTGACCCACCTACACGAGATTGGCATCTAGGTCCCACCTGTTTACGGTTGAAATAGCTAAATTCAAAAGACACTTCTCCTTCAACAGTTTCTATTCTCGCACTTTCCGCCTGTGGAACTTCCTTCTGTTTATTTTCTTCCCAGGAGAACTAAAATCTTGAAATATTTAAATGCATCGGCAATCGACAAGTTCTGTCTTCTTTAATTCCGTTCACGTTTTGTCCTTTCCTCAATCCTCCCTACACTCAGTCTTTTCTCGCACTTTAATTCGCTGTAACCTCCTGGGTACTGGTGGTATTCACGCCTTGCTGGGGGTTGAAATGATTTTTAAAAAATGGATGGTAGAAGAGCGACTGAGATGTCTCAAAGGAAACAAACATTACTAAAAGCTTCAAAGGGTACAAAGTTGTTAAGTTCCCTGAGTGCCTATGCCCTGAAGATACACAACACATAGAAGATGTTTCAATAACGCAGTCATCTTTTCAATTGTAGGTACAGATGTAAGAAAGAAATAAAGTGAATTATCTTTGGAGAATATGTACTTTTTAATCCGATCGTATCTTTCTAAAACAACTATTTTGTCTTCTATATATGGAAGTAAAAACTTGGTTTGATTATCTTTCAGCCTCTGAGCAGGGATGTATGTTGATAGTGGAAATGTTACAATTTTCTCTCGTCTTAAAAGATGCCAGATATCACCATCAATCAATTTATCCCGGAAGATACTGTCAGCTTGCTTACACATGACACGGTTTACTTGCAGCAATATCTGCTTGTCATTCCACTTATTGTTTCTCGCGCGGAAATACATAAAAAAAAAAACAAGTCCGTTCGTTTGGGTATATGTGGTGAAAGATGAAAAAAGGCGGAAAGGATTTATATACGGAATTATTGAGCATTGGCAGTCCAAGGAAATAATTTTGCGATTTTCACACACAAGTTGGCAGACGAAAAGACATGCAAGTGTACCAGAATACAACAGTTGGCCAACCAGATGGTAAACATGCATGCCCTTTAATCTACCAGCTGGTGTGTATACTTACATTTATATCTTCGTAGGCCAAAGAACATGTGACACGATATTTTGCAATGATCTAATATATATAAATAAAGCGTCGCTGCCGTCACTTGAGTTTGAACATAGAAAAGACGGCTACATTCAATCGTTTCGACAGTGAAAGGATTGGACCGAGAAGCCAATCTAGTAGCAGGCTTAAATTCATGCAATTTGGGTACTAGTGAAAGCAGCTCGTTAGAGCATATGCCATTGCATATCCATCTCTGGATTTTGACGAGGACCTCGAGATAAACAGCGAGGGCACCACACCAAATGTGGCAACAGTAATCAATGCAAGGACGAATGGTTAATGTGGAATGTTTGAGACGTTTAAATATAGTCACGAGTTGCAGTATAAGAAAACATCTGGCTATCAATAAAGGCACAAAAGCAATGAAAGTATGAAAAAAAAAATTGGAGCTATAGAGTAACAACTTGTGAAGGAAAACGAAAGCAGGGAATATTATTGTTTTATTTGATTTATGTTGCTTCAATAAGCCTCTGCAGAAGAAACATGATTTTGACAGATTGGGAACTTTTTAATTCAATTTCGATTTAGCCGTGTTTGTTGTTATCCATCAAATATGACAGACGTTGCTATTTCAACAATTTGTATTCAGTTTTTCTTCATTAAACGTAAAAGCAGGGGGCCCAAAACACGAGCCATAATCGAATGAATAAATTAAACCTGACATTGACCAGTATAAAATAAGTATTGTTTAAATTCTCTTGTCAAATATATTGCCATATATATATATATATATATATATATATATATATATATATATATATATATATATATATATATATATATATATATATAGGTAAATGAGAACAAATGGTGTATAATTCCACTGTATTTAACATTTAACTTAAAAGAAAAGAGGGTTCAATACACAATAGTGCTAAATATTATTTAACTTATCCTAATAGATATATATATATATATATATATATATATATATATATATATATATATATATATATATATATCGTGTCCCGACGATTGCATCTAGCATGAAACAGACTGTCGCCTCTAACTGAATTTCAGTTTTTCTGTTTCTGACCAGTCCTCTATATATCGTCTCTTCATCTAACTTAAATCTAATATAAATATGTCTCCATTAACCATGTCCTGAAGAAGGTCTATTTGACCGAAACGTCTGACGTCGACA
This sequence comes from Acanthosepion esculentum, assembly GCA_964036315.1. Taxonomy (NCBI): domain Eukaryota; kingdom Metazoa; phylum Mollusca; class Cephalopoda; order Sepiida; family Sepiidae; genus Acanthosepion; species Acanthosepion esculentum. The sequence goes on along the minus strand of OZ038503.1, from coordinate 83,407,482 downwards.
GAATAACAAAAACACAAACAAAAACAAAAACAAAATAAAAACAGTAAACTCACATATTCGGATTTTGCTTTGTCTTTCCACATTTTCATCATACCGTCGGATCTATATCCACACATTTGCTTACATATATATATATATATATATATATATATATATATATATATATATATATATATATATATATATATATATATAATTGTTTATTTAAAAATTATAACATAAATATGTTATAAAATCACTACAAAAATAGCCATTTTGTTTCAACACCTCCGAGCACTCTTTTAAGAATAGTAATTGTTGGTTATTGGAATTTATTCTGCATACACCAATCCTATACTTGGATATGCATATATATATATATATATATGATCATCCCGTATTTGATCCAAGCCTTGTGAGTGAAATTGGGTAGACGGAACACATGGGGGTCGTCAATAGCTGTGCTAGCATGAAGTCACAAGTCATCGTAGCCGAGGGATTGAACGCACTGGCCTTGTTCAAATTGTTGATCACGCTAGACGACACGCTCTTTCGCAGAAACTGTAACTAATGTCTGCTCGGCATAGTATCAGTATAAACCACAGTTTGGCTCTGCGGGTGTTGAACAAACACAAATGCGTCTGAGCAATCGTCTGCATTAGGGATTGGGTAGCCGCCCTAGTAGATGGGTATCCTCCAATACGAGTTGCCAATTATGATATGTATATATAAATATGTATAGTCATAATTCTTTTACAAATTTTTTGTTGAATAACATATACAAGTTATATATATATATATCAATTTTTTTATTACATTTTTCAAAATACCGAATTTGTTGTTTTATGTATATATGCTCAACTTTTTAACTTTAATTCCCTAAATATACACAATGATAATCCTTGAGAACGAATGTATCAATATTTGAAAGTCCTTTTAAAAATAAGAGAACTAAAAATAAATACAGATTTTGGCGAATTTACTGATAATATGAAACAACTTATTCTGAAATTTGGAAAATCTTATGAAAAATTTGATACACAGAAGCAATCGATATTATTCAAACAATTACATACTTATATCTTTATCTCTCTCTCTCTCTCTTTATATATACATATATATATATACATATATGTATATATATGTATATATATATATGTGTGTGTGTGTGTGTATGTGTGTGTGTGTGTGTGTATGTGTGTGTGTGTGTGTGTGTGTGTAAATATTCAGGCATATATCAAACAAAAAAGAATAAACAATTTGAAAAATCTTCTGTCAAAGCGTATCGCTCTTTGATGGACTATATCTAGGAAAATGTGGAAATTTGAGTTGGTTGCCTGTGCGTGTAGACAGAAGTAATCTAAAGAAGAATAAGAAAGGAAGGAAACGCGTTGGCATAAAAAGTTTACGACTTTTCTTTTATGTCTATATATGCGTGAATCTTTGTATGTTTGTATATATGGATGGATGGATATGCAAACTATGGCAACCTATTTATAGAATTCCAGTCGATTTGCTTAAAATCGCTTCGTGTAAATACTCTTGAGAAAGGCATGAACCCACCACTCCTTCTCCACCAGCTATGGATTAAATAATAGGGCAGACTGAGCACTTCAGCCTTGGGTTAGCAACTAGTTTAGGAAAAGGAAGACTCGGAAGTCAGAATCTCCGATTGAACCTATTATATGTCACATCGAGAATTCTTCACACGGGATTGTATAAAAATGGTGGACGGAGCGTGAACTTAATGCTGTACAGGTGCCTAGCAGTAAGATCTGTGAGAATTACTGGTAACTTCTGACATGATGCAAGCAAAAGAAAAAACGTGTATTTGTACAGCAATCCCTATTTTATGCAAGTATAATTAAAACCAATTGACATGGTACTACGGATAAGTTTTCGATTTAATTTTCGTCTTTTCTGGACGTACCCTCAAACATAAAAACAGTGAGGCTATTTCTACATATTTGATGTACAAATAGCCTAAATGTTTTGTACATGCGAGAGCTTTCGGCTAAACATTTAGCCATTATCAAGCCTTTTCTTTTTTTTATTAATAATGCTTCCATTACGTTTAGCCTTTTTACATGTGGATGAGGTGATTATGTTTGTATTATCAACAAGTATGTTGAGGGTAGATTTTGGTACGTCTCAATGTGTGTTCAAATGACACGTAATTGAGCTATGTTCAGAGAGATGTAACGTGAGTCCTCTTGTTAGGCATGTTGTAGTATATCCAATATAATTACGAATCTGGATATACTATCAATGTTCATGATCAATTCAAATTCAGAAACATTCCAAATACTCTAGATACATATTAAAACAATTCGTACAATCAATTAAAAGTAAAAATGAAATCATCCTTCTTAATGACTAATAGATTAGCATACAAAACATTTGTACAATTTCTACATATTTAACATTCAGAAAAGAAGAAAATTATGAGAATTGTGAGAACACAAGAAAAATTACTTGAAAATTTAACCGCATTACGTTGTCAGTCGTTTTTAGTGAAACTTACGGCTAATAATGCAAGACTATTCCGTAAATCGAATCGAGTTCTATCAGTGAATGTGTGTTTATCTAAAAATAGATACGCTTAAATTCACTTTTATCCCTGTCGTGCTTAGTGGTAGAATATATATGCTCCTGAAAAAATTATTTCGGTTGAGCTCTTTGGGGAGGAAGTGTGGGTTTGTAAACAGTGACTATTACAGCTAATAATGCAAGACTCTTCGGTAAATCGAATCGAGTTCTCTCAGTCACTGTGTGTTTATCTAAAAATAAATACGCTTAAATTCACATTCATCCCCGACTGACGCCAATTCAGTCAGGTTTCAATTCTATCTAGAGGCAACTGGACGTCTAGCCACATTGATGAGTTGTGATACAGCGAACCAGTCTGCCTGTGGATGACAATATATATATATATATATATATATATATATATATATATATATATATATATATATATATATATATACGTGAAATCTAAATTCCTAAATTTTCGCTTGAGGATGAAACGGGACACGATACCATAATTCAACTTAATTTTAATAACTATATTGAGGGTTCCGGCTCTAGTTTTTGAAACATGAGAACTCTTATGTAGCGAAGGAATCATATTTTTTTTAAATATTATAATATAAGCTCTACTTCTGTATGGAGCACTGTCTTTTTAAGAATAAAAACAAAAATACTAAAGAACTCTGGATTATTTACCTAACGTGTTCTTTCCTATTTTCCCGCATACATGCACACAAGCACGCACGCACACACACACACACACACACACACACACACACACATATATATATATACTATATGTATGTATAGTGTCATCCACATACAAGGCCCTTTCGATGTATCAATTTGGCATCAGTCAGAGACTCTACCCTAAGCTACCTAAGCAATCGGCGCACGACAGAGAAAGGGAATCTTCTAACGTATTATATACGTGATGTATACAAACGCTAAATCAATAGACCAAGAACTCTCAATTCATAACTGAAGAGCGATGCGATATATATATATATATATATATATATATATATATATATATATATATATATATATATATATATATATTCGAATATATGTCTGCATTTTGAAATCGTTTACAAAAATGTTAACATCATTCACATTCTATTATCAACAGTTAGAAAAGTGACAAAATCTGGATAGCGTCTAGGATTGAGGAACCGGAAAGCCGAGTTCGGATTCCAGTCGAATCTAAAATCAGAAATCAACTATTGTGAATGTTATCGTTGGTTATAACGAAAAAGTTTACTTTGAGAAGCACATTTTGAAAAACAATGTAACAAAAAAATAATTGTTTTTCAATTCAAATATAGTTAAATTTGTGCGATTACCAATCTAGCGGGATTTCCAGGCAAGCGTATGCATGATAATAACGTTAAGAAGTCATGCAATGTTTTCGTGAACACAGAAAATCGATGCGCATTATATATATATATATATATATATATATATATATATATATATATATATATATATATATATATGCATGTTTCATTAAAAACAACAGACAAGGTACTACAATTAAGATTTTTATTTAATTTTTCTGTCTTTTTGCGACATAGAGTGTGTAGAAACTGTCCAAATGTTCGAAAATTCCGAAGTGTTGGCTTTTTCTTTTTTATTATTAGGGATTCCGTTATTTTTTATCTTTTTTTACAAGTAGATGAGGTTATTATGTTTCTGTTTTCTACTAGTATGTTTCGGATGGAGCCTGGTAAGTTTGTGTCTGTGTTTAAATGTGTTCTAATATATATATATATATATATATATATATATATATATATATATATATATATATATATATATTCGTGAATTTGCTAACGCGCGTGTATGTATTTAATAATATTACCCCGATACAAGGCTGAAGAGCCACTCAAGGTAGAGGGCTTCTGTGTAGTTTTGTATGACTGTAAGAACAGTTATGTAAAGTTTTAGATTTATTTAGGTAAGATAACGGTTAACCCTAGACCTGAAGACCTGAAACATTTTGCCGGAAACCTGTTCCCCAAATAAGATGTTCGTGGAAAGCTGTCGTTTTGTCATCTCTTTTGTATGGCTCTGAAACTTGGACACCTTATAGATGGCACATGAATCGTTTAGATGTCTGTCATAAAGACTGTCTCCGTACAATCTCTGGCCTGACGTTTGATGATCGAGCGCCAAAATGCCAACCTTTTTGAGAAATGCAAGATTTGTACCATCGTGCCCTTCAGAGTGCAAGCACAACTGCCTTGGGATGGCCATGTGGAGAGGGATGAGTGAAGTTCTTTCCTACAATCAACTCCATAGTGATCATAGTAATGTTGGTAGAACTTGGCTCAGGTATAAAGAACAACAACCATCCTTGCGTCAACATTCGATTCAAGAACTTTGAAGGAGTATCTATGACGAGATCAGAGTATCGTTTTATCTGCCATGCAGGTATAATACACCATGAAGCAGTAAGTATCATTCGATTGCGTGAAACACGAAAGAGAAATAAAACAACTGTGTTCCTACTGCACTTGCATGCAATATTTTTACCTGTACTATTTGTGGTCTTTTTTGCAATTATCGAACCGGCCTTAAAACACATGCCCATCAAAGGCATGAAGAAAATTAGTAGGTGGTCGTCGGAACCTCATAGGTAAATCTCAACGGGAGAGTCCATTTATATATATATATATATATATATATATATATATATATATATATATATATATATATATATATATATTATTGTCATCCACAGACAGACTGTTTCGCTGTATCACAGCTCTTCATTGTGCTAGACGTCCGGTTGCCTCTAACTCGAAACCCGACTGAATTGGCGTCAGTCCGAAATTCTACCACTAAGGTGAATTTTAGCGTATTTGTTTTTTTAGATAAACACGCACACGCGCACACACACGCACACATACATACATACATATATATATATATATATATATATATATATATATATATATATATATATATATATATACTTTAAAAATCAGGAGATCAGTTGAACCCGTTACCTTGGTTTAAAATTTACGTCATCCTCAGGCGATGACCTCTTAACGCTTTATTTTTTTTTTAAAACTAATCAATTCTATATTATTAATTAAAAAAAATAAATAAACAAACGCATGACGTTGGGTGTAATAGAAATGGAGGAGGAGGATGTGAAGAAGAAGAAGAAGAAGAAGAAGAAGAAGAAGAAGAAGAAGAAGAAGAAGAAGAAGAAGAAGAAGAAGAAGAAGAAGAAGAAGAAGAAGGGCAACCAACGGATTTGATATATTATTTTGTAACATGTACCTTTTGTGTGTAAATTATCTTTTATTTAGAATCCTAGTTTCGATAAATTCCTTGCAATTGTAGATGTATTAGTGTTAGTTGGTAGGACAATATATTTTTTGATTCATTGACTTTGTCAAGAGGGACCATTTTTTATTTTGGAATAATTTATGAAACCTTTGTTTTGTATTGAATATAAAATAATTAGTGCAATGAAGACGCTTGAAGTGTTTTCAATACATTTCTGATATAAAAAGTCGAATTGCTGCTTTAATATTATGAAGTTGTTGAGAAGACTGCTTTTAAATATTTCAAGGTTTCTTCTCTCCAATTTCCTAATATATATGTATATAAATATTTAAAATCATTCTTCTGAACGTCCTAAATGTAAATCAACAATTCAGCGTAAAATTGTATCCTGTACATAATTTCATGATCTATACCCTAACGTTTTGATGGTGTAGCTATGGGTTCACCTCTCGGTTCCACTTAACAAATTTCTGAATGTCTTGCTTCGGTAGAATTCATTAATATACTAAAAAACCTACGAAATGTGTTCGAAATATTGATGACATAATGAGAATAACGATTATAACAATAGGATATGATAATAATAAAAATGATGAATGATAATCGTAGACGAAATAAAAAATTCATACAGTGCTGCATTTATGAAATTAATATTAATAATAGAATTACTTTTATGATTTAGTAGATAATAATCTTTTGATGTTTTGGTAGACAATAATAATCGTCTTTTTACTTCTTCATTATGGAGCAAAATCCACAAACATCAATTCTTTTCATTTCGATTATTAAATTGAATATCAACCGAGAATTGAATATAATCAACAGATACAAACTAACTGCATCTTCACACGCTTTATATTAGAAACTAACATAGAACAAACGTCCATTTATTCATACTAATCGTAAAATTAGCCGTTTTCTTATTAAGCAACATTCAGGATTTGTTGACCGAACAGCGACTACTACTGTCGGTTGACGTTTATATATTTTCACTTCAAACATTTTTCAGGAAAATAAGTTCCCAAGTCCAGTAGAGGTTATCGCTCTTTACAATAATATGAGGTGGCTTTTCTTTTTAAGGTTTTGTTCAAAGTAGTCAGGAAGGTCAACATTTTCATTATGGCATTATTTTTTCTCCGAATTACATTCGCTTTAGATGTGGCAGCTGTTCAAAATACTCAAATGATGTGGCTTCTTTTATCTGGTACAGTTTTTTGTTTCTTACTCTTTAGCGCAACTCAACAAGATCCAAAGAATTGTGGTCCTCGCCAAGACCCACAATTTCTTCTCGTGCAAAGTCATTTTTTAACAGTTGATCTTAGATCTTGTATATTGTTATGGTCCAATATCCTCGCACCACTGTTATGGTCCAAGGTTAGGACCAAGGAAGAACAACACGAACGCAAGAGTAGGAATAACAAAGATATATTAAACAGAATAATAATAATACAAGAAGTTGAAAGTGTTAGTATGACTGTCAGTCTGGTTTAGAGTGAACTACTATTGTCTCGACTCGTTCCGTCTCGACTCGTTCCACTTCGTTCTATCCGTCTCTCTTGAGAGGAGCAGTCTTTATAGTGTCAGTAAGAGTTCATTGTATCGTTACAGGTAAGATCCCATAACATATATAATTAATATGTAGATAAAATTGGCTCTAAAATGTTTTGGAGAAAAAATCAAACAACAAATATGACTAGCATTATTTACATTATTCGGAGTGTTATCTTCGTCTTCATTGCCATATTCACAACGTTTCGGCCGTCGTACGCTCCGGCCTTCTTCAGGTGACTAGAAATTCGAACCGAGCCCTTTATTACGTCCACCGGAGTAGATTGTTCTAGTTCCATGTTCCATGCCTTTCCGGGTGTCTCGGTTATTTTCCTTTAACTCAACTCTCCAAGTCTTTTGCTTCATCACTGTTCTGGCTTGGTATTAAACTCACAACACTTTCGGTCTAGTCACTGGATCTAATCAACGTCTCTATCGACTGGGTCATATGTCCTTGAGGAAACATTGTGAATATGGCGATGGAGATGAGGATAACAGTCCGAATAATGTAAATAATGCAAGTTATCATAATACCTCATGTCAGAGATATAGAGGCTGAAACGTGAATATATCAATGAAGATGAGGATAACAGTCCGAATAATTTAAATAATGCAGATAATCATAATACCTCATTTCAGAGATATAGAGGCCGAAACGATGTGAATATAGCAATGAAGATGTGGATAATAGCCAGAATAATGTAAATAATGCAGGTAATCATAATACCTAATTTCAGAGATATAGAGGCCGGAACGTTGTGAATATGGCAATGAAGATGAGGATAACAGTCCGAACAATGTAAATAATGCATATAGACAGACATTGAAATATGAAAACGTCATTAACTTATTCATGTCATCTAATAATTATAATAAATACATAAAATATATCATGAATTACAAAACTTTAAAATATCTAATCTGTCCACTGACAATATCACTGGACATCAAAGTCAACATTATGTCACGAGAAACTGTTGTTTATGTTTTTTCATGCCTTTTGGGATATTGCATCTCCCACATTAATAATCAATGACCAACATTAAATTCCTATATTGGTCACGCAAATTGCTACGTATGAAAACTAAACGCTGTTTCTACATACATTAATCTTCATAAGAGAAGACAATGATAAGATTTTTAACACCAGACAGGTATGAATAGACAGCCATTATTGCCGTCGTCGTCATTATAAATCGTTTTTTCAAACGAACTTACCCGCTTCACATCATGATAGATAGGTTCTTGTATTGTAAGTTAGACCAGCAGACTTTTTCTCAGCTGACATTTCAGGATGACGAAGTTTCTGTTTTTCCTCTATCAACCTTACTGCTACGGTCTACAAAGCCGCATGTGTTTCAGAGCTGTAATATGGCTGCTAATCTTGTACGCTTCCCATCCTTTTCGATTTTCTGGCTACTTAGGCCAACAGAGGAAGAGTGCCCCTTTTCTTAACAGACAGCAGAGGAATCCATTCTTCGTATAAAGTCTTTGGCGATGTTTCGCAACGCTTTATCAACCATCCTTCTATGGTCTACAAAGCCGTGTGTGATTCCTGAGCTGTTATATGGCTGCGAATCTTGGGTCCTATACCAACGCCATGTTTAACTGTTGAATCATTCTGCGCGCCTTGCCTACAAATAATCCTCGGGTCACACTGGTAGAAGTTACTGAATATTGAAATTGGGTATAATTCACAACAAAAATCATAGCGATGATTGCCGATCACCAGCAATATCGTGTTTGGCATGTCATTCGCGTGTCTGAGAACTAACGTGACCTGGGTATGACGATAAACTTCATCCGGCACCAAGGCCTCTGATCAGGAGGTATTGAGAATCGTGGAATCACCTTTTAATTTCTGGTATTCCCAGATCCATTCTGACTCGGGGTTGTAGCATCTGTTAGAGTCCCAACTATGGGCAAATAGTTAAGCCCCAAACTGAGGTCAAAACACTATAAAAGTGCAAAAATTGTTCTTAATACCAGCAATATATTTTTTGTAAAAAATTATCAGCAATACATTTTTGAAAAACATATTACCAGTAATACATTTTTGAAAAAAAAATTATCAACAATAAAAATCTTATTCGGACAATTGTCCTCATCTTTGTCACCATATTTATTACAACGTTTCGGCCGTTGTACGCTCCGGCCTTCTTTAGGTAGATGGAATGTCGAACTGAAGCCTTTATTTTGCTCACTGTGCCATGAGTCCTGGAGGACATATGGCACAGTAGATAAAGGCGTTGGTTAGATCCAATGACAGGACCCAAAAGAGTGTGATAAGGCAGTGGAGAATTTTCAGAGGGGATTTAACATGAGATAACTGATATATGACATCCGTTAAACATGGCACGTGGAACTAGAATAGTCTACCCCACTGAGCGAAATAAAGGGTTTAGTTCGACATTCCAACCACCTGAAGAAGGCCGAAGCTTACAACGGCCAAAACGTTGTAATAAATATGGCGACAAAGATGAGAACAATAGTCTGAATAATGTAAATAGTGTACATAATACCTCACCTCAGAAATATAGACAGATAATAAAAATCTTATCGGCATCAAGTAAACCACTGAGGTTGATATACCGTAAAACAAACCAAACCAAACCTGAGATCTAACGCCCGCACCGTGTTTTTTTTCTATGAATTGGGGTCAGTCGAAAGGTTGATAGTGGTCAGTATATACGATACGGAGTCCACACTAGAGTCATGCTGAAAATTTATGATATCTTCGTGAGTCAATTAGAAAAGTACGTTAAGGGGTAGTATTTAGTGAGGGACGTTTCCTGATTAGTGAGTTCGATCCTCAATGTGTCTCTGATACAAAATCCGACAGGAATAACCCCAAAAGAATTGATATATCTTGAAAATCAATCAGTTTGATCTTATCTGACATATTTTCCTTCATGCATGACTTTGTGGTATTTACACTTCGATGTCTATAGGACTGAGATCAATTGACAACGGAGGCCACATTAAATCAGAAAACCCATCGCTCTGATCTATGAACTAATCTGCCACTATTTCGTATTAATAACATTCTGCGTTATCCTACTGGAAGCGTGAACCCTAGGATCGATGAACCGTAATCATAAACTTAAATTACGGTTCTTAAACCAAAACACCCTTGGCGAGCTACAGCATTTAAACTGTTTTTGTTCATGCCAAGGGATACAAAGTATGCTAAGAAAATATTCCGCATACCAACTACACCATCAACTGAAATCTTGATATAAGTAGGTATGGATTTAGACTTCTGTGTTGCTTAAGCCCAATTTCGTCAATACCACCCGAATGTCGAAGCAGAAATCGAGAACAACAAATATTTTTCCCAGTCGTTTAGGCTTACAGGCATATCACGTTCAAACCCCGGCTCTCGTCCGATCAACGAAGTTAAGCAATATTGAAACTGCTCAGTACTTCTTGGGAATAACAAAAATCTTAAGCTTGGATGTGCGGGTGGTGTTATAGATAACAACTCAGAATTTGAAATCGAAGAACAGAGTTCCTATTTGAAACGTGCTCGTTATATTCACTTACGCTCAAATACCAGTGGCAGAGGTATGAATCTACTTCTTCTTCCTCTAGCTATGCTTTAAATAATAGGTTTAATTTGATTCGGTTTGTTTTACGGCATATGAACCTCAATGAGTTATTTAATGCCCATAAGATTTTTACTGCTGGTAATATTTTTCACAAATGTATTGCTGGAAATAATTTTTTTCTTCAAAATTCATTGATAGTAATAATTTTTACAAAAATTTATTGCTGGTATTAAAACCTATTTTGACACTTTCATAATGTTTTGACCCCCCTTTTTAGAGTTGATTATTTGCCCATAGTTGGGACCCTAACAGCTGCTACCACCCCGAATCAGTGTGAACCTGGGAACACCAGCAATTATGAGGTGGTTCCACGCTTCTCAAGACCTCCTGATCTGAGGCCTTGCTGTCGGATGTAGTTTATCATCTAACCCATGATGCCTCATTTGGTATGGTCTTATTCTGCAGAAGTGCAGTCAGCTTATTCTGAAGCCCCAGCCAGCAGGGCGATTAAATAGTATGATTTGTGTCAGCAAATCCTTATTATCTTCGAAACATTCTTACAATATTTTCTGGCATTCAATAATCCGTAAAAGTTTGATAAGTTGTAAAAACAAATCATTTAATCAATCCAATCTTATATTACTCAACTTTTGCCGTCCTTATCAATTTTAACTATTTATTATTCTTATCTCACAGGTGTGGCATCTGGCATGGTACCCAGCTGCTGTAGCTCATCTGCTTCAAGGTTCGGCGGGTTGTGCTTTTAGAAAGACTCTTCTGTAAACATCTCTTGACTTTCTATCACTATGAACAAACCTGATCATTCTCCTTTGATCGCTTTCGTCAATAAAAGATTTCTGCCCTCTGTATTGTCGGTCGTTGGAGTTTCGTTTTTTTCCGACTATTCTATATAAACTCTAAAGATAGCTGTGTCTGGAAATAAATCAGCAATGATTGATATACACATAATCGTCCGTATAACACCACTCTCAATGCAAATTCAGTTATTAGGCTGTTCGGAAAATAATGTCCGATTTTAGAATAAACCTATTAATTTTGTTTTAATATATTATTATGATAGTCGCAGAAAAATATATTCTCCTTCTTCTTTTATGTGATGTGTCTCTTCATGGCGGAGGCGATTATGGCTCTCCACTTCCTCCTATCCCATGTAGATCTCAATTTGTTTTGTCATTTTGCGACTTCTCGCAAAACCTTGTTGCGTTTAAGCCCGCTAGGTATGTCATGCGTTGCTTTCCCGTGTCTCTCTGTCCCTCTATCTGCCCTGTGAGTATCAGGTATTACTCATTACTAATGTATTGATTAATGTGTCCACTTTGTTAATTCTACATAAATATCTATTAAAATTTAACTTAAAACTTTACTACCCTTCACCTTGAGCATGAAAAATGAAGAGATGCGTTTACTTTTATTTCATGAGTTCAAGTTTGGTCACAGTGCTTTTCAAACCTCTGCCGACATTAACAGACCATAAGGTGAAATATCCATTTGTGTTTGGACAATACGACACTGGCTTCTGAAGTTCCGCAGTGGGGATACGAGTCTTCAAGTTCATTGTGGTTAGAGAACGTCCAGCTGTCAATTACAATCAACATCTGAAAACAAATCCCACTTTAAAGTGTCAGATAAAAATCTCAGCTAATGGGTGTCAACATTTCAACAATATCAAAGAAAATTGGCAAAGAGAAGAAACTCGATGAATGGGTTCCACATGAACTGAGTAGAAGGAAACGATTTCGATGTTTCGTAATGTGTTAGCTGTTGTGTCTATGAAATTCGAATGATCAATATCTTGATCGAATGGTCCATTTCTTGATCGAATCATGATTTATTCCTTTACCACAATCGTAAACGATCGGCTCAATGGATTGATCATGATGAATGATCTGAACACTTTACAAAGACGAAATTGCAGCAACAGAAGATTATGGTGAATGTCTAGTTGTCCAGCATTGGGGTTGGCCATTATAGCTTTGTGTAATCTAATTAGCGCAATCACTGCAAAGTTTTATTGCCAGTAACTGGATGAAATGGTTATTCAGTTAAGCAAAATGCGAACGACACTAACTAATCAATGAGATCTAATTCTTCTTCATGAAAATGAATGGACACATGTTTCCACGATGGTACTGTGTCGGGTTATTAACTTGGGATACGAGACTTTGCTTCTTCCGCTATTTTCCCCTGTTCCTCCCTCTACTGACTACCACAGGTCAAACATCTTTACAATTTGCAAGTCAAAAGACATTTCGTTACAAAGAACATTCAGAGACTGAATTCAAAGATTTCTTGGCGTACACACCATTAGAGTTTTATCGAAGCGGCATAAATAAATTTGTAACATAAGTGTATATATATATATATATATATATATATATATATATATATAATGAAATGGACAAAGTCCGACAATTATTTTTAAGACATTTTTTATGTTTATATGTTCTTTTTATAGATACAAATATTTAAGTAATACCGTTTATTATAAACAGAGCGTTTACTTAAATAGTTGTATCTTTTAAAAAGAACGTATAAACATAAAAAAAGTCTTTAAAAAATTGTCGGACTTTATCCATTTCATAATGTGTGACGTCATTTGTTTACATTTGGATACCGAAACGCCCTCTTCCGTTGCTCAATCAGTAAAAGCACGTCAGGCCATATGACGTTTCCGTATAGGATACAGGTTCGATTCCTGTCGGAGGACGCATATTTTCTATGAAAATTTCTCGAAAATCCAGGCAGGTAAATGTAGTTAATACTGATTATTATAAACAGAGCATTTACTTAAATATTTGTATCTAGAAAAAGAACGTATAAACTTAAAAAAATGTCGGAATATATATATAAAGACATTTTTTTATGTTTAAAATTCTTTTTATAGATACAAGTATTTAAGTAAATGCCGGCCTAAATGTCCGAGAAATTTTCATAGAAAATATTCGTCTTCAGACAGGATTTGAACCTGTATCCTATACGGAACCGTCATATAGCCTGACACGCCTTTTAACCATTCGGCCACTAAGGATCGTTCAGTTGGCAAGGTCGAATTTACTGCTTATAAACTTCAATCTTCCATAAATCTTTCACGTACATTCATATATGCTCATGGCGTATCAAATGTAAACAAATGACGTCACACATTATGAAATGGACAAAGTCCGACAATTATTTAAAGACATTTTTATGTTTAACATTCTTTTTATTATATTTTTATACCATTTCTATAATATTATTTATTAACATTTATTATTATTATTATTATTATTATTTTATAATAACATTTATTAACATTATTTTTATTATAATTTTATTATTTTTGTTATGTTTAACATTCGAAGGACGAAAATTTTCGATTAAAATTTCTCGGACATTCAGGCCGGTAAATGTTATTTAATACTGTTTATTATAAACAAAGCATTTACTTAAATATTTGTATCTATAAAAAGAATGTTAAAAATAAAAATGTCTTTAAATATATATATATATATATATATATATATATATATATATATATATATATATATTGTGTATTTAGGCAGCAATCCTTCTTTCAAGCACATTTCATTAAAATTTTTATATAATTTATCCTCTGAAAAGAAAAACTTTTTTAGATCGCACGAGAAATTATATAAAAAACTAAATAAAAGCACCTTGTCAGTCGTTTTTAATGAAATATATATATATATATATATATATATATATATATATATATATATATATATATATATATATAAAACAACTAAAAAGTTGTAAATTAATGAAAATATAATGTTTTTTATGAAAGTATTTATTTAAATTTTTATATATATGTAATTTGATATTTCAGATCGACCTCGATCTTTCATCAGAAATAACTGTTTTTAGAGGTTTGTTTATATAAAAATATAAATAAATACTTTCATAAAAAAACCTCTTATGGGTTATTTAATGCCGAACTCTAAATATCTTTGACGTAATTTTATGCTTCTTTCTGCAGATATGTTGTACATAATTTTATACTTCCAGAGTAAATCTATGTTTTTTGAGATATATATTTTGTAGATCATGAAATTGGTAATTTTACTATGAAAATGTACTGTTGATTTTTGTTAAAGGGGTTCACTATTTGTTAGTAGCTAGGATGCTAATACGTGATACCACCCCAGGTCAGGGTGGACCTAGGAACAATAAAAAGTAAGAGTTGATTCCACTCTCCTCAAAAACCTCCAATATCCTGATCCGAGGCCTTGCTGCTAGTTGTAGATTACCGTCATACCCAGGGAGAGAGAGAGAGAGTAATGGAAACGAATCAGAGAGCGAAAGAGGTGGACAGGCAACATCACTGAGTCGATGTAGAGGTATGGCACTGAGGTCATGAAGTGGGTAATATCAAGTATAAGCTGAAAGGCAATGAAGGAGTTCATATAGAGAATAAACTGGAAGATAGAGAGAGAGAGAGAGTGGAAGACATTTTCAATGGTGAATAGGGGGCCATCTGCATTGTCTCGTCTCTACGAATTGGAACGATGCACCAAGAGTTTATTTTGTGAAACGAACTGAGAAATAATTTTATCCATTCCTTGAGAATCTAAGTAAACAAATATCGTTAACGAGGGAAGGGATAGGTGCAGACGAAAACGAACTGGGAAATAATTTTATCTCAAACTGGGAAGGGTAAATGTGAACGAAATTTTCTTACTTGTCGAATGTACGATAAAGACGGGAATTACGAAAACATATCCTGTCGTCGGAGGGCAAGATAGTGGTCTGGTTTATATTTTCCCTGGGAAGAGATATGTCCAGGGAAATAGAAAGAAACCACAGAATTAAAATTAAGGATCAGAATAAAACTCCGCCCTCTCGTCTACGTGCTTTAAAAAATAAATTTGTATCGAAGACAGTTATCACTATCCTGGGATGTCAGCTGAAGTTGAATGCTAAGAGTGTATGAAGATGAAGGATAATTTTCGCACCACTTGTATGGAGTGATGGTGTGAAATGTAAAGTGAAGTAAGTTGGATTTGTGGAGAGTAGCGATCCCTGTGACTACTCCCAAGGAAGGTGGATTATTCTGCAAATTTGAAAAGTTGAATAAGGAAGCAGGATTAGGAGACAAATAATCCTGGTTTGGATTTATACGAAAATTGTGGAATAACCGAATCAACAGAACCGTCGGCCTCGCGCCGGTTTTCGGCCGAAGTGCATATAAGCAGATAGCTTTGAGAGCTCGATAAATTTCGCGGCGAATTCCCGCGTCAAGTGTCTCTGGTATCCAAATCAGCTGTCATCAGATCATCTGAGTCAGAAGAACTTTGAATCTAGCTCCTCCGGAATTTTAGACGATGCACAGTGTCACTATATAGATTGATGCGGGAATGTCCATATTTGCTGCATCAAGAACTACATAAAGCAAATGAAGATTAACCCAACGATTCTTTGTTTTTTCTTATTTCTGTTTTTGAAGATATTTCTTCCTTTAATATAGCTTCTTCCAAGGATCAACACAGCGCTTCGATTACTACTACAATCGACATTTCAAGGACAAATGGTGGGTACAGTGGGTATGGATTGAAGATGCCAGTGACCAGCAGCCATCTTGGATCAGCATCAGTATTAACTAGCGCAGGGTTAGCCACTTTTGTACTGTGGTTAAAGCTGGAAGGCCATTGATCTAATGCAGCAACCATATCAGTATGAAGGCCCTTGGGGTTAAACACTTTTTCTGCAGTTACTTGATAAAACCACAATGTCAAATTTTGTCCATTTTCAAAACGAGTTGATACTAGTTACGTTTCAAATCTTCTTTGATCAATCGGATATCAGTTTACCTGGAAAAAAATGCAGTAAACAAATAAGAATAATTAGAATTAACGCATGCAAGCTTTCATAGGTTTAGTAATTGTTTTCTGTCAGGAGATAAATCTTAACTTATTGATTGATCACTTTCATAAAGATATATACATGTATATTAAGCTGTTTTACCATTTTGAGAGAGGAGAAAAATTCTGAAATTACCCTCTTGTACGAAATAGTTTCTGGGCAGTGATTGGATAAATGAAGAATTGACTCTTTGATGTCGTTACTAACTGCCGTTACTAATTGACTCTTTGATGCCGTTACTAAATGCCGTTACTAGTCTGATTCTATCGCTTAAAAGAATAAATAAATAAATATATAAGATAAAAAATAAAAATAAAAATAAAAAAACAAACAAAAAAACAAGCAAAATAATTTGACATAAATAAATAAACAAATAAGCGACTTCCGGTAAAAGTACCCGCCAAAATATACTACCCATAATGCACCACTGACCCTTATATAAACAGCCGAGAAAAATAACAGCACTAGTCGCCTGACGATTGCACTAGCATGAAACAGACTGTCGCCTCTAAGTGCTGACTTCCATGTCCACTTTTATATATATATATATATATATATATATATATATATATATATATGTGTGTGTGTGTGTGTGTGTGTGTTGTGTGTGTGTTGTGTGTGTCTGTTAAAATGAGGTGTCAGTGTTATTTTCATTGTCGCGTAATTTATCCATCGCACCATGTATATGTGACCAATGAAAATTACAGTCTTGTGCAAAGAACACTCATGGCGGATATATGGTAAGTCAAAATACCAAGTCAGTTTGATTTTCTTTTTAATAATTTCGTTATTATTTATTGAACAATATATTTTCTTTATGTTTGATTTTCTGGGAGGAAGGGGTTATCATTCATTACTTTCGTCCGAATTTGCTCATCTCTCTTGCTGATGTTAAAATGTCACTAACTTGGTTAGGTACTGGAATTTACAAGGCAGATTTCCACCTTTTGGGGCTGTTAGAAAATGGTTTTAATGAGAGATTCTTCTTCCTGGTTTTAGAACATTAAATATTCACAGATGCATTGATGGAAAAAAATCAGCAGTAATGTAATGAGCTATTTTCTGAAAAGGGGATGGCAATTTTCTTTACAGCAAGCTTCCACCTGTACGAAGCCCGGGATCCACTCGAGGTAGAGTGTTACGTTAATAGACAATATGCGCGGATAGGAGAGTAAGATAACTTTTAACCCCATCCTTGAACAGGTTAAGATTGTAGTGACCGGGGAAACATCCTCTTGGGAGTCAGTTCTACGGAGCAGTGGTTCGCGGGAAAAACCTATTCGAGTGGAATACGGAGGGAATGTGGGGGTGGTATGATGAACCCTTGCCGTGAAAGTTTGAACTGGCAGCACGAGGGAATGTAGTTCGTCCGAGCACTTTCCGTGGAAATAGCGACAGAGCGGCCTGTGGGGTGTTTTGTCCTGATCTGCCGATAGAGCAGCGAGGGACATGCCACATCTCACCTCTGAGAGAGAGGTTGGAGTGTGGAGAATAATCCATCACCCACAAGGGCTCGTAGACGCTTTTTGAAGTCTATCTAGACTGTAAAGTGAGGACTGGGTAGTTTCCTGGCAAACGAAGCTTAGTTCCACCAATTCCGACATTTTAGTTATGACGCGCCATGCCAGGTACGAACAGTCGGTTCCTCCTCATTCAATTCGTATTCCATTAGTAAAGAAGAAGTTCGAGTGAGAAAGATTTTTCTCAAAGAAGAATAATTCGTCACACACAATGGCTCGGAGACAATTTTGGACTCTATCAAGGTTGGAGAGTGAGGTCTGGGTAGCGTCCGCCCAAATATGACAGTACTCCATTTTCCGTCTGATCTGGATCTTGCAAAGTTAGAGCAAAATGTGAAAAAGATGGTACGAACCATGATCATCCATGTCCTAAAAGGAGATGTCAAATAAAAATGCCTTCGTTTAAATTTTGTGGAAGCCACACCTCAAAGCGACTAACATAAACAGAATAATGCAGAAGGTTAATAATATTTAATCGTTATGGATGTTTGCTTTCGTCCGCGTCGTATAACATCGACTATTCTTGTGTATGGTTCTTGTACGAATTGCTATTTGCCTCAGCAACTCTAACTGAAGGTCGAGCATTGTTAATTAAAACTTTAATACAAATCAATCTTGACTCGTTTCATAATTCACAGTCACATTCCGGTAATTTACACAAAATTGGTTTTGCCTTCATTAATTTTTTAAAAATTTTTCTTACAATTCAAAAGGCTTATTGTCTTCTCCCAATAAGCAAAACACAAGTTTTTGATAATTTTTAAACGTACGCTGATTTGACAGCTGTCACAATAGAATATAATACGATTATTTCGAGTAAACGTCATTTAAAATTACGCTTAATTACGCTTAATCAGATTTTATAATGAAAATGATTTCAAGTAAGATTTTAATCACCCAACCAATGCTAGTAAGATTTCCAGTGTTTACTTAAATAATAAACACAAGGGGAATGCTGGTATGATCTTTGTCTTTATTCAAATGTTTCTAATAACGAAACTGGTGTTAGATAGGCGGTAAGTGTAACGGGTATTGGGAAAGTGGAATCTGCTAGTCGAGTTCAAATTCTAGGTTCGACTTAATTGCTAAGTGCAACCGTAAATTCTATTCTAATCATATATTAAACTCTTCTGTGCAATTCTCTTCGGGCTTCTTGCTGTCCTGTCAACTGTGTTCATCAAAATATAAATGCAATGTCGATCGTCATCTTCATTCTCCTTGAAGAATTATTTTTGTACTTCCTACTCAGTAAGGTTTTTTATGTTTCTTTCACTCTCAATAACCCAAATGCGTCTTAGTGGCTTTATTGCCTTGTTTTACGCGAAATGATAAAAATTAGTCTTCTGAGTTTACTTCTGCATGATTTCTCATAGGGTAAGCATGAATCTCCCCACAATTATAGGTTAAATAGCAAAGTAAACTGGGATTTTTTTAAATAAAGGTAGGTAACATTCAATAATTTTTTGCTTTTACTCTTATCTCCATTTATTCATTTGTCTTTCCAACAGATACCCTCCATCTGAGAATATATATATATATATATATATATATATATATATATATATATATATATATATATATTATATTATAATAAAGAGCAAGAACAGTAAGATATATAACCCGGTGTTATAACTAACGCCATTATCCGCTGTACCATGTGTTCTTGAAGAAGGCCATAGCGTACAACGGCCAAAACGCTGTAATAAATATGGCGACAAATAGATGAGGACAATAGTCCGAATAATGTAAAAAGTGAACATAATACATTATCTCAACATTCATACTCTGACTTCCATCTTCAAAGTACATTCCAGAACCATCAAGATAACGGTGACGAAGTTTAAAGGAGAGGGGACAGTAATGAGGAAAAATGGATGAGCAGGTCACAACAGCAAAAGGGATCATCATTTTAACTTAAAGCTAAATACATTCATATTTTTCAAAGTAGAGACCAGTAGGGTTATAAAAACCTCTAAGTATTCCAGTAAGATACATTTAATCATTTCTAATATACAACGGTTCAAATCTTAATCTAACAATGGTTATTTTTCTAGTGATGTTATAACATGCTTTGAACTTTTTAAATATATATATAAATATAAAAGTGAACATAGAACTCAACACTTAGAGGTGGCGAAGTCTGTTTCATGCTAGATGCAATCGTCAGGCCACCTGACGATTGCATCTAGCATGAAACAGACTGTCGCTTCTAAGTGTTGACTTCTATGTTCACTTTTATATTTACACACGCTCTATCTCTGATATTGAGCACTTTATCGCATAAATATAGCACACCTTAAGACTATATTTCTTCATAAATATATATATATATATATATATATATATATATATATATATATATATTTCTGAGATAATGTATTATGTACACTATTTACATTATTCGGACTATTGTCCTCATCTTTGTCGCCATATTTATTACTACGTTTTGGCCGTTGTACGCTATGGCCTTCTTCTAGAACACATGGTACAGTGGATAATGGCATTAGTTAGATCCAGTGACAGGACTCAAAGAGTGTGAGTTCATTACCCGGTTAAGGCAGTGGAGAACTTTGAGAAAGGAATTAACAGGAGATAACTGATAACTGACATCCATTAAAACATGACACGTGGAACTAGAACAGTCTACTCCTGTGAGCGAAATAAAGGGTTCAGTTCGAAATTCCAACCACCTGAAGAAGGCCGGAGCGTACAACGGACGAAACCTTGTAATAAATATGGCGACAAAGGTGTGGACAATAGTCCGAATAATGTGTGGTGTATATATATATATATATATATATATATATATATATATATATATATATATATATATATATATATATATATATATATATATATATATATATATATATATATATCGTTGTTATTCATATATTTTCATTGTATAAGTCGTTTTCTTTTAAACATTGTATTCCGTCTACTGGCCAGAGAATTTGAGAGCTTTAATAAATAAATTTGTGCACTCCAGCAGGGTTCGAAACCGTTCCGCTCTTTGTAGATCATTCGACCACAACCAGTGTCGTTGTCGAATAATGTTCAATTAACCTTTCTTCAGATATTCTCGAAAGCACGCATTTATCGATTTCTTCCTGCTTTCTTTTCGGAAACGAAACGGAAACAAACTAAATTCTAAGGATTAAATTAATTTTATTTTTAATCTCACATTTCTTATTGTAAACCTTATTTTAGTAAATACCCGTGTTTGAATAGACGCCTTGCTTTAAAAAAAAAACACTGTAAATCACGTATACTGATTTGCACATTCGAGTGACTTAATAATGGAAAACATACTCTCCGTGTAACTGATATTTAAAAGAGTAATCGAACCTATCTGGACTGTCACGCTCTCTGTCGCCTTGCCTTATAAAGCGTGCTGAATCAGACAATGATTTCCTGTACAAAGCAGATTGCCGTGTCGAATATTGCCGGAGAACATGTTTTACATAATATTTAGAATGAAAATAAATAATGGTAGATTAGAAATAAAATGTATTACTTACTTTATAAATTTCTGATGTATAAATATTTTTGTGGGTCAAAAGAAAGACATAACTTCAAAAGAGAATTAAAATATTGCAATATAAGTTATTTAGTCATGAGAGCTAAACCGGTGGAAATTGCTAAAGTCTGGTACAGTCATTGCAGAGCAATCCAGAAAGAAATCGAAAAAGAAATTTTAAAGAAAAGAAATTAAATAAAATGTGTTTTTTTCTTAAAAAACTGAAAAGATTTAAATCACCTACAAAAGGTTGTTAAGCCGTAAAAAAAAACCAAATCAATCATACCTCCTACTACAATGATTTTTCTGTGGATATCCATGACTTCCTTTTTGTAACATTGTGAATCACATTTACTGATCTACACATGCGAGAAGCTTAATAAAGAAAACATTTAGGTAAGGTTGTTAATCACCAGGTAATGACAAACGTACCTGCTCCTTTATAACGATGATTACTTTTTCTATACTTAGTTACTTTTTTACTACCGGTTAATAATAATAATAATATTAATAATAATAATAATAATAACAACAATAATAATAATAACAACAATAATAATAATAATAATAACAACAACAATAATAATAATAACAGCAGAAATAATAATAACAATAATAATAACAACAACAATAATAATAATAATGATAACAACAATAATAATAATAACAACAATAATAATAATAACAACAATAATAATAACACCAACAACAACAATAATAATAACAACAATAATAATAACAGCAACAATAATAATAATAATAACAACAATAATAATAATAACAACAACAATAATAATAATAACAACAACAACATTAATAATAATGATAACAACAACATTAATAATAACAATAATAATAATAATAATAATAATAATACTAATAATAATAACAGAAACAATAATAATGACAAGATAAACCGGCCAATACTCTGCCCGTACCAAACAAGCTGACGTAGACAAAAATCGTACCCGTCAGTAGCTACGTAGTGCAGAGTTGAAAGCTGAAACTGAAGTTTTTATTCTTGCTGCACAGGACCAATGCTTGTTAACTAGGAATTATCAAGCACATATACTAAAATACTGTGTTAGCCCAAAATGCAGATTCTGTGATAAATATCCTGAAACCCTTAATCATCTTGTATCAGGTTGCACGATATTGGCACCCACTGAATATAAAACCCGGCATGACAGAGTTGGCCAATATCTGCACTGGAAAATTTGCAACTCCTATGGGAAGGAAACTGAAAGAAACTGGTACGAACACCACCCTGACCTGGTTACAATCAAAGCCAACCGCCCAGACATTGTTATTAAAGACCACAAACAAAATAAGTGCCACCTTATTGATATGGCAGTCCCTGCAGACTGCAATGTATCTTTGGAGATATTCGAAAAGCTGTCAAAATATAAGGACCTTGAAATAGAAATCTCAAAAATGTGGCACATGGAAACAACAATCTCTGTTGTAGTTGGAGCCCTAGGATTGGTTGGAAAAAGATTCCAGTAGACTAATTGAAGGGATCCCTGGAAGTCCATGCCTCAAAAAGATAAAAAAAATTGTTCTGACAAGTACACCACACACTTTACGAAGGGCTAAATGTATTTTTTTTTTTTTTGCAGTGGAAAGTGTCATGATACCATTTCTAACCTTAGGTCCCTGGGCGGGACCCGGAAAGAAATATGTAAACGGCAGATATCAAAGGAAATACTAAAAATAATAATAATAATAATAATAATAATAATAATAATAATGATAATAATAATAATAATTGATGGCTTCTGATCTTAATTAGTTTGGTAGTAACATGTTTGGTCTTAGTGAATTAAGTATCACACATTTTTCTCTTTTTCCAAACGCATAACCTTGACTCAAATCATACGGCGCTGATATTTGCTCTCCCTGTTTTACAGAAAACGTAAAGATGTCATTATTAAATGATCAATCTTTTTCACTTACGTATTCCAAATAAAAACATGATTAAAAAAAATTGACACAAAATGTAAAAAGAAAACTAAAATAATAATAATAATAATTATAATAATCTTCTGATCTTAACTGTTTGATTGGATGCAGTAACATGTTTGGTCTTAATGAATTAAGCCGTACTGCAGTAAACATACCATTCAGTATCACGCACTTGTTTGTCAGTTGCCTGATTTTAACCTCATCGACTGACGCACTGTGCTCATGAGCAGAATTAGAAGAGGAACTTCATGTGTGTGTGTGTGTGTGTGTGTGTGTGTGTGTGTGTGTGTGTGTGTGTGTGTGTGTGTTCAGAGTTTTTTGTAATTCATTTTGACGTATGAGGCAGCCAAGGCCACTTGGGAATCACGTCTAGATATTTGGGAACACCTAATAAGAATAATAAACAAAATGATCGATGTAACTCTTCTAATACCAAAAATGTTTCATTTATATAAGTTTCGCATCAGAAAAATGAAACAGAAGTTGGCCACAGCTCTGACCTCTGACACGACATTGTGACATTGCGAACTTGCGAAACATTTTACCACGGACGATTTTAATTTCGGCGAATATCTTATAAAGTACGTGCTCTGAAAATATATTCAGAATCCGCCGACCTTTGAACTCTTCAAATGAATGAAAATAATAACACCCCACCCGGGGTGATGTATGAAAATGACAGTTCCCTAAGATTTATACTTTCTTTTCTTCTTTCTTTTTATGTGCCATGTCCTTTCAGGACGTAGGCGATCATGGCTCTCCACCTCCTTCTATCCCTTGCAACTCTCAATAAGTTCCTTTCTCTCTGCTCCCTCCACCATCCACTTGCTTAAGTCTGCCAGATATGTCACGTGTTTTCCCTTGTCTCTCTTTCCCTCTATTCGACCGGTGAGTATCAGATTCTCCATGCCCTCCTTCCTCATTATGTGTCCCAGAGACTACAGCTGCCTCTTCCTGATATTAAGTATAAGCCTCTTACTTTTTTGTAACCTCTCTAAGACCTCATCGTTGCTCACACGCTCGGTCCATTATATATTTAGCAATCTTCTGTAGAACCACATCTCTGTCGCCTCGAGTCTCTTCTATTTCTAACTAATCAACTACCAGAAAATTTTAAGATGATATGAGAATATCCCTATCATGTATCTCGCATTTGAGTTGCGTTCCATTCATGTTTCATACATTTTATCGCGTTGATTACAAGTACAACCGTTTTTCAGACAAGAAATGTTGTACTTTTTATCATTTCTAAACATAACTTAAAAGAAACAGACATACTGTTGAAATATTGATAAACACTGTATCTATTCTATTCTTTTACTTTTCAGTAACGTCAATTCTGGTCGTTGGTATTTTTACTAAAAAATCTATTTTTATACTTTCATAGTGGTTTGTTTTTGTTTTGGGGATCACTATTTGCCCACAGATGGGACCCTAACTAGTGCTACCGTCCCGGGCCAGGGTAGACATGGGTATAAGAGTTTTGGGGCAAATTTATATACTAGTGAGCCAACCAAAATGAGCTGACTCATATTATAGTTAACCAATCAGAAAGCTTAAAATATTCAATTCGACGTGTATAAAGGCAGCCATATTTTTTCCAAATATTCACTGCCAACCTCTGATATCGAAGACTGAAGAAAAACTGCTGCTAGTGGTATTGGCGTTGTTTCATTGTATAGATTTTACTGCGCTGGATTCTATATTCATAGTCTACGGTGAACATGATCAACAGTGGGAACAACAGTAATTATGACATGGTTCCTCTCTTTCCCAAAACCTTCAATTTCCCGATCAGATTCCTTGCTGCCGGATGTAGTTTATATTTTTACCCTCTACTCGGGGACACTGAGAAAAATGTCATCAGAAAAGTCGTAATTAAAATATTTGGGTAATAATAAATTTAACGTTACTTAATATTTTCTAAATATTTTTCTTTTTAAATTTAAACTGATTTTACATTTAAATTATGAAGCAATAAAGTACCTTCCAGCAATCGTTTACAAAATGTCTGATATCTGTTTGAGACTTTTTTGATTTTCATATTTTTTATGAATTATTTTTAAATTGGCCAATAAACTTTGTCGTAATGAAATTGAAAAATATTTGCTTGAAATGATGCTGATTATTCTTAATGAATTGGTAGAGATCGATGTTGACCATGTTCGTCGTAGTCTATGAATATAGAATCCAGCGCAGTACGTAATCTGTTCAATAAAAAACGTTAGATTAACACTCACGAGTCACACACTCTACTGGATCTGACTATATTGCCAATAGCAGCAGCAGCTGTTCCGTAATTCTTCAGTCTTCAAACGTTTCGGGGGATGGCAGTGAATATTCTGAAAAAAAATGGCTGCTTTTATACACGTCTAATTGAATATTTTGAGCTTTCTGATTGGTTAACACTTCTATTGGTCAACTATAAAATGAGTCAGCTCATTTGGTTGGATCACTAGTATTTTAACTACCCAACACCTCTAACAATCGAAACCGATGTTGCTAAGATGGTTTTCAGTTCGCCAGTGCCTACAGGATGAAAACGGTAGACAATATGGAAATCATTAACTTACGGAGGCATCGGCTAATTATGACTTTTTCCACATTTTTGATGTTTTCTTCATTTTTTTCACAATTTCCATTGTAAATCTTTTTCTTTTCTTGTTTTTGCGTTTGTTTAATAATAATATTATGAAGGATCGTGTAAATACACAAACCAGCCGCATAAAACAGCAGAAGCCACAAAATGGTTTGCTAATATAAAAAGGAAAAATGTTCCAATTAAGTATTTGTGAATTATACCCGTTCATCACTGAGAATCTGCTAATGTCTACTATACATTTAGCAAAAAATTACTACCCTGTTATTAGCTATTGCAAAATAAGTATAATAAAGCAGGCACAAAACCTATATTATTCCATAATGTTTATCTGTGGACCAAAAGAAACAACCCAGATTTGAATATTTGTATATTGTATGGAATTATTGGAATCTTTATTTTCAACATAAAAGATAGCGGACTCTATAGAGATGACAGCGTAATTCTCCTCCGTGAAACAAGTCCAAGAAATATAGCAAATTGAGAAAGGAACTGATAAAAAATCACGAGCTAAATATTACAACTACTGCCAATGTTAACGTGATCAATTTTCTCGGTGTGACATAGACTTGATTAAAGCTTGGTAATAATAAAATTAAATGAATAAAGGCATTAGAACGAAATAACCATGAAGTAAATTTAAAGTATTTAGAAGAAAACGAAGAAGATAAAAAGAAACAGAAACACCGCAGGTCTTAATCGTAATGTTCAAACAAATATCGGAATAATTTTCCTAAATTTAATTCATAAACACTTTAATGATTCCGAAACACTAAGAAGGATTTAAAAATAGATAAAATCAACTATAGCTGCGTTAGTAACATCGATACATCTATACCCCAACGTTATATTGAAGAAATACATGTCCAACGTACACATCAGAGTTAATCATTTAAAAGATATGTCGAATTCTATTTTGGTCCCACTGAAAATCCCTGGAAATATCGTTTGGACCATCATCGCAAGACTCTAGTCAATATTAAACACATAAACAATACGGTTCTTTCTAAACATTTCTGGCAATTAAAGAATGAAAATAATAAACCCATTATTATTTGACATATTGTAACAAGGGCTAAATATTTCAATGGGAAAGGTAATAGTTGCAATTTATGTCTTGTCGAAAGATTAGTTACCTTAAAACACTTAAATAACCCTACAATATTAAACAAGACAAATTAATTAATGGTTACATCATAAGATGGTAATCATAAAACTAAATATATGCTCAAATAGATAGATAGATAGATAGATAGATATGAATAAAAGTTAGCCAGAAATAAAAAGAGACATCGATAGTTGTGAACAGATAGTTATCCATATAGATGTGAGTGCATTCATTACGTAGCTGTGAACACCCTGTGATAGATAGATAGATAGATAGATAGATAGATAGATAGATAGATAGATAGATAGATATGAACAGATTAAGATTAGATAGATAGATAGATAGATAGATAGATAGATATGAACAGATTAAGATTAGATAGATAGATAGATAGATAGATAGATAGATATGAACAGATTAAGATTAGATAGATAGATAGATAGATAGATATGAACAGATTAAGATTAGATAGATAGATAGATAGATAAGAGCTAACTGAGATATATATATATATATATATATATATATATATATAGATAGATAGATAGATAGATAGATAGATAGATATGAACAAGCTGAGATAGATAGATAGATAGATATGAACAGATTAAGATTAGATAGATAGATAGATAGATAGATATGAACAGATTAAGATTAGATAGATAGATAGATAGATAGATAGATATGAACAGATTAAGATTAGATAGATAGATAGATAGATAGATAGATAGATAGATATGAACAGATTAAGATTAGATAGATAGATAGATAAGAGCTAACTGATATATATATATATATATATATATATATATATATATATATAGATAGATAGATAGATAGATAGATAGATAGATAGATAGATATGAACAAGCTGAGATAGATAGATAGATAGATATGAACAGATTAAGATTAGATAGATAGATAGATATGAACAGATTAAGATTAGATAGATAGATATATAGATATGAACAGATTAAGATTAGATAGATAGATAGATAGATATGAACAGATTAAGATTAGATAGATAGATAGATAGATAGATAGATATGAACAGATTAAGATTATATAGATAGATAAGAGCTAACTGAGATATATATATATATATATATATATATATATATATATATAGATATGAACAAGCTGAGATAGATAGATAGATAGATAGATAGATAGATATGAACAGATTAAGATTAGATAGATAGATAGATAGATAGATAGATAGATAGATAGATAGATAGATAGATAGATAGATAGATGCTCCTAATTTGATAATAGATTGATTTGACCGATAGATATACCTAGACCGATACAGAGAATCAGTTATTATATGTGTGTGTGTTTGTGTGTGTGTGCGTGTGTGTTTGTGGAGAAAGAGAGTGAGAGAGGAATAAACAGAGAGACAGAAGAGGAGAGTGGGGAGATGTCTATGCGTTGGTTGATGAATGTATGTATGTATATTTTTCTGTATGTCTGCATGAAACGTGTGTGCCAATTTTAAACGTCGATGTTCCGGTGATGTAACGAGGACGGATCGACATCAGTCGTGAGATTATTTTGAGCGGGAAGGCTGGGACATCCGTGTGTGTGGGGCAAGTCATCACATCAAAAGCAAATAACGGAACTGCTAAATTTATCTGTACAGATCTCTGGAGGCAGTGAATGCAGAAGGCCTGCGAAGAACTGGAACGAGAATAGCAAGAAAGGAGAAAGAAAATTTATTCGTTTCTCAAATCGTACTTATTATTACATGTGCACAATTATCCGACATTATGAAAAATGTTTCATGGTTGATGTCTTCACAGTAAAACTCATGTTTGAAGCCAAACATAACCACACAAGACCCATGTCTACTTGATCAGGGCCGTAGCAGAGACCAATGTGAATTTTTGTTTGGGGGGGGGGTCAAGAAATTTACAATTTAGCCTTGTTATCAAACGCCAACAAGATGAAAACTTCTTTCGTCTGTAACACAGACTGTTCTTTATTATTTTAAAGATGATTTCTGTCAATCTAGAGATACTGGAAATTTTAAATGTTCTTGGCGCTTGTTGGTGGCCTTTGATAACTTAAGGCTAAATTCTAAATTTTTGTTCCAATCCCCAGAAAATGACACTGGTCTCTGCTACGGCCCTGATAACTTTCTCATGGTTCTTGTTTAGTTATGTTTGACTTCAAACATGAGTTTTAGTGCGCAGACAAAAACTATGAAACAAAAGGTTTTTTTTTCACTTTTCACAATATCAGATATTAAAGTTCCTTTATCTGTAACACACACTGTTCTGTATTATTCCACAGAAGATATCTGCCAATCTGGAAGTACTTGACATTTAAGCTAAATTCTAAATTATTTTAAACAAAAAAAGACATTGGTCTCTGCTACGGCCCTGATCACGTAGATATGGGTCTTGTTTATTTATGTTTGACTTCAAACATGAGTTTCACTGTGCAGACAAAAACCATGAAACAAAAGTTTGTTTGTTTTTTCACTTTTCATAATGTCAGATAATAAAGTTCTTTCGTTTGTAACACAGACTGTTCTCTCTTATTTCAAAGATGATTTCTGCTAATCTGGAGGTACTAGAAATCTTAAATGTTCTTGGCTCTTGTTGGCGGCCTTTGATAATTTAAGAATAAATTCTAAATTTTTTGCTCCATGAAAAACGACATTGGTCTCTGCTACGGCCCTGATCACGTAGACATGGGTCTTGTTTAGTTATGTTTGGCTTCAAACAAAGGTTTTACTGTACAGACAAAAACCATGAAACAAAAGATTTTTTTTCACTTTTCATAATGTCAGATAATAAAGTTCTTTCGTTTGTAACACAGACTGTTCGGACAACCCTGTATATTTTCCTTGTACATATTCAAAAAATGAATGAAAACTTCTTTCGTTTGTCACACAGACTGCTCTTTATTATTTTAAAGATGATTTCTGTCAATCTAGAGGTAGTGGAAATTTTAAATGTTCTTGAAGCTTGTTGGCGGCCTTTGATAACAAGGCTAAAATTGGTCTCTGCTACGGCCATACAACAGAAAATATCCATCAGGATTCGTTGGGAACCATGTATGAATTTTGGCCTCCATTGCTCAGTCGTACGATCATTCACCACCGGTAGTAGTCGACAAAGTGAAGCTCATGTGGGTACTACTATTCTTGATCAACAAGTGTTTGGAGAGCCCTGGTATCACACCTGTCCTCAAGGGCATCCATGCATAGATCCTGCAGGACGTTGGAATAAGAACACTACCAAGATGGCGTAGGCGGACCTAGTAAAGGTACAAGGACCTAGCAGAGCAAATCAAAGATATATACCAACCACAGCACAAGTTGTCCTTTTTGTGGTTAGCGCACTAGGGATTTTTTTCCATGAATATTTTTGCTACGCAGGACGCTTTAGGGACATTGGAAGTGCGCTGGTGGCACCACTTCTTGGGACTGTTTTATTTATGTCACTGATCTGCTGATAGAGACTAAGATATGAACATCAGTACATGGATTAAACATATAAAGAGACAGAGATAATATCAAATCAAATAATAAAAAAATGAATTCATCAAACATACAATTTTTCTTCTTCTTCTTCTTCTTCTTCTTCTTCTTCTTCTTCTTCTTCTTCTTCTTCTTCTGATATGTGCCGTGTCCCCTCAGGACGTTAGCAATCATGGCTCTCGACAATCTCCTGTCTTTTGTGGCTCTTAATATATTTTGTCTTTTCGTTACCTCTCCTAAACTCAGTTTCCTCATACATTTACTCAAGCTCATTCTTCTCCTATGTGACGCGTCCCTTCAGGATGTAGGTGATCATGGCTCTCCACAATCTCTTGTCCTTTGTAGTCTTTAATAAATCTTGTCTTTTCATTACCTCACCTAAACATTGTTCCGCCATCCATTTACTCAAACTCACAAGGTAGGTTATGCGTTATTTTAATCTATCCTCTTTACCTTCAATTTATCCCGAAGGTATGAAATTTTCCAAGGCTTCTTTCGCCAGCGTGTTCTTTAAAGGTTTCAACTGTGTGGAGATTATCCAACATTTATTCTCATATATAAGGACTGATAGTATATAACAGTTCAGTACTCTTTTCTTTGATGCTAACGAAATTTTCTTATTTTTTAATAGTTTTGGGAGACAACTTTTGCTATTCCAATGTGTTTTCGGATTTCAGCGTCGCATTTTCTGTCATATGTGAAAACACTTCACAGATATCTGAAGGAAAGTTGGCTCCCTGTGCCGCGCCAGGAAGTTTTTCTCGCCGGAGTCGATCGTTCAAATCTACAAATCAACCATTCGCTCTTGCATGGAATATTGCTGCCATATATGGTCTGGAGCCCCTTCTGTTTGTCTCAAGGTCCTTGATAAAATCCAGAGACGGATATGTAATGTAATTGGCCCTGATCTGGCTTCTCGTCTGCAGTCGCTCTCTCACAGACGTGCCGTCGCCTCCATCTGTCTTTTTTGCAAATACTTTCACGGTAACTGCTCCGATGAGCTGCTTTCGCTAGTTCCCAGACTTCATGAATTTAAGCATTCTACTAGGCTGGCATCTCGCTTTCACCCTTTCACTGTCGAAACTGTTAAATGTAGCCGTCTCTTCTACTCCAATAGCTTCATGTCTCACACTTCTCGCCTGTGGAAATCCCTCCACCTTTCCTGTTTCCCTGATAGCTATCATCTTCAACTATATAAATGTAATGTCAATCGACGTCTCCAGATGCCTTGATCTACCCCCCTATTCTACTCTTCATCCTTCCTCTATCCTCTATCATTTCTCCTTGCTCTCGCTCCAACTCTCTGTAACCCCTTCTAACCCCTTGCGTGATAGTGGTTCCATTCTGTATTCAATCTAGCGTTACCAGTGCAAAAAGATAAGTCTACTGGTTTCTACACACGTGACATTTAAGGTTACACAGCCTAAGAGATAAAAACATAGACATACACTTGGAGTATGATATAGACATATATTTCAGATTTCAAATTTAAGGGATAGTTTCATCGTACTATGTGAGAATATGGTATCATTGCTACAGTAGTACAATCGTTTAACAAAAAACAAATATTTTTTCTTGGGGGTCGTCTGCACAACACAACACGAGATAATCAAACCCGATCCAAGTCACAAAATTTACCCTGCACCAGAGTTTCGGGGAAAGTTATTATATATTATACAATATTATATGGCTGGCCATTCGTATCCGAGGATTCTGAGCCGGCTAGCTAATTCCCGTTGCAGACAAATGTTCAACACTCACAGAGCCCACCTGTGATTCATACTGCAAATATACTGAGCTGACCTTACAGTTTCTGGGAGAAACCGCGTTATCTAGCCTGGTCAACAGTCTGAACAAGGCTAGAACGCACAAACGGTCACGATGTCTTGTGACTCCATCTATCTAACTTCACAAGGCTTTCCAAAGGTACCGCACGCTGGGATCACCTCCTCCTCCACTTTAAGACCAATAACATCAAGAAGTTACCTTCCTGGCGAGATTCGACCCTGGTAAGACTCGAACCCGGATGTCCTGGTCAGAAAGCGAATATTCTAAACACGTGCCCACATACAATATTATGCAGAGAACGTTATTATCAATATTATACATTATTATATAAGGAAAGCTATTATCCATATTATACCGTATTTTACAGAAAAAGGTACACATGTTATACATAATTATACAAAGAAAGTTATTATACACATTATAGAGAATTAGACAGGGAAAGTTATTCTACATATTATATAGTATTATGCAGGGAAAGTTATTATTGGTAAATGGATTTCTCACAATACATTCAACCTTGTTTTATCTCAGTGCACCTACTTATTAGATGAGCCTACGTCGCGCACGGATATTATCATCGTATAATTCTAAAGGTTTCTTCATCCCTTATTTAGTTAATAATTTACTGCGTACGCCCTGCCAATGCCTATAAATAATTGACTATTCAGTTTTGACTTTTTTCAATTTTATTCAGATACGCTGTTTGGTCTCTGTGCGAAAAAGAAATAAAGAAGAAACAAAGAAAGAAAAAGGAACAAAAAGAAATGATAGGTGGGGGAGATAATGCTCTTATGTATTTAACGTCTGCTTCAGTGAAATTAAAACTTATCAATTCCAGATCTGTTTATTTGTGCCATCTGACTTCTCTAACTAATGAACTGCACTCATATTTATTATTGTTATTGTAATATTTTGTTAAAGTATATTTAGACATTCTTGATAGAATCCAAAGAAAAATCTGCTGTGTTGTTGGTCCTGACCTTACATCTCGGCTTCCGTCCATTACCCACCGCCATAATGTAGTTTTTCCTGTGCCTTTAATGTTAATTGTTCTGATGAATTTTCCGCTCAAGTATTTTATGAATTCAAACACAGTACTAGATTGGCTGAAAGGTCTCATCATTTTAGAGTTGAAATGGCTAGATATAACCGT
The DNA here is from genome assembly GCA_964036315.1 of Acanthosepion esculentum. Lineage (NCBI taxonomy): Eukaryota > Metazoa > Mollusca > Cephalopoda > Sepiida > Sepiidae > Acanthosepion > Acanthosepion esculentum. The sequence goes on along the minus strand of OZ038503.1, from coordinate 83,373,546 downwards.
AGGTTCTATACTAAAATTGTCTTCACTCGCACTTCTTGCTTGGGGAATTCTCTTCCGTATTTTAAATTACCAGTCAACTTTGATCTTCAAAAATTTAAATGTAATATCAATCGTTATCATTCGTCTTCTTAATTCTTGTTCTTTTATTGTTCTCGCTCCTTAATAGTGTTTTCCTATTCCCTAACACTCAGTAACCCCTTTTGCGTCTTAGTGGCTTTATTGCCTTGCTTGAAGTGAAATGATTAAAAAAAGTTCTTATTGTGAAACAGTAACTTTTTTATCCGTTAATTATGCCGTTTTATGGTCGATCTATTTTTAATCGGCCAGTATTGTTGGTGAAATGTTTTTACTCACAGTTTTATTATCTCTTCTGGAAAGTGAAAGTACTGTTATTGTAGTTAGATTTTAGATCTGATAGAACTGACGGAATAGGGTTCTGGGAAAATACATTACAATCTCTTCTTTAATTCTACCAACGCCAGCCTTATCACAAAAGACCATAACTCTTTAAAGAGAAAATATGAAAATAATTTTATAGCAACATTACCAACTATTAACACACGGTTTAAAAAATACATTACATCACCATTTTTCTAAAGATCCATTATTCATGATTCTAACTTATCTCTTTCGAATACATAAAAATCAATATATATATATATATATATATATATATATATATATACGAAATTATTAGGAGAATTTGATAATTATATTTAAGCGATTCATCGAGTCTGAAACCGCTACAGAATACAGAAAGCACTGGACGGCCGTTTCGTCCGATATTTGGGACTCATCAGCAGTGCGCATCCACTACCGAGAATTAAAACCCTGACATTTAGGTTGTCAAGCAACCATACCAAATGTTCCAACGGGCCTAGGTAACGAAGAGATAGCAAATCAGACTCAATATAGCGCCGCTCACTCAGATATTCCATGGTGGAACTCTACTGAGATTCACTTTAACCATAGGACTGTGTCCCCTGGAGCCACGACTACTATCACCAAGCCGCTCACTCCAGAGCATTAGAAGCCGGTTCAAGCAATGATATACATTTGAAATTATTAGGAGAATTTGATAATTATATTTAAGTGATTCATCGAGTCTGAAACCTCTACAGAATGCAGAAAGCACTGGACGGCCGTTTCGTCCTATATTTGGGACTCATCAGCAGTGCGCATCCACTACCGAGAATTAAAACCCTGACAGTTAGGTTGTCAAGCAAACACCATATATATATATATATATATATATATATATATATATATATATATATATATATATATATATATATATAAGTTACGCACAAGATTTATTAATGACAACATTTTCAAATTATCCTGCAGCGTCTCACTAACCTTTACTTGCCTTTAACAACGTATTGACTTTTATACACTTTAGCGTTGAGAATATTTGCCATACATATTTAAATATTATTTGCTACTTCATTACACGTGACACGTATCTAACCAATAAGAAATAGCCAAACAAAACATACCATCAATTTTCAACTCTCCTTTTTATCATTTATCATTTCCATCTTGATCTCTGACGAAACTTTAATAAAGTGAAACATTTTAGATAAGGATAAGTTTCTTATTTGCTCTTTCAAGCTAATTTCTGCGCAATTACCAAAAGAATGTCAGTTTTAGGATTAGTCTATAAGTTACACTGGGTGACATATAGAAAGACGTGTTTTCCAGGGCCGAAGAATCTGATTTCTATTAACCCGTGTATTTGATTGCAGTTATTTGCTCAAACCCACTGTGGTTGAAAAAGAAAAAAAAAGTAGAAATTCGTCTTCTGTCAACCAGCTAGAGATTTCAGCTTTTAATAGAAATGTCACCCTTATTAAGATCACATAGTGAAACTCTATAACAGCTAGTGCTTTTTTCACTCTAGAAAGATTTTCTTTTCATTTGTGCCTGGCGAAACTTTGACACTCGGGATTAAACCGACTCAGGATTACTGAGAGAGTAATACAGAGAGTGGAAGAGAAGAAAAAAGAAGACGTAACTTAAACCACACACACAGGTGAAAAAATCAGAATATCTGCCGATCACGCTACCAAGATACCGAAAAGTTGAAACCAAGGTAGCTTGATCGGCTGATCTTCAAATTTTGACAAATTTAAAAGCTCCTCATGGTAAATGTTTGTTTCCTTTTCTTTCTTTTTTTTATACGTGTATTGAGCACTTTTTAATACTACTGTTTACTGGTCTAATTCAAATCTCACCAAAAACCTTTTTTTTTATTATAATAATAATAATAATAATAATAATAATAATAATAATATATATATATATATATATATATATATATATATATATATATATATATATATATATATATATATATATTGGCTCCTGAAAATCAATTTCGGTTGAGTTCTGTGGGAATGAAGCGTGGGTTTGTAAACAGTGACTATTAAAGCTAATATAGCATGACTCTTCGGCAGAATTGACTCCTCTCAGTCACTGTGTGTTTATCTAAATCTAAAAATAAATACGCTAAAATACACCTTCAACCCTGTCGTGCGCCGACGGCTTAGTTGTAGAATTTCCGACTGACGCCAATTCAGCCGGGTTTCGATCCTAGCTAGAGGCAACCGGACGTCTAGCCACACTGACAACGAAACAGTCTATCTGTGGATGACGATAATTATATATATATATATATATATATATATATATATATATATATATATATATATATATATATATATATATATATATATATATATATAGAGAGAGAGAGAGAGAGAGAGAGAGAGAGAGAGAGAGAGAGAGAGAGAGAGAGAGAGAGAGAGAGAGAAGAGGTTATAGTAGTTTCAACGAAAGAAAAGTGCGTATATTAAAAAGAAGAGAGAAACCGCAAACGTTTTTGGTTGTAAGGTGAATTTTTAAAAAAAATATGATGCTTTATTTTCCATAATTTTGCTACACGTGTTTCCAGTGGGCAATCTTCATCATGCAAAACGTGGAGATTTACACATATTATTAAAAATAATTAATTTTTTTCTTACGTTTTTCGATGTTAAATATTCTCGATATGAGACATTCTCTTCTTAGTGTGTTAGTTGCCCAAATGTCTTTCTTGAACTGGCAGTGAAAAGTTCTGCGTAAAAGGTTATAAAACAGTTAGGATTGGTCTTAGAAATGGTGGACTTATCGGCATTCTTATCTTTTAATGACCCTTGTGTGTTCTTAGATCTATTTTCATTTTCTTGTGTTTTTGTCAGCATGCGTGTATATATGTATATTCCTTCTGCATACATACACACTGTCTTATTACGAGGAATTAGTAAACACATTAGTACACATACACTCATATACGCACATACATATACATATATTTCCCAAGTTACAAGGAATCAGTAATACAGACACACTCATACATACACACATATATACGTACATACATACACACATACTTATATATATATATATATATATATATATATATATATATATATATATATATATATATTATAGTAATTCATCGAGCTTAGAAGAATCCTCAACAGAATGCAGAAAGCACTGGACGGCCGTTTCGTCTTTTCTGGGACTCATCAGCAGTGCGCATCTACTACCGAGAATCGAACCCGGATCGTTTCGATACAACGCGAACGTCATACCAACCGTACCACGAAACGATCCGGGTTCGATTCTCCGTAGTGGATCCGCACTGCTAATGAGTCCTAGGTAGGACGAAACGGCCGTCGAGTCCTTTCTGCATTCTGTTGGGGATTCTTCTAACCTCGATGAATTACTATAAAATTAGCCTAAAATTCCCAAATCAATTACTTATATATATATATATATATATAGTTACTGGCTTAATTCCGACATTTTTATTATTTCAATCATTAATTTTAGTGTAGTAACTCGTTTTTGCTGTTTTGTCTTTTTTCGTTTTTTATTTTATTTTAAACAGTGTATATTACGCATGTGGGCATGCGCAGTCAAGTTTCAACTGGTGTGCTTTAGATCGCTCACCCACAGAAAGGGACACAGCCCAGATAGATTCTAATTACCCTTTTAAGGAATGCGCCCGGATAGATAGATAGATAGATAGATAGAAAGAAAGAAAGAACAACCAACAAACCAACAAACTTTTACTAGATAGATAGATAGATAGATAGATAGATAGATAGAAACTTGGCTTAGATAGATAGATAGATAGATAGATAGAAACTTGGCTTAGATAGATAGATAGATAGATAGATAGATAATGGAATTTATTGTTAACTAACCACATTCAAAAAGGTCGCTTTTAATATTTTTCTCACAGATATCTCATCAGCATCATTTTTTACCTGAATTTTTTTTATAAATAAGAAATCATTTATTGAACAAAGTAACTAATAATAACAAAACAAAAGTCATTGAAACAAAGCAAGTTCAGTCGACCATTGATGACAATTCCAGAACAACGTAACTATAAACAATTTTTTCTCTGCCAGCCGCAATGATGGATAAATGTATTTGTTGAATGCCTCCTCATAAAATTAAAAAAGCAAATTTATCCATCGTTTTGGAATTTTCATTGTAATGGAAAATATCTGATGGTAAATAACATGAATCTTTTATTGAAGAGAAAATACTTTATTAGGCAGAAGTTCTTGAATTGAGAAAGTTCTTGCACCCGTTGATCCTCCCCAAAATGTTAACATACACACTGGGTTCTTTTCAAAAATATCCCTTTCTTAAAGGAAATAAACTATTCCCAGAGCAACTTACATGATCATTATTTTCTAATTAAATTAAGACGGTTACCTCCAGAGAATCTTTAATTTAAAATAATTAAATGCATAAATAATTTAAGTTAAAATGAAATAATAAATAATTACATTAAAAATATTTTACAAAAGAAAAAATAGAAAAATAAAAATAAAAATATAACAACAAAAAACTTGTCGCAGTTAGCTCCTCCTCAGTTCTTTTTATCCTTCAACAGGGGTCTCTCTTTCCCCTGGCTATAAATACTGGCTGACCCTTCTCTCTCTCTCTCTTTTCCGACTCAGGCCTTCGGCCGCTACCTAGCGCGGAGGCGAGGTAAAATCTCTCTTTTGCCACTTAGGCCAATTGTGATACAGCGTTTCCCAAATTCTGGGAACGCGCTAAGAACAATAAACGTACGTACGAACACTTACAACACACGCACATAATTTCTCCATACAAACTCTATGTAACAGTCCATGTGTTTGTTTAACTTGTTTTGTTATTAATATGTATTTGTTTACCCATGTATATCGGTCTTGTTTGTTTTCTTTGTCTTCTTTGGACTTAATTAAAGTCCGACATTCTCGTGTAGCTGGACCCGCCAGCAGGAAAGTTTAACCTCCTGATATCTCTTCACATCTTCACCCGCACGGTCCGCTACAAACATAACGATATTTGTTATTCTGTTTATAAATATATGATGAAAAATAAAATCCTTTAAATTGAGAAATGCCAGTTTTGTTTACAACGAAACTATCAAAACGCGGTCATATATAAATTTAATTATTTCAGGTTTTGGTGTATAACGATATTTAATTTAGCCAAATTCAATCAGCTTTCCATATTTTTTTTTTATTATTTTTTTTTTATTATTATACTATTTTTATTTTATATTGTTTTATTATTTTATTTTATTATTTTATTATTTTATTATTATATTAAATTATTTTTCTTATTATATTAAACTATTTTAATTTATTTTAGTATTGTTATTATGCTACTTTTATTTTATTTTGATTTCTTATTTTAATTTTATTGTTATATTATTTTATTTTATTTTGTATCATTTTATTTATATTATTATATTATTCTTATTTTATTATTTAATTATGATGCATGATCCTAGACATGAATTTACCCTAAATGATTTTAGAGTTTGTCCACTTTCAATAAATATTCATCTTAATAAATTAATTTCGCTTTGAATTCCATCTGTATTCTTTTATTCGAATTTATACTCAAACCTATTCCGATGAACGACTAATACACGGTGGTATTGTTTTTCCAGATCACTTATATAATTTTATATTTTTATTTAATCTTCTATATCTTACACGTGTTTATTGGGACATTTTTGCATTTCAGCTTGTAAATTCTTGCTTCAGGAATAATTACACTATTTCGTTTCAAAGACTGTGTAACAATTTTTATATATGTTTCGATAAATATTTTTCAAATGCAGTAGGTAGTATGATGGACGTAAGATTTAGCAATGTGGGTTTCCATTCCGCTTTGTAGATTTTTTAGCTATTCCTGTTATGAATAATTCAGGTATTGGAGGAAATTGTAAATATTTTAATGCTATTTTTCAACATCATGTGAATATATTATAGTTGCAAATTCATCTAAAGTATATATGCTATGATATTTTCTCTTGCTCAGTCTATATAGTTCAAGTCATCCTGTAATAGTTGATTTAGGCCAGATTCTGATAGATTCATTCTTCCATAATGCAAACTGAATTCATGTCGACACACAGCTATATTTGATTAATATATATATATATATATATATATATATATATATATATATATATATATATATATATATATATAAATATTTGATTATGGATATATATAATCAAATATGAAATGGACAAAGTGCGACAATTATTTTAAGACATTTTTTTATGTTTATACATTATTTTTATAGATGCAAATATTTAAGTAAATACTCTGTTTATAATAAACAGTATTAACAACATCTACCGGCCTGTATGTCCGAGAAATTGTCATAGAAAATATTCGTCTTCCAATCTGTATCCAATACGGAACCGTCATATAGCCTGACATGCTTTTACCGATTGGTAGCGTTCGGTTAGCAAGGTCGATTTTACTGTTTTTAAATACAATTCTCCATGAATTTCTCTCATGCATTCATATCTGCTCAATGCGTATCCAAATGTAAAAAATGACGTCACACATCATGAAATGACAAAGTCCGTCAATTATTTTAAGACATATAAAAAGAACGTATAAACATAAAAAATGTCTTAAAATAATTGTCGGACTTTGTCCGTTTCATGATGTGTGACGTCATTTTTTACATTTGGATACGCATTGAGCAGATATGAACTACAGTCGAATCTATTACATTCACTTACATGCTAATAACCTTGACGAAAGTATGTTTCCTCTTCTCCTCTCCCCACCCCCACAGCTAAAGGTAAGTAACAGGACAAACTAAGTTCTATGGCCTTCTGATGACAATTGGTCTAGAAGAACAACTCTGAATTCAAATCCTGTGGACGGTCGTTTGGGGACATTAGGCACGTAGTACAGCAACTTTCTGTATTCGGCCCTTCAAAAAGTGTGGATGGTTCTGCATAAAACCTTCACTACTCTAATCAGATCACATGTGCATGTTGTCTGCCTGTCGATTGACTGACCCTCGTACATATATATATATATATATATATATATATTAGCAATATTAATGCAATTATTGGCGAAATCCCTTCGCTAGTAGACATAATGTGAGCATTATAATGCTTATAATTATGTCTACCAGCGAAGGGATTTCGCCAATAATTGCATTAATATTGCTAATTGATTCAAGGTATGATTAACTCTTTGTAATATATATATATATATAAGTATATATTTACAAATGCCACCTTGAATAAAGAAGAACATAATTTTTTATGTCGAATATTCTTCGAGGTAATCCTGATATTTTAACAAGAATAAATACATGTCAAAAACGCTATATGACATCAAGATTAATTAAATCCATTCTTAAAGAATCTAACGAATATTTATACATCACAACCTGTGTTTACGCAAAAAAATCCCCAAATCAACATTTGGACAACCACCAAGAAAAAATAATGCTTACTAGATACCGACACTGATTCACTGACTTACGAATATACGTTATCATCTGAATCTTACTCAGACAAACCAGAATTATGATACATAAGCAATATTTACAGTTTTTCAGTTAGGTTTCGAATGCTTTATTTTATTTTATTTTTTTATTTTTTTGAGTTCCGTATGGACGCGCCTTCTCTCTTTGAGTTCAGAACTACATAAATTATACTAACGCTGCTTAACAAGTCAAATGCACATGAAGCCAGTTTCACGAATGAACATCAAGTAACACATATATAAAAATACTAGATTTTTTTTCTTCTACTCCATAACTCATTCTCTGTTGAAGCTTTAATAAAAGTAAAACATGTTAGATTGATAAACGATTCCTATTTGTTCTTTATTCTATCATACACACACTCACACACACACACACACACACACACACACACACACACACACACACACACATATATATATATATATATATATATATATATATATATATATATATATGTCTCTGTGTGCGTGTGTGAGTATGTATGTAATATACATTATTAATGATCTTTCTGTTAAAAGCTACTAAAGCCTATTCTTGTGTATTTAAATTATGTTTTCAGTTCTCTTTTTATAATGCTTTCTGTACCTGACTATTTCTTACATTCTCTTCTCTTCTGCTATACACACACATTTATATCTATCTATCTATCTATCTATCTATCTATCTATCTATCTATCTACGAATGAAAATCAAGTAACACATAAATAAAAAATACTAGAATTTCTTTCTTTTGCTCCATAACTCATTCTCTGATTAAGTTTTAACAAAAGTAAAACATCTTAAATTGATAAACGTTTCCTATTTGTTCTTTATTCTATCATACACGCATTCACACACAGAAACACACACGCATGCGCGCGTAGTGCACCAGGTCTCTGTATTCGGCCCTTCAAAAAGTATAATATTATTTTTGGCAATATCAATTTGTCGTTTTATAAGATATTTTAAAGTACATGATCCCGCAGCTTCATATGATACCAACACCAGGGATTACAAAGCATATCTTATACAACGATAAATTGATATTGCCAAAAATAATATTATACATATTTCGAAACCATTTTCAAATAAAAAGTCTCATCAGAGAATATGAGAAAATTCAAAAGGAAATATGAAGACTATACTGTCTTTAACATTCAATACTACTTGTTTAAAAGAAAAGTTGCTGCCAAATTACATATATATATATATATATATATATATATATATATATATATATATATATATATATATATATATATATAATAAAAAGGCTTAAACATTAATATTTCCTGGTCATAATTTATTCCATTCGAATCGTAAATACATCAGACCTACAAATTCAAAAAGCTTTTTGAATTTGTAGGTCTGATGAATTGGATCGTATTTACGATTGCAATGGAATAAATTATGACCATGGAATATTAGTGTTTAAGCCTTTTTATTATATCCTTACTCTGTCCTGGACATTAAGTTCTACCTGGATTCTATCCTCTTGGAATTATTTTTATACATATATATATATGTATGTGTATGTATGTATATATATTTATATATTTTACATATATGATTGCATATGTATGTGGATATTTACCACTAATATTATATATATATATATATATATATATATATATATATATATATATATATATATATATATATATATAACTAAGGAAATAATGTGTTAAAGCTTTTCTTTTTTAAATTGAAGGATGTCAACTTGAATTGTAGCCACGTTCCTTTCGCAAGTCTCGGAATAAATGCTGCTATTCTATTGCCATCACACATCTACATTTTAAAGAGACATCAATGAAAATGAATTAAGAGCACTTAGCAACAATGCCTTAATAATGGCTAAATATGTGGCCTTGAACAATAAGCATTACGGCCAATTTTTTCACTCCCTTCAGGCTCCTCTCCACCGCAAACGAAAAAGTTTAATAATATTAGTAAAATCAATAAAATAAAATTTATTCCTGAAACATGTTTGAAAGGAACGTTGCTGAGGGTTAAAGAGAGAGAGGGGGAGAGGAAGTGAATAGAGAAAGAGAAAGAGAGAAATAACGTGATTTATCTGTAAACCAGTTACCATTTACATATATATATTTGTGTGTGTGTGTGTTTGTCTGTGTATGTATGTGTGTATGTGCGTGTGTATGTGTGCGTGTGTATATAATAGGAAAGAACAGTTAGATTGATGATCCGAAGTTCTTTAGTATTTTTGTTTTTATTAAAAAAAAAAGAAAAAAAACAAAAACAGTGTTCAATACACAAGTAGAGCTTAGATTATAATTATTTTAAAAAAAATATGATTCCATCGCGACACAGAAATTTCTATGTTTCGGAACTGGTAAGCAGTATTAAAGTTTAATTCCAATATTAAACCTTAACCACTGGGTGTCAGGTTTATCCTCATATATATATATATATATATATATATATATATATATATATATATATATATATATATATATATATATATGTGTGTGTGTGTGTGTGTGTGTGTATATAAATGACAATAGGAAAACACTATTAATTTCTGTCGCGTTTCGTCCAATGTGGACTTTCTAAAAGTAAAAAACGAAATGAATTTAATTAAACAAGGAAATTAATAAAAACAAAAGACAGAGTGTTCTTAGCAACTAGAATGTAGGAAACGCTATTTTCATATTGTTAACTGAAAATAACGTCAGTTAATGTCACGTGTGGAGAATATTATCTGTGTTGGCGGATTTAACCATTTTCTTTTGATTTTGAGATATTGTTCTGTATGTTTGTTTGTGAGAGCAGTAATTTTAAGAAAGGTGAAATAGGGAAAAGGCCTGGGCGTACATTAATATTTGGGTAATGTTCTATGGCGGCACTCTCTAGAATTTTCATTCTGAGTGAGTTATTTTCTTTCTTTACAAGTATAGCATTTACAAAATCAAAATTATGGTTGAACTTATTCCTGTGTATTACTAGTGCATTAGCTAAGATGTTTAATATAAGGTCTCTTTTATGTTCATAGATACGTTCTTTTTAAATTTCTACTTGTTTCTCCAATATATTGGGAGGGACAGTTTTGGCATTTTTTTGTATAAATGCCTGCTTCAGAAATGTTATTGCTATTGTTGTTTGAAGGTTTTAGTATATCCATAATTGTTTTGGAAGTGTTTGTTAATCTACGCCCAAGCCTTTTCCCTATTTCACCTTTCTTAACAAAATTACTGCTCTCACAAACAAACATACACAACAATATCTTAAAATCAAAAGAAAATGGTTAAATCCGCCAACACAGATAATATTCTCCAAACGTGACATTAACTGACGTTATTTCCAGTTAACAATATGAAAATAGCGTTTCCTACATTCCACTTGCTTTTGTTTTTATTAGTTTCCTTGTTTAATTAAATTCATTTCGTTTTTTGCTTTGAGAAAGTCCACATTGGACGAAACCTTTCAGCAATTAATAGTGTTTTCCTATTGTCATTAATATTTAAAAAATTGTCTTATCTACAGGTTAACTCAGATAAATTTTCATATATATATATATATATATATATATACATACAATTTACCTTAGTATATGTAGATATGGGGCTCATACACATATAGCCATATTTGTTATATCACCCTTCATCATGCACACGCTCAAATAGAGATGTACATACGCAGACACACACACACACACAAACACACACATACACACACACACACATATATATATATATATATATATATATATATATATTACTATTAGAGTAAAAAGAAAAGAAATCAATTGCTATTCGTTCTTTTACTTTTGTAGTTTCTATTCACAATTTCTTGATTCATATGAAATAGGAAAAAATAACGATGCTCTGGCGACAGGACTACTGTTACTCGTGTCCCTGATTTGCTATCAGTGGGAGAAGAATAATAATTCAATTTTAATAGGCACGCTAAGCAAGGAAGACACACCAACGCACACCAACCAGACCCCAATGGTCTATAATGTATCAATGTAAAAACATTCAATAGGAAGCCATTACTTCTATAAATATGTTTTTTTCTTTCTGTCGTCTTCTGTTCGGAATTGCTTGCTGGCTAAAATCAACCAGGTTATCTCCCCTTCGAAGGAACTGCGTGTTCAGCTCCAGGTGAGGGTGTAGGATTTTCATTGCACATTTACAAATTAACTTTATGCTGAATAGTTAATATATGCGTAGATTTGTAATTTATGAAATATCTAATTCTAAACAGATACGTTTTGTTCTGATTTTTTTTACCCATTTTACAGCCAAGCATGGCAATAAAGCCATTAAGACGCAAGGGGTTAATATCAAAAAATGAAAGTGTCTGAGAGAAAAAATTACTAAGGAAAGAATAATAAAAGAACATAATTTAAGACGACAGGTGTTAGGTGATTAAAAAGTCTAGGGTCACCAGTTATCGGAAGTCTGTTCCACAAAGAATCGGCTCTTGGAAAAATCTGGACCTTCCTTCTTATTAAAGGAATATTACGAGACTTATTATGATTGGTCTCAGTGTACATGACTTGTCGGGTTTAGATATTGAAGGTATGAAATTCTAGAACCTAAGAGTGTAACTTGTTAAATTATTTTGCTATGAAAATAAGGTTAGAGTAGCGAGAGGTTTGCGGTTGGTTGATCTGTTGAGATTGTTTAACAGCATACCAAACTTTATTTATTGCCTAAACGTTTTCAATTAAATATACAGATATTTTGTACAGAATTTTATACTTTCAAGGTAAAGGTATTTTTTTTTGTATATGTTGTTTGTAAAGTATAAAATGTATTGTTCGTAATTTTACTATAAAAATGTATTTTTTTTATAGTTTTTAGTGCTGCATTGATAGTAAATTTACTATTTGGTGGTTCACTATTTTCCCATAGCTGGGATCCAAATTGGTGCTACCACCCCGGATCAGTGTTGAGCTGGGAATAACAGCAGTTAAGAGGTGATTGCACGCTCCTCAAAACCTTCAACCTCCCGATCAGAAGCCTTAATGCCGGATGTAGTTTATCTTCATACCCAGGACGAGAGGAGCTTGCGATATTTCTTCTACAGAAAAGAGGTTATATATAGGAAGATAATTCTTCATCCACGATGATGCGTAGACAATTCGGAATTGTGTCTAGGCTGGAAGGAATGAACGGGATAACTCCTGCTATATGACAGAAATATTCTATTTTATCTTTTAATTTGACATTACATACATCCGCACTGTCCGAAAATGGACTCACATAGTTCCCGGTATTTTAATATAGGACAGGGGTCTGCCTTTTGTAGATTATTGAGCATCAAGCGGGGAATCAAACATTTGATAGGAAAAAGTTTTTTCTCAGGTTAGGGTATGAACTAGCCATTGACTATAAAACATTAGATATCACGGTTTTAACATTCCTTGACAAATATTACGTGATATATATCCGCCTCTATGCCAGCGGATGCAATCAAAAAGTTAATGGCGATACTAAGAAATAGAAAAACGTGTTATAAACAAGAAAAAAGAGTACTAAACTGCTACGTGATATCTGTCCTCTGTATGACAGTGAATGCTGAACAATCTCCTCCGAGATGAAGAATAGACTTTAAGCAACAGAAATTTGGTTCTACACAAGAATGCTGAGGATACCTTGGACCGAACCTGTGAGGAAGGGGTAGTTGAAATTTCTGTGACACGTAATGAGGAAAGAGGGCTTAGAAAATCTGATACTCACAAGACAGATTGAGGGTAAGAAACTTACTTGATGGGCTTGAGTAAATTGATGGCAGAACAGGATTTGGGAAAAATAACAAATGACAAAGCTTATACTTAACATCAAGAAGAGACAGTTGAAATTTCTACAGAAGGATGCTGAGGATGCCATGGACCGAACATGTGAGTAACGACGAGGTTTTAGAGAAAATGGAAACACAAAGGAAACTTATACTTAACATCAGGAAAAGACAGTTGAAATTTCTGTGGCGCGTAATGAGGAAAGAGGGATTGGAAAAACTGATACTCACAAGACAGATTGAGGGAAACAAGAACAGAGGAAAGCACCGCTTGACGTACTTGATGGGCTTGATTAAACGGACTGCAGGACAGGATTTGAAAAAATGACAAAAAGATAAAACTTATACTTAACATCAGGAAGATATAGTTGAAATTTTTACAGACAAGTGCAGACGATGCAATGGACCGAACATGTAAGCAACAACGAGGTTTTAAGTAAAATGAAAACAAAAAGGGAACTCATAATTAACATCAGTAAGATGCCTCTGTAGCACGAAATGAGGAAAGAGGGCTTGGAAAACTTGATACTCACAGAACAGATTGAGTGAAAGTAGGACAGAGAAAAGCAGCGCGTAACTTACTTGAGCTTGAATAAATGGATGAAAGAACATGGTTTAAGAGAAATACCAAAATGATAAAACTTGTTAATAGGTACAAAGAATAAGAAGATGTGGAGGGTCATGATGGAATATGCCCTAAAGGAACTCGGCATATAAAAGAAAAAGTATGCATAATTACACACAAGGAACTCTGTATTTTCAAGAGCGTCTAGTGTCTTACAACCTGTCAATCTCCATATGGTAATAAGATATTTGTGGTCATTAGCTGAACGCAAAGAACATACGTTTTTTTTTTAATATAGGCAATGCGGGTGATTCACACATGTGTATGTGGCATGACAGGTCCCATTTATAAAGGTGAGCGGTGGAGGCTCTAAGGAATGCACCTCGTCAGAACATATGTGAATAGCGATAGAGAGGCGAGAGGCTCGCAACGTATTTATCTGTGGGAAAAGGTTGTAGGGTGTAAATTAATTCATCACCCACAAGGCAGTGTAGATTCGTTTGAAGTAGTAAGGGCGAGCCCAGATATAGCTACAAAACTACATTTTTAGTCTGGTCCGCTCTAGTCGGGCTCTTGTAGGGAGAGAGAGAGAGAGAGAGAGAGAGAGAGAGAGAAAGAGTCTTGTAAGTGTGTCACATACTTACTAATTCCAGTAAGTATCTGACACACCTACAAGAATGAACCAACCATCTTTAGCAGTAGTCCAGATACATGATTTCCAGTTGAGGTCTGAGGAGAGCTAGAGTTCCGATTGACGTTCAAGACAAGGAGGACCCTTGAGAGACCACCCACCAATCCATCATGATAGGTGAAAATTTGGGGTCTGCTCGATATTAGGGTACTGCTCAACCTGTGCCATAGGTAAAAATATTCAGTTATCGCTCACAGTACTCTTGTGTGTGTGTTCCTGGTTTCAACGTGCCTACGATGCTTCTCTTATACTGGAGTTTAGCACGTGAACTCAACTCAGGAACTGAATTAAATCTGGTATTTGCAATAACCGTGTAAAATGTAGATGGAATTAGGAGGCAAAGTGTTAAGGTTCCCAATATATTTTCGCTTTTTGTTTGGAGGTCGACACAAATCGGAACACATGCTAGCCACGTGACAGGCCCAATCCCAGTAGACGCTGAGCGACTCGTAACCGAATTAACACTTGTCCGCATCAACCTAGGACATGTATTTGCGTCTTAAGTTCGTTTTTATTTGTCACTCGCCCGACCATAACGGACTGTCTTTGTGATTTATTCCATAAACTGGGCCATCGTAAATTTAACACTGCTCTCATGGGATAATGCGAAGCTATATAGCTCGTCAAATAATTTTTTTTAGATTTGACTTCAGGTTAGAATTGCTTATGAAGATCTTAACACGGGAATGCACAACCCTCAAATTTTCTGTTGATCACACGGCGTTATTGATATACATGCGCAGAATCTTGTAATTTTTGTGAAATAAACCTTGTCTTAATAAAGAAACATTAAACTACATATCAAGGAAAATAATTTATTTTATTCAGTTCAATCCGCCTTTAACTGCTTTACTTTTGATCAGAAACATTAGGATGTTTGGCAAGTAACGATGACGTCTTATTAGAAAGAATATTAAAACAAACGTTAATTTAAATTTATTGAAATATTAGACTGCTCAGAAATCAATTTAGTTTTAACTGATATGATATAATAAAAATCGTATGTTAAATTTATTGAAATTATAGAATATAGAAGGAGAAAGCCAGAAGATTGAGGTCACATCGGAAAGATCATTAAGTAATACATCATGTTTCTCCAGAAATTATAACAATGTTAAATCATTGTTATTTGTGGAGGAAAATGAATCATCATTTTTTTTTTACAAAAATATGTGTGGCACGCATCAAAGCGCGGGTCATTCGGCTAGTATAATATAAAAAGAAACGTCAATTTGTCGGGTGCTCTTGCTATTTATTTAGAGATTCTTGATATAATCCACTAGAGAATCGGCAATATTATTGGCCCTGACCTGGCATCTCGGCTTCAATCACTTTCTCATTGCCATAAAGTTTCTTGCCTGTGCGTTTTCTATAAATAATTTCATGGTAATTGTTGTGACCAACTCATCGCTAAGGAGCGTAGACTTTATACACAGTACTAGATTAACAACAAGGTTTTATCAATTTCCAGTTCAATTGATGCGATGTAACAGTTTCTTTGCTTACACTTCTTGTTTGGGGAACTCTGTTACGGTTCCATGCTTTCCGGCCAATTTTGATCTTCAAATATTTAAATGCAACGTCAATCCTTATCTGATTATTCTACTATTGTTTCCACTTCTTCATAATGTTTTCTGTTTTCAAATTTTTTGACACCTAGTAACCACTTGTGTCTTACTGGCTTTGCTGTCCTGCTAAGGGTGAAAAGAATTTTATTGAAGCATTAGGCGGTTCAGAATGTAATTAAGTTTTACCAGATATGATTTAAAAACAAACGAAGGCTAAGGCTATTTGTTATAGTATTAGGTCATTCAGAATTTTTCCTTGAAATATATTGAAAAACTGAAACAAATGAAAATCTATAGGGGATATATTTTGTGGGCAATGTGCAGGTAACAGAACCTGCTGTTCCAACTATTTTTCTTTCGTTTATTTTGCATAGTGGTGAACTTGCATTATCATGTTGGAGAAAGAAACCTTTTCTTTTCAAAAAGGCAGGGCACTTTGAATATAAGCATTCGTCCGTACAATAAAATTAATGATGATAAATGTCTGTAGAGGTGGTCCAATGACCACCCAACAGCTTGTAATAGGCGACATCTTTCATCTTGCAAGGAAAATGATATATAGGGTCCTGGTGTGGCAATATCGCGTAAAATCTATTTACGATATCTACGCTGTCTCTATTTATAATTCAATAACCCTCCCATCATCTCTCTCTATCTCTCTCACTTTCTCTAACTCTCTCTCTCTCTCTCTCTCTCTCTCTCTATATATATATATATATATATATATATATATATATAGGCTCCTGAAAATATATCCATCCTGAAAATAATTATTTCGGTTGAGCTCACGAGGAGAAAAGTAAATTTGTAAGCAGTGAATATTACTGCTACTGATGCAAGACTCTTCGTTAAGACGAATCGAGTTCTCCAAGTCACTGGTGTATTTGTATAAAAATAAATACGTTTAAATTCACGTTCGCCCCACTTGTGCGCCAGTGGCTTAGGAGCAGAGTCTCCGACCGATACCAAATCAGACGGGTTTCGATCCCGGCTTGAGGCAATCGGATGTCTATCCTATGTTATGTGAAATAGCAAATCAGACTGTAAATGGATGACAATATATATATATATATATATATATATATATATATATATATATATATATATATATAAATATATATATACACATTATTATTAAGACATATCTCATTGAATTATTTAGAAAAGTTTTGTCTAATTATTTTCACTTTTTTAAACATCTGCACATTTCAAAACTTAGTTACCTCCCCTGATGTTTACATTGTGAAATATAAATCGTACAGTGCATAACCTTAAAGTATTTCACTTCACAGTTAAAAAAAAAATCTTTCAGAAGAACCCAACATCTTACAAAAAATAATACCTTGATGATGACATTGTCCTCATATCGAAAGTACTCGGAATAAATATCAACATGGTAATTTTCTCTATTTCTTTGATAAGGATACTAAGAAGGTTGTCCGTGAATATGTGAGGATCCTTTTGAAAATAAGTAGACAAATCTTGTCTAAATTATTCAGTGAGACATGTAGTAGTACCAGTAGTAGTACTAACATTCATAAGCTGCTTTTCCATCTTCAAATTCCACTGAAGATCCATCAGGAAACGGTGAAAAAGTTTGAAAAAGAGGGAACAGTTAAGAGAAAAACTGGATCAGGAGGTTACAAAAGCAAGAGGGATGATCATTTCAGTTTAGAGCTAGATTCATTCTTCTCGTTTAAAGTAGAGTCCAATAGCGGTATAAAAACGTCGAAGAATTTTAGTAACATACCTTTAATCATTTCTATGATACAACGGTTCAAACCTTAATCTAAAAATTGGAAAATGCTGCTATTACATACGGTAGAGTGCAAAGAATTCCCCTCTCACAGACGGAGAGGGCAGCTTTTTCGTAGCGGTTCGGTGGGTTTCTGGGGAACCACATGGCCAAAAACTATGTGGTGCTTGTTGAGACCCTAGGAAAGTAGGCTACAGCATGCCCTTTAATGTCCATATCCTGACGCTCCTTGATAATTTCAAGAACACAAAGGCGTACTCAGAGGTCCAAGCGAGCGTTACCACAAGGATATTCTGGACCTTGAACGCCGCTAATAAGGATCGGAAAACAAAAACCTGACAGGGGATAATATTTGATGGCGGATTCATGAAACTAATTTACATTATTAGCGTAACACGCGAAGAATTACTCACTTTTAATTTTTTTGGTAGATTGTTTTGCTTTATTGTTGGTATTTAATTTGAGAACAACAATTCACAAGTTCACAGTCTCGCTATTTTTTCCATCCTCACTCCAACCTCTTTTTAATTTCAAAACCGGCTCCCAAGGCCTAATATTTTCTGGCTAACAAGAGAGCTGGAAAACATAAAAAGGAATTCCACCATCATCATTCTTTATGTGGTGCCTTAAAGTCTGTGAGAATTCTTCCCACCGTCTGTGAGGTCGACATTAGGGACCTCCAGCGCCTCTTTCATCAGAGAACTACTACTAAAGGGCTGTCAAGAACGATCGTCGGTTCACTATTCAAGACCAATCCAAGGCTACATCATTTCACCACTCCTTCTGACGAGCCCACTGGACTTCTGTCGTTGACCTAGCAACTCACTCAACTGCAGGATTCCTTTATCTGCGAACGGGTTTCCAACTCTACAAGAACTGTGAGTGTATCTATCTGAACCATGACAATAATATCTAATCGCTTAAAGAACTCTTTAGGCGCTCAGAGAAATATTTTGAGCAAGCTTTTTTTAAGTTAAGAAAATTTTCTCTTTTCCCTTTCTTTCTCTCCTAATCATCCTTTTTTCCCCTTTCCCTTTTTTTCTGTATATATTGTAAATAAACACTTTCTTCTTTTGTTGTTACTCACCGAGAAGGAGTTTTTTCTTTATCCGTCCGCGCCTAAAAGAGAGAGTTTGTCCGCTCTAATCTTGCTGTTTTACTCGCGTTTTTCTTTTTTTCGCAATTATTTTCAGCCCTATTTTTCACTTCAACCCTTTGATGCGGGAAAGCCAGGACAAATTTCCTTGCATTATTGTAGAATAAATAAAAGCTACTTTCGAATCTTATGTCGTTTTGTTTCTACTTTGTTTGAACGAGAATGTTCACAGTCGCTTGTTTTTACAATGTAAAAGTTTCTAAATAGTAAAAGGTTTTTGGACAATACCGAATTATTATCTATTACACCACCGTACATCCAAGCTTACTGGTCTCTCCCCGAAAGTAACTGAAACTAAGATGCCAGGTTAGAAACAACAATATTGCAGATACTTCTTTGTATTTTATCAAGAATCTCTAAATGCATAGCAGAAACAACAGAACTAGTGGGACTACTATATTCAAAGCAAAGAGAAATGGTAGACTTATATGTCCGATAGATTCTCTCCAGAAACATTTTGAACTAATTCTACAGCAGACCTAAAATCTGATTCAATATAATTTTTACTCTTCATATCAGCGTTTGCGATAGAGATTTCAATCGGAGTTTGAACTCGGCCATTCCATTTTATTTTTTTCTCTGATAACCAATAGTTATTTTCCAAGCGCAGCTTAGATGGGCACAAGGCCGAAAGTAGAGGGCACCGAGTGAGGATCAAACTCACTACTCAGTCGTAATTGTTCCAGCAAGACAAGCTTGCTAACCATTACATCGCCTCGAGGTGCCCATCTCTGATAACCAATAGTTATTTTCAAGCGAAGCTTAGATGTGGCACAAGGCCTAAAGTAGAGGGCACCGAGTGAGGATCAAACTCACTACTCAGTCGTAATTGTTCCAGCAAGACAAACCTGCTAACCATTACATCGCCTCGAGGTGCCCAGCTCTGATGACCAATAGTTATTTAACAAGCGTAGCTTAGATGGGCACAAGGCCGAAAGTAGAGGGCACCGAGGTGCCCAGCTCTGATAACTAATATACCAACGATAGTTAATGACGGAGAATATGTCTGTTAGTAATAAATAAATTTATCCTCTTGAAATTGCCTTATTACTTCCCAAAATCTCAATACGTATTGGTTTATGAAATGATTAATGGCATCGTATGCCATTGGCCAACCCATATTACTGTCAGCTTTAGTGGACACCTTAGGTTTTCAGCTTAATTTCGCTATTTGGCAGACATTGACTAGATTGATTTATGCAAAAGGGAAAGGTCATTTGGCTATGGGTGGCGGGCATCGTTTATCTTCGTTAAATCTCAAATCTAAACTGGATGATAGAATTTGAAAGCAGAAACTCAGCTCACAAGTGACGAGCCGAAAAGCGACATCATGGTGTGTTTTAAATGTGCACTTGTTTATCTTGAAAAATATTCACGATTAGTGACATTTCAGAATCGATATCTATCGATGCCGATTAATTACATAGCCAAAGATAACGCGTGAGAAGTTTTCAACTTATAATGTTAGGATTTTTTTCATTTTACACATACAGCGTACATTAAAATTAATTCAAATTTTAGATCTAGAATAAAGCAGGAACCACAAATATATATATATATATATATATATATATATATATATAGATAGATAGATAGATAGATAGATAGATAGATAGATAGATAGATAAACAGGTATAGATAGATCGATAGATAGATAGATAGATTGTTAAATAGAGATAGATAGATAGTAAATAGATAGATAGATAGATAGATAGATATAGAAACAGACATAGATAGATAGATAGATAGATAGATAGATAGATACATACATACATACATACATACATATAGAAATAAGCATAGATAGAGAGAAAAAAACGGTCGTAGATAAGTACGTGGATATAAACCGGTATATATATTTATACACACACACACACACACACATATATATATATATATATATATATATATATATATATATATATATATATATAGATAGATAGATAGATAGATAGATAAACAGGTATAGATAGATCGATAGATAGATAGATAGATAGATTGTTAAATAGAGATAGATAGATAGTAAATAGATAGATAGATAGATAGATATAGAAACAGACATAGATAGATAGATAGATAGATAGATAGATACATACATACATACATACATACATACATACATACATACATACATATAGAAATAAGCATAGATAGAGAGAAAAAAACGGTCGTAGATAAGTACGTGGATATAAACCGGTATATATATTTATACACACACACACACACACACACACATATATATATATATATATATATATATATATATATATATATATTTATATATATATATATATTGAATAACGATACATATTTTTATATATCAAGAACAGTATTGAGGAAATTGTGAGATAATGGAGCAACTTTATTTGTGTCGAGTTTCAATCTAGCAAAATTTATCTTTGCAATCTAGCCAAATTGATCCATATTCTTAGAGATAGAGAAAAACACGCATAGATAGATAGATAGATAGATAGATAGATAGATAGATAGATAGATAGATAACCATCATTTTGTCAAATATGACCATCGGAAGGTATCACTGTAAGACACATTTGTACATTAAATCAATATGGTTTCAACTTGACAAGCCATTAAAACATCTTGCACAAATTTCGAAGGCATGACACATATATATTCTTGCCATTAGGTATATTTTAATTTTGAACCCTCATTAACTATGACTGCCTTACGTATCAAGAAATGCCTCTGTAGGAAATATATCTAAATAGGAAAAAGGCATTGCACTGGGTCAATCTCACTGGCTGACTCATCATCGGCACCCGCTCCGCACCCTATCTCTTTATTACCTTTCTCGCCGTTGGTGGTGGTGACGGAGATGGCTGCGAAGGTCTAGCCTAATCCTGAGAGTCGTGAGCAGTAGTCACAGAGGAATTGGGGTGGTGGACGTGGCCGGGATGTCGGGCCCTCCTGATAGCATATCTCAGTTTCCTCCTCCTGTAGACGGTTGGACTCGGAAGTCTCAGAACCTCTAGGACGCTCCTACACCCAGAAGGCCGATACGAAGCGACGGTTTCCCAGATCTCAGGGTCGATGTTGGCCTGTGTCTTTAACTGATTTTTGAAGCATAGTTTTGGGCCTTCACGTAGCCTCTTGCGACTGGCGAGTTCTCCAAAACTGGATGATACGTGGGAGTCAAGTGAGACGCATTTTGGATACGTGAGCCGCCCTGCGGAAGTGATGTTGAAGGAACTGGTTCAGTAAGAACGGGATGTTCCGCAAAAGAAGGTCCAGTTATCAAACTCATTTAAATATTTAAACTGATTTAAATAGTTATCCTATCCAAAATACAGGCATACATAATGTTGTGGTAGGATCCACCTAATTTGCATAGTGGAGTACCGACGATATAAATATGGTTGGTACCGGAAGACAGGGAAGCGAATCAAGAGATCCAACTAGAGTCTCTGCCCGACTGCGACTTAGTCAACACATTCTCCAGGAACGGTCTTCCAAGGAATATACAAAAGACTATATGTAAATATTGTGTACACTTTCTTGTTTCAATACATTTTATTCTAACTACATTTTGTGTTTGCATTATTATTCCATGCATTAGTCAAGTTTCAACAATGGCGACGAAGTAGTAAGAACCATACGGAAAAAAAAGAATTAATAATTGAGAGTTTTCAACAATTGGGATAAGTCATTGAAGAACCCAGGCTGAAAAAGAATTATTAATTCAAAGTCCAACTTTAACGTAACGACGAAGGATTCTGAACTTCTGGATATGTAGAACTCGTTAAAAGACGACTAAGCATAAAGGAACGTTCACTCAGAAAAATTTGAAAGGTGTAGTAAACAAATAACGGTAATTTTAAATTGAAAAAATTATCTACAACGAGGCACCCGTTAAAAAAAAAAAACTGGTCGACTACAAAAACATGCATGGAAGTAAAAGGAGCACAAATACACCGTGTCGACTTTGAAAGGTAACGAACTTTAAAAAATTATTTTTTTTGTTTGTTCAACAATATAGTGACAAATTACCTCTGATAATAAAATCAGAAGTTGTCATTAAAATACGCGAACAGAAGTCGAAAACGAAAAAAAAAGTCCGACGGTCTCTGTTCACAAAAAAAAAAAAACTACCAAAGTTTATTATCACGGGCGGGAATGTAATAGCAAGACATAAAATTAAAAAGTCGTACGTTGTTTCGATTTTTTTGGTCAGCTTATATGATATTCGTGGATACACAAATTAAAAGTATATTCTTTGTTGCATGAACACTATCAGCTAAAGATGGATGAATTATCCAAAGTCATATCTGAATTATTCAAATCCCAGCAGATGAGTCAACAACGTCAGCATGAACAGTTTGCCTTATTAATAAGGGAACAACAGATAGCGCTGCAAACATATCAAGAAAAGCAAGATGAAAGACAGCAAAAATATCAAGATAAGCAAGATGAAAGACAGCAAGAACAACAGATAGCGCTGCAAAAATATCAAGAAAAGCAAGATGAAAGACTTTTAGAAATTCAAAAGTTAACACTGGAGAAATTAAAAAACTATCAGGTAAATGAGGGAAATTCTTCATATTCTAATAACACCATATTTAATTCGTTGGAAACTTTCAACTATGTGCCAGACGAAGAAAAAACGTTTGAAGCGTACTTTAAACGATATGAAGATATTTTCTACACAGACTGTGAAAACTGGTTGAATTCAAGAAAAGTCAGTCTATTACTAAGAAAGCTAGGTACAGCAGAACATAGCAAATTTGTAGATTTTATTCTACCGAGAAAAACAACTGAATTGGAATTCTCGGAAACAGTGAAATTGCTAAAAGAGCTGTTTGGAGCAAATATGTCGCTTTGGCATAAGCGGTGGTTATGCATGAATGTCTCTAAATCCGACGATCAGGATTACTTAACATATGCATCTATAGTGAATAGACATTGTGACAATTTCAGATTGGCAGAGATTACGGTTGAAGAATTCAAGTGTTTAATTTTTGCTCAAGGACTGGTATCCAGTAAGAGTGCCGAAATAAGACGTAGAGTTTTGTCTAAACTCGAATCTGAACAAAACCTTACCCTGCAAAAGTTAGCAGAGGAGTGTCAACGGGCCGTAAGTTTAAAGAAAGAGTCGCAAAAAATCGAAGAAGCTGGCATTGCTTATATTAAAAAAAAAACAAAAAAAAAACAGTCAAATTACCCATCAGAGAAAAATTGGAGAAAAAATTCGGCGTATTTTAATAATAGACAAGAAAATAAAAAGAACGAGGATGGAAAAAAGGTCCCACCATATAATTGCAGACGTTGTAACGAAAGACACTGGGAGGTAAATTGCCCATATAGAAATAAGAAAGGTTTCGTGTGCCAAAAGAATGGTCACAAAGGATCGTGTTGTAAAACGAAAAAATTCAATAGCCGAATTAGACAAACAAATTCGAATATCAAATCAGATAGAGATTTGAGGAAATATGTGACGACTGAAATATTAAAAAAGAATATCAAATTTCAACTCGATTCGGGGTCAGATTTAACAATAATGAACGATAAAACATGGAAAATTTTTAAAAAACCTACAATAATGAAGTCAACGAAACTCGCTCGAACGGTAACTGGAAAGGAAATTAACTTCGAAGGCGAGGTTGTACTTCCCATGAAATTGAACGGGATCGTTAAAAAAATAAAAGTTTTCATTCTGAAAAATGGAGAAAACTTGTTGTGCACAGATTTTATTGAAACATTCGAATTGTGGGATAAACCGTTAAACTCATTCTGTAGAAAAGTAGAAAGTAATACGCAAACAAGACAGGACATTAAAGATAAATTAAAGAAAAAGTTTCCGGAAACCTTTACACCTGGTCTTGGAAGATGTAACAAGTTTGAAGCTAAATTTGAATTAAAGGAAAATACTATGCCTATTTTTAAAAAGAAACGTAACGTGCCTTTCGCAAGTGTAGAGAAAGTTAACGAAGAACTTGATAGGTTGGAAAAAATGGGAATTATTTCAAAAGTAGAATCTAATTCATGGGCTGCGCCGATTGTGTGCATAAAAAAGAAATCAAACCAAATCAGAGTCTGCGTTGATTTTTCGACAGGGTTGAACTCGGTAATTAAGGACTACCATTACCCGTTACCGAGTCCGGAGGAGATTTTTAACAAGCTAAATGGCGGAATAGTTCTCGAATCTTG
This sequence comes from Acanthosepion esculentum, assembly GCA_964036315.1. Taxonomy (NCBI): domain Eukaryota; kingdom Metazoa; phylum Mollusca; class Cephalopoda; order Sepiida; family Sepiidae; genus Acanthosepion; species Acanthosepion esculentum. Next base: position 83,348,025 of record OZ038503.1, on the reverse strand, counting down.
GGTGGTATGGATGGCTACGGGTTCTATAGCCTTGGATAGCAACTGGTCTACCGCAGAAAGAAATGGCAACATACTACCTCATCAAGATCGCAAGATACATGATCGCCTAAGCGGGTATCACACATGGCACATAACTGACTGAAGGTAGATTCAGATAAAAAAGATTTGACGCGAAAAAACCATTGCTTCTCACAACGTGTATCAAGAAGAGAAGTTTTGCAAATCGAAAAAGATTCGATTTAAGCTTAAGCCAATTTTAGCGTAAATGTAAGTCATTATTACGAAGACCTCAAATCATTATAGGCTGTCAGCATCTTCACAACCCAGCTCTAAATTATTATAAATTATATACAAACGCTTTCTAAGATCAATTATTAAATATGCCCTCGTCTGAATGGAGCTGTGGGTCTTAGTGAGCATCATCCTGGTGGACTGAAATTAGTAATCAGATGAGAGAAAATGACATAGCCTGAGGACTTACAACTCCGGTAACAGTTAAAATGGATAGCACATGTAACTCGAAGAGAAAGTAATGACATAATAAAGTTATCTTTCCACACCACTTCAAATAAAAGGTTAGGAAGGAAACATCATCATCAGTGGTCAAGATTATTTACTCTCTGATCAATGCTTTCATCCTCATTGTCAGTCTCAGATATATATATATATATATATATATATATATATATATATATATATATATATATATATATATATATATATATATATTTAGACTTTGTTTACTCCACTCTTTAGGCGTCTGCAAAATCCGTTTAAAAATCTGCTGCGATTTTTTTCTGTTCTTAATTGGTATCACCCCAAGGCAAAGTAGTACAGTCACTAAGATGCAAGGGGGTTACAGGCTGTGTAGGAGTTAGGAACAGAAACAGTAACAATCAATAGAAAAAGAAAAGAGTAATCAGGAGGACAGTAGATAGCGATTGACAGTACATTTTTGCAGATTAAAGTTGGCCTAAATGCGTGGAATTGGAAGTGAATTACACCAGCAAGAACTGCGAGAAAGGAAAATGTTAGCGTAGAAGTTACGGCTATAGCTAACCAGATCAACTGTGCACTGACGAGATCTCGCCGCCAGTCAAGTATTATTCCTAAATTCGTACAGTCTAGGTAACATAGTGAAGAGCTCATTCCAACAATTACCATGATAGTGTTTATAAACAAAATAGGCACAAAGAGACATCTTTCTGGCGATGTGAAAGTGGCAACCCGATCAGGACCAATAATATTCAGTCAGTTATGTGCCATGCATGATACACGCTGAGGCGATTATGTATCTTTCGATACATGACTGACGAGGCAGATTTTTTCTGCAGTAGGTTGCCATTTCTTTCTACAGTAGACAAGTTGCCATCCAAGGCTATAAAACCCGATCTGTACTGCTATTTACCCAACGCTGGGGGGGGGGGTCAGAAAAGGGTATTAGCACGCAAGTGAATATAATATATTCGACTGGAATTCGAACTCGGCTCTCCGATTCAGTTATGTGCCATGCGTGATACACGCTTAGGCGATCATGTATTTTTCGATACATGACGAACGAGGCAGTTTTATTTATTTTTTTTTCCCGGATTAAGTTGTCATTTCTTTTTGCGGTAGACTAATTGGCACCCAAGGCTATATAACACGGTTTGTCCTGTTATTTACCCGTAGCTGGGGGGAGAAGAATTGGATTCATAATTTTTCCCAAGGGTATTAGCACGTAAATGAATGTAATAGATTTCACTGGAATTCGAACTCGGCTGTACGATTTTTCAATTCGAGCAACTATCCATTACTCCACCGTACTGATTCTTTTTTGGATCTTATCAAGAAGCTTCAGGTAAAAAGCAGGGACACCGGACCATATATAGTAGCAAGGCATGGACGAATGGTAGCCATAAAGATATGTAAGATAACTTCTGGTGAGTAAAATTGTCTCGCACGAAACATCGAACCGACTATCTTAGCAGTTGATCCCGCAATGGATTCAGTATAATGTTTCCGTCTCATGTCAGCTGAGAATGTTAGCCCGAGAAGTGTGTCACTTTCCTGAAGGATAACATCAGCCATACTGATGGACGTCAGAGAAAGCTTTCTCGGATAGTTAACGGAGAGAATAAACTTCTCTCCATTATTTTTGGAGGCGTTAAAAGTGACACGCCATCTTTTGCCCCAGTTGCCAACGGTCTTCACGTTTTACGTTCTACATCAAAGAGGCCAACCTTACGGCGGTGGAAAAGTGACTGAAGCCCAGCCACCAGATCAGGACTACTAATATAACTGGTTCTTCTTTGGATCTTATTAACAGTAAATAGCAGAGGCACTGGTCCATATGTGGAAGCAATGTTCCAAGAATAGTAGAATTATAGATACGCAAGATAGGTTCCGGAGAGGAAAATTATATCGCACGACACAGTGAGCCAACATCTTAGTAGCTTACCTAGCAACGGATTCAATATAGTCTTTCCACTTAATGTCAAGTGAGAACGTTGTTAATCCGTATAGCTGAGAACGTTACCATATATTGTTCTCGTTCAGTTATCCCTATCTAAGCATATGTATTGTCTTTGTTTTTAGTCTTATTATTGCTAAATCTGACTTGCATCACTAGCCTATACTTCACGCCGAGGTGCCATGGCAAATTCATCGTTCTTCGGAAAATGATTGTATTGTATTATCATTCGTCTTTCTGTCTGCATTTTTAGCGTACCTTTATGATGGTGAGTGTACAATCCTGACACTGAATCGATAATTTTATGGCTTCTCCATAAATACGGTCTGGAAATGGAAAAACATGGCCGTGTCAAGCAAATATAGATTAGCCATAGATTCGTACAATGGCGATAAATTCTTAATAATTAAATCTATACAAATAATAAAATAATTTATTAAAACAATAATGTGAACGCATAATTTTTTATTTATAGCTTTTAATTATCTCTCCCCAGCATTCCCACCATCATCACTAATGAACAACGTTATCTTTACTCGCGCATAAATTGAATTTCGTCCGTCATCTTTTTTAACCAATCAGGAACGAGAAAAGCATTTCTGTCCAATCAAAAAACAAAATCAATTCTAGAGATAGGATTCTCAGCAATCAGGATTCTATTTAACTCATTACTTCCCACTGTCACAAAATTGGATAGTTGGATTTAATGGCACACATTAAATTAACCGATAGTGGCCAACAACTTGTTTCTCGAACATCCAAGATACTTACGTTCATAGCAATCCCCAGGATGAGGGAAAAAAGCAACATCGACTACATAAAGATAAATAAAGTGTTTCAGCAATGCAGTTTTACAGTGCTGACTGTGGGAGCGACAACCTTCCAGTGATTTATAAGCTCAGAAGAAAACGACAGAAATTGAAGAAGACCAAAGAAGGATCGAAGCTACAATATGACAGACTCCTGAATGACATTGCAAATTTCAAAGCGATGTAGACTGACAGAGTTAATATCAAACACAATAGATTAAATTAGAATGGATAATCAAATGGAAAACATTAAGAGAAGATTTAGTGACATCAGAAAATGAGACACGGTACATAGATGTAGAAAAGGCAAGAGAAAAGGAAGAAGGCGAAACAGAATTAAAATAGTAAAAAGAAAAAGAAGGGAAACCAAAAGAAGAAATAGAAGAAAAGAAAGACGAAAAAGAAGAAAAAGAAAAAGAAAAAGACGGGAAACAAAAAATGTAGAAGAATAAGCAGAAGAAAAAGATGACGAAAAAGAAGAAGGAAAACAAAAATAAAAAGTAGAAGAATAGGCAGAAGAAAAAAGAAGACGAAAATGAAGATAAAGAAAAAGAAGAAGCAGAAAAAAAGAACAAGAATCAGAAGAAGAAGGAAAAGAAAAAGAAGGCCGTAAAAAAGACGTAGCTAACAAAGAAGAAGAAGAACAAGAAGCAGAAGAAAAGGAGTTAGCTAACGAAGAAGAAGAAGAAGAAGAAGAAGAAGAAGAAGAAGAAGAAGAAGAAGAAGAAGAGGAGGAGGAGGAGAAGAAGAAGAAGAAGAAGAAGAAGAAGAAGAAGAAGAAGAAGAAGAAGAAGAAGAAGAAGAAGAAGAAGAAGAAGAAGAGGGATATTGTTTTACCAATTTAAAAATGCTTACGAAACATTTTCCCAAGAAGTTAGTGCACTCATCTAGCAAGACATGTACAACGAGATCAATACTCGCCGAGTATTTAAAATGTCCGCTTCAACCTATCGTCCCGTTCATACTTCTCGCCAACCTTTTAGACAGGAGTAGAGGTTTACCCCATGTTTCCTGTTTAAGGCTATGTTTCCAGTTCCTTCTAAAGTCTACTTCAACTATATACTTCTAACGTCTCCGCCTAAAATCTGAAATGTTATTTATGTTAGGATTGGGTTTCTGCTTTCTTCTAAAATCTACTTTAACTCTATACTTCTAACGTCTCCGCCTAATGTCAGAAATTTATAGTATTAATGAATTTCCGTTTTCTTCCAAATGTCTTTTTCTTCTCTTTCACCTTGCGTCTTAGTGGCGATATCGCCCTGCTTGGGGTGAATTGATTTTTAAAAACATTCTAATCTAAATTTAGAAAACATATACTTAAAAAACTGTAAAGTCTATCGCAATGATGTTTGTAAATGGATCTCGCCAGAGGTTAAGAGTGAACTCAATTCGCACTGGGCATTCGCAAATGTCGGCTTATACCAATTTCATTCATTTAAACTTAGAAAATATTTGACGATGACACCGTAAGTGCTCTGGGGATGACTTTAATGAACGGATTTTACAAGAAACTATGAGTGAGCGTGGCCCTCAAAATATGATAACAGCTTTTGGTTTAGACCAAACTGAAGCAAGATCTGTTAATGTATATATTTAAGAAAGTGGGCGATCGTTCTTAATTGTAATCATTATGGAGATATTTTGAGAAGACATACATAGATAATCTTCTCAAAGAAATTGCACCAAAACTGATAACACCATAAAATACAATTTGTAAAAACACTCTAAATGTAATCGAGTGTGGAGTGACACTTTCAAAAATGAAAATAAATATCATGATAAATGAGTCTTCATAAAAAGAAATTTGCCAACCTTTAAAAGAGATCACTGTAGATTTTTTTTTAAGATGGCGGAAATAAGAACGTTATTATCTGAATGTTGTCAATCACATACTTTCGGCTTAATTTTTCAGCAAAAAAAATTAAACTCAAGTGCCTTTTGCATATATTTTCCGTAACGAAAGGTCCGTAGTGTTTGTAATAGAACAATATTTTTTATTTTTTAGTTTGGTGATTACATTTCCAATCTTATTCGAATGTTTACTGCCCATTCGAAAAATTAGTAATAAAATTTGAAAGAAATGATTTTACAGAAACATAAAATTAATCACTATAGATAAAAAAAAGAAAGAAAGAGAAAAACTGAGGAAACGAGAAAGAGGATAGAAGTTTAAAGTAGAAGATATATTCATAAAGATGAAGAGTGATAAGTAATAAGTAAAGATAATGGAGGGAAAATTAAAAGTGGGAAAGGAGAAAAGGTTACGACTTGGGTGGGGTGGAAAGAAAGAAAGAAAGAAAGAAAGAAAGAAAGAAAGAAAGAAAGAAAGAAAGAAAGAAAGAAAGAAAACAAAGTAACAGTGAATGAGGGCATAGGAAAAAGTATCAAATGCAATAATGGAAAGAAAGAAAGAAAGAAAGAAAGAAAGAAAGAAAGAAAGAAAGAAAGAAAGAAAGAAAGAAGCAAACAAAAAAACGATGAAACAAAGAAAAAGGTATTGGAGAAAGAGAATCAAACGAAAGAAAACCTAGAAAGAAAGGGGATAGAAAGAAAGAAAAAAGAAAGTAAGAAAGAAAGAAACAAGGAAACGATGGTAGGAAGAAATAGAGATTGAAGAAATAAATGGAAGAAAGAACACCTAGAAGAAAGAAAGAGAGAAAGAAAGAAAGAAAGAGAGAGAATGAATGAAAGAAAGAGAGGGGGATAGAACGAGAAAGAAACAATGAAAGGGCATGATTGAAAGAAATAAAATGAATAAAAGAAAGAGAGGGGAATAGAACGAGATAGAAAGAAAGAATGAATGAAAGAAAGAGAGGGGAAGAGAACGAGATAGAAAGAAAGAATGAATGAAAGAAAAAGAGGGGATAGAACGAGATAGAAAGAAAGAAAGAAAGAAAGAAAGAAGCAAACAAACGATGGAAGAAAGAAATAAGGTATAGAGGAAACAATCGAAAGAATGTAAAGAAAGAAAGGAGGAATGAATGAAAGAAAGAAAGGAGGAATGAATGAAAAGAACTAAAATCACTGAAGCAAAGATGGCATGGAAAGAAAGAAGGAATGAAACAAACAAACGAATGAACAAACAAAAAAGAAAGAAAGAAGGTAAAGGAAAAAAAACGAAAGAAAACGGAGAAAGGGAAAAAGACAGAAAACAGCGCCTAAATGGAGACGGATAAGAAAAGGAAACAGTGACTTAGTAAAGATGAACAATGAATGTTTGACCGATGTATATCAAGTACGCCTAATTAGCTAAATTACCTAAATAAATTAGTTTTCCGACAGTTTTAAATAATGAGCCAGGCGCAGCCGAACTTATTGTATATTTACACACATTTCTCAAGTGTCGTTGTTAGGTCACTGCTAAAGAAAATACCTGGACCTCACTGACCGTGAGCTAGAAAAAGTTAAGCTTCGTAAATAGTGATTCGCATCAAGAAGGGCAGACAAAAATGTCGAAATGCGAATTATTAAAGTCCTATCTGTGTCACTTCAGGTTTATTTCAATACTTGTTACCCAAAATATTATTATCCGGTTGTTATCGCGACAACTGCTTTTATACGGAAAGCTTATGACAAACAGTAAATAAAACATCACGAAATAGAAACGTTTCCAAAGTAACTATCATGAATCCGGCAACATTTGGATAACGATCATGCCGGATCACTGATGGTTATGTTAAAACTTGGAAAGAAAGAAAGAAAGAAAGAAAGAAAGAAATAGAATGAATGAAAGGAAAAAAGGGGTATAAAACAAAATAGAAAGAAAGAAAGAATGAAATAAAGAGAAGAGCATGATTGAAAGAAATAGAATGATTGAAAGAAAGGGCGTGGAATAGAAAGAAAGAAAGAAAGAAAGAAAGAAAGAAAGAAAGAAAGAAATAGAATGAAAGATATAGAATGAAAGAAAGAGAGTGGAATAGAACGAGGTAGAAAGAAAGAAAGAAAGAAAGAAAGTGCACGATCGAAAGAAATAGAATGAATGAAAGAAAGACAGAGGGAACGAGAAAGAAAGAAAGTGAATGAATGAATGAATGAATGAAAGAAGGGGAGATAGAACGAGATAGAACATAACTTTTTTCTTTATGTTTGGTGTCATAACCTGTAGATGAACCAATGCTGTATAAATCACACAAGTTTCGTACAGACATACCACTGACATGTTTTCTTCATGAGTGCGATATTATCTGTTATGGACAACGTGGAAAGAGGGCTTGGAAAATGTGATACACACGGGACAGATTGAAGGCAGGAAAACAACCTACCTAGCGAGCCTGTATAAATGGTTGTCAGAACAGAGATTAGGAGAAATAAAAAAAAGACAAACTTTAGTAAGAGCTACAAATGACAAGAAATTATGGAGAGCTATGGTCGCCTACGTCCTGAATTGACACGAAGCATAAAAGATGCTAAATGTGCTTAACACCAGGACAAGGACTTCCTATATACCTCGGCACCATGGAGGTGGCTAAGCTTTCTCAGCGTTTGAAAGTGCTTAAAACCAGTATGCACTGTTTTCTTCTACCCCTCTTGCCTTCAATATATCCTGTCAGTCTCATATTTTCTCGGCAATCTTTCCATATTATGCGAACAAGAAATTTCAGCTGCTTCTGATTTCAAATTATAAATGACGTTTTTGCTTTCATTTTCTGTAAAGTTTTGTCGTTGTTCGCATGTTCAATCTATGGTATCCCCAGCATCCTTCTGTAGAAAAACATTTATGTTACCTAGAGTATCTTCTTTATTTCTGCCTTATTACATATCTGTTCAACACTCTTTTTATTTTAGTTCTAACGAAATCCCCTTTCTTTATACAGGACGTGGGCGATCATAGTTCTTTGTAACTTCCTGTCCTTTTTAGCTTTTAGCAAAGGTTGGCTTTTTGCTATATTCCTAATCCCACTTCTGCCAACTATTTACACAATGAACGTTAGGTAGGTTATGTGCATGTTGTCTCTGGCCCATTTTCCTTCAATATGACCTGTGAGTGTCAAATTATCTAAGCCATCTTGCACTAGATATTTCAATTGTCTTTTTCTGATGCAAATATAAGAGTCCGTTTCGTTTCCATTTTCTGTGAAATTTCGTTTCTCATATATGAGTTTGTATATTTTTTTCTCTATCTATAAAAGGCAGGATGTGTGTGTATGTGTGTAACGAAAGCACGGTCGCAATTTTCAACGGATTTGCACTAAAATGTACACGCACATGCTCCAAGTTAGGGGGAAGGCCAAGACCGACTTTGCATTTCCCAACTCCCATCGATAGTGGAAATAATCGATTTTTTCATGCTTCTACAGCAGTTTTCATGTAGTTTGCCAGAGTGAGAGCCTATAACTGGGTGCCACGAATAGGCAGGAAGATTCTATTGGCCAGCGTGTGCGCCAACAGCTGACTGACATGAATTTTAACTAGCATGCTAGCATGCAAAATAATCGATAGCTGCATTCTTCACAAGTGGAAAAAATTTAAATCTGCATGGCACTTTACTCCAATTGGCTCATTCGCTTGCTTAAACTCAACGTTGATTCTGATTCCACAGAACTGGGTTGGGTGTGAAAAAGTATTTGTTGTTAACATTCATTTTTCATTCGGTTTTTCCAGTTACGAGTACTTTTTTAAAGCTGATCGTTTTGTGTTCATTTTGTTTAGTTCTTTTTTCGTAACAGATTTAATGTGTAGTATAGAGCTTAGAAAAAAATCGCAGTGTGAGATAGGCAAGAAGTAAGGCATGTAGCAACATCAGTACGGCAAAGGACACTCCTTTAAAGGCAAGGAAGGGCAAAAATATGTTGTCAAGTGATAGCGATTGCTGTATGAGTCGTACGATTTTTGAATCAAGCACGGGCAACGCCGGGCCATGCTGCTAGTATTTGTATATATATATGAGTTTGTATCAAGCCTATATCCGACATTGTATTCTGCAGAAATCTTCAACAACGACAACAAATATTCGTCCTCTTCATGGAAATGAAGATCGATAATTTTGAACACTTCGATGAAGATCGATAATTTTTTGACAGTTTTCGATCGTGTTTGTTTAATCGCTAAAAATATCGGATTTTAGACATTTTTAGCAATCTGTCAACACAATGTAATTGTCTTCTTTTAATCTTTCAAAAATAAAATACGCTTTTCTGAAATTTTCTTTTACGGATTTTAGCTGATTTAATGTTTAATTATCCTGATTTGAAACAAATATTAATTTTACTTTAAAACAACACTGAAGTGCAATTTTTAAAATAGAGGTAGGTGTTTTGATTAGGTGTTGACAAATTGACAGCTGGATGTTTATCCATTATTTTCTACGACGCACATATGTGAAAAATTTACACGAGGAATATAAGGTGAGCGCCTTTTTATATAAATATTTTTAACTAGCCAGTAATCTTTAAAAAAATTGGAAAATATTGTCTATAATGTAATGTTTTATTGAATTTTAGGTACTTTGCCTCTAAATTTACTATAGTTATAGCTATTATTTTCCGATACTATCGTGTATGGACAGCCATATCTTAAAAATGGGCATTCAATTTTTTTAATTACTGGTGGTCACTTAATTGTAGTAATATTTTTTCCATAACTGATTAATAAATATAGTTTTTACATAATAACACTATCACCTAAGCGGTACAATTTAATACAAAATTTTAAATTATTATAATTAAAATGAAAAAAAAATTAAAACTGTTCCTTATTAAAACAGTTCATTATTCCTCGAAAATTAAAACAGTTCATTATTCCTCGAAAAAGATGTTCTTAACACAATAATGTTCATAATATATATTTATTCATAAAAACAATTAAAAGTTTTCTGATTAAATAATGTCTTAGTTTTATTGCATTATTTTACGATTTGAAACAGATTTTTGGTAACTACCGATCCTGTTTTAGAAAAATAAATTAATGTTTCAAATTCTCCAAAGTGTTCTGCATAGAGATAATATAAGCATTAAGAAGTAGCAAAATTACTGTCTCGAAATTTCAAAAATTAAACATGCCGGTGAAGGGTAACAAATGTAAAAAAAATTGTTATTGCAAAGATTTTCTAAAAAAAGAAACATTTCTAAAATAATTTCATACATTTGTGAAGAAGTCGTGAAAGATTCATTAAAATACGGCAATTATTTAATTTTTGCAAGAATTTCCAAATCAGTATATTTTCGTCGCAAGAAAGATGTTAAAATGTCGTATACGAATTTAGGCTCCCGCAAAAAGAAAATATTTAACCAAAATTTCGAACGCTAGAAAAAGAATAACGAAATAGAATTTAATTATCAAACTATCGTTTGGACTCTCCTCTTTATACGAGGGTCATTCAATAAATAAGGTAAATTTTTCGGTATAAGGACGTCTAATACAGATAGAAGCTTACACTTTTTTAATTTTTTTTGTTTTACTTCTTTTTCAAATGGATTTCTTTTGCAGATTAAAAAAAAACTGAGAGTTTTGGCGATTAACAAAGATGGCCGACCAAGAAGCATGCTCCAGGATTGAACAGCGGTCAGTTATCAAGTTTTTGGTTGCTGAAGGGTGAAAACCAGTTGAAATTCATAGGAGAATGTCAACTGTGTATGGTGCCACATGTTTCAGCCAAAAGAATGTCAACAAGTGGGCTAAATTGTTTAAAGAATGACGGAGCAGTGTTGAAGATGAAGACAGGCCTGGGAGGTCTACAGAAGTGAGGTCTCCTGAGGTGATGACCTCATTCAGTCTGACCGAAGGGTGACAGTGGATGACATTGCAAGGACTTTGAGCTTATCTGTTGGGACAAACGCAGGGGTCATCAGTCAGAAGGAGCCATCTTGCATCATGACAACGCAAGGCCTCACACAGCAGCCCAAACGGTGCAGACCATCAACGAGCTGGGCTGGGAACTGCTCCCTCATCCCCATTACAGCCCAGACCTTTCCCCTTCAGACTTTCACCTGTTTGGTCCCTTGAAAGCGTTCACGAGAGGCACGAAGTTTAAAAGTGACGATGAAGTCAAAAGTGTTGTGAGCGACTGGCTGAGACATCAGTCCAAAGATTTTTACGCTGAGGGAATACGGAAGCTTGTGCACAGATGGGAAATTTGCGTGAGAGTGCTGGGAGACTACGTGGAAAATTTTAAAAAAAGTAACCTTCTATCTGTATTAGAAGTCCTTATACCGAAATATTCACCTTATTTATTGAATGACCCTCGTAATAACTTAAACATTCTCACGAGATAAAACTTTTTTTCATTAATTTTGGGGCATTTTTTCAACATGGTATGCTCATTATTTAGCGAATCTCTGGAGGCACCTAGTTAATTATAAGGAAGTAATAGTTCATTTTCTATATTGTAGTGTAAGCGGATTTACATTACAACCTAATTTATTGCCGCGTAATTTTAATATATTGCAATCAGCTAGAAAAAATGAGAAATATTTTCTTAAGTATTCAGCAACACTTGGAAAAACGATGTGTTATTGGGTATACCTAATAGAAAACCATATAATTCTCATCGCTTTTATTCTATTCGATATGTCGTATCAATTCTTGTTTGTAATCTTCGATAAGGAAAAATAGGAATGTTTTTATCTTTTGGCTGACTACTTGCCAGTTTTAATTTGAATATGTTCTTTTGTGTGCGCAAGATACAAACCCCACAAGCGCTGAATGCGTGGTTGATCAGCAAGTAATCTATGGGTAAGTTCGGAAAATATAAAATACAATAGAAATAAAAAAGACGAAAAAGAAATGCAAAAACAAAGACTGTATTTACAAACAAGCAAAGATAACGGTATTTAAGGAATGCGCGACCATTAGAATCATGCCGAGTATTCAAGTCGGAACACATTAAGACAAGTACTAATGACAATAGCAAAAGAAATCAACCCGAGGAAGGAAAAGAAGAGACAAAAAAATGGGTGGCAAGTAATATACTTGACCTATTATAGCAGAGACAGTAGGTAATTCTAAGAAATACCGGGCATTACGTATGGGTAAAGAAAACCATCAGAAATAAGTGAAATTCGTCTAAAGCGGAATAGCGAAGGAAGGAAGAGGGAAGGAAAATTTAAAATTTAAATTTAAAAATTTTAATTAATTAAAAGTTAATTGATTAAAATTAATTACACTATTTACAGTACTCGGACTATTGTCCTCATCTTTGCCGCCATATTCATTAAAACGTTTCGGCCGTTGTACGCTCCGGCCTTCTTCAGGTGATTGGAATATCGAACTGAAGCCTTTATTTCGCTCACAGGAGTAGACTGTTCTAGTTCCACGTGCCATGTTTTAAGGGATGTCAGTTATCAGTTATCTCCTGTTAATTCTCCTCTCCAAGTTCTCCCCTGCCTTAAACGGGTATTGAACTGACACTCTTTGAGTCCTGTCACTGGATCTAACTAACGCCTTTATTCACTGTGCCAGGTGTCCTTTAGAACACATGGCACAGTGGCACTGATAACTGACATAAAACCTTAAACAATATATATATATATATACATATATATATATATATATATATATATATATATATATATATATATATATATATATATATATATATATTGAACAATAAAAAATATTAAAATATTAAAATCTTCAGACACACTAAAATTCCTTCGTTTTTATTATTATTTCATTTAGATTCCTCGACTAGTTTCGGCCAACATGGCCATCATCAGGAGAAAAATAGTTTTCTGCTTGCTGGTAGCACTGAACTACAGAAATGAATGTCTTGACGAAGAAAATGAACTTTTGTCTGTAGTTTTCATTTGTTTTTTTGTTTTTTATTTTTTTTAATGTTTTATCATGACTTTTGGTCAATCCTTGTGTTGGTCAAACAGTCTCTTTTAAGCTGTTATTTGAGATACGAGCTGGATGAATTCATGCTGCTTTGAATTCCCTTGGTCAGTCTGGCAGTTTTATTGGTTCCTGGAAAGGGGATGTGTCTCTGTTAAGTGTGTGTGTGTGTGTGTGTGTGTGTGTTATTTGGTTCTTAGTGAGTGAGTGAGTATGATGTGTGTAAGTATGTATATATGTGTGGGTGTGTGTATAAGTGTGAGGGCTCAACACCTCTGTAAGCATATCTGTCTTGTGTAGGTAAGAAAAGTTGGTAGGTTTTGATTGGTGGGGTTATATATTAATACTATCTATGTTGTTAAATTTATGGTTAAGCCCGGCTGGATAATGTGTTTTTAAACGTTGTATCCACTTATTTTCATGGAACTCTAAAATCTTTCTAATGTTATCTGCTCTGGACTTTTGTATTCTTTCAATTATAGTGATTTGGGCATGGGTTTTAAAATCGTGTTTTTCTAGGCGGAAATGTTGATCTACAGGTAATAATCTTTCATGGGAAGTCGACTTAATTCTATTGCGATAATTATTAATTCTGTCGTGAAAGGGCCATTCAGATTTTCCTACATATTGTTTCTGGCATAGTGTGCATTCTAGGAGGTAAATTATGTTATGACTTCTACATTTAGAGTCGTGGTAGATTTTGAAAGTAGATTTAGTGACTGAGCTAGTGAATGAATTCGTGTGTTTAATGTTGTTGCAGCATAAGCTTCTTGAATTGTTACATGGCTGGGAAAATCCTGTTGTTTTTGTTATTAGTTTATTACGGATTACCTTGTCCCCTGAAATGTGATTACTAGATATGATTTCTTTTAGGTTCTTAGGTCTACGATATGATAGAAAACCGGTTCCTCAAACAATTTTTTTTAGGTCTGGTTTGAGATGTAATATTTCCCAGCGACTTTTGATTATTTGGGATAGTGGAGGCAGAGTGGGGTTGAAAGTAGTTCCTAGAGGGGTGCGGTTGGGTTTATTTCTAATCTTGTACATTAGGGTGTCTTCTCTAGGTGTGGAAATTGCTTTATTTATTTGTTCCCTGATTAGGTGTTCATTATAGCCCAGTGTTGTGAATTGATGCTCCAGATTTTGTATGTGTTTATTTAGTTCTTCATTGTTGGAACATATATATATATATATATATATATATATATATATATTTTAGAATTGGACATAGCCCGACAATTTATTTAAAGACATTTATATTATGTTTAACGTTCTTTTTATAGATACATAAAAAGAACGTTAAACATAATATAAATGTCTTTAAATATATATATATATATATATATATATATATATATATATATATATATATATATATATAAACATATTAAATATATATATATATATATATATATATATATATATATATATACATATATATATATATATATTATTGTTATCCACAGACAGACTGTTTCGCTGTATCACAGCTCATCAGTGTGGCTAGACGTCCAGAAATTCTACCACTAAGCCGTCGGAGCACGGCAGGGATGAAGGTGAATTTTAGCGCATTTATTTTTAGATTTAGATAAACACACAGTGACTGACAGTGACTCAATTCTGCCGAAGAGTCGTGCTATATTAGCTGTAATAGTCACTGTTTACAAACCCACGCTTCATTCCCACAGAGCTCAACCGAAATTAATTTTCAGGAGCCAATATTATTGTCATCCACAGACAGACTGTTTCGCTGTATCACAGCTCGTCAGTGTGGCTAGACGTACCTCTAGCTAGGATCGAAACCCGACTGAATTGGCGTCAGTCGGAAATTCTACTACTAAGCCGTCGGAATGTGAATTTTAGCGTATTTATTTTTAGATTTAGATAAACACACAGTGACTGACAGTGACTCTATTCTATATATCAGCAAGAGAAGAATATTTAACTATTTTTTTTTATCTCAATATCCCGGTCGACAGACCCCGGCTCAACCGCGGACCTGATCAAATTAACGTTTGAAAATGTTGACGCTAAGAGGAACTTAAAAAATAATATGATTTGTAACACATGGAGTAACTAAGCCACTAATGAAGGAACAAACAGAATTATAATCTGATTATTTACATTGTTCGGACTGTTGACCTCATCTTTATTGTCATGATCACGGCCCTTCTTCAGGTAATTGGAATTTCGAACTGAACCCTTTATTTCGCCCACCCGTGTAGTTTGTTCTAGTTCTAAAAAATGTTTCCATTCCCATCAGAATGGCTGATGCCTAACTCGTCGAGACTGCCTCGTTACGCCTACTTCGTCTCACGCTGTCCGCTGGCATGAGGTGGAACAAATACATTGAATTAATAGCGTTATCTACCGCAAGGAAAATTGGTTCTCTGTGTCGTGCTAGAAAGTTTTCTCGTCTGAGTCAATTCTTTAAATCTATAAATCAACTACATGGAATATTGCTGTCATATATGGTCTGGTGTCCCCGCTGTACGTCTCAAGCTCCTCAACAAAATCCAGAGATGAACATGCAATGCCATAGGTCCTGATCTGTCATCTCGTTACAGTCACTTTCTCACAGACGTGTCATGGCTTCCATTTGTTTCTTTTATTTTCACGGCAATTATTCCGATGAGCTACTCTCGCTGCTTCCAAGACTGCATGAATTTAAGCGAGCTACTAGGCTGGCATTTCGGTTCCAACTTTCCACTGTCGAAACGGTTAAATGTAACCATATTTTCTATTCAAACAGCTTCTTCTCTCGCACTTTCCGTCTGTGGAACTCCCTTCCTGTTGCATGTTTCATTGATAATAATAATCTTCAAATATTCAAGTGTAATGTCAATCGCCATCTTCCGATACCGTGATCTTGTTCCCCGTCCTTCTCTGGATCCTTTCTTCAAACACGCCTCTTTACTCTTGTTCTCAATCCTCTGGAACCCCTTGCGTGCTAGTAGCACTTCCTTGGGGCAAATTACTTAAAAAAAATCTTGAGAAAAAGACACACGTAAATGTTAAACTACTCAAATTAGCTTAAGTTAGAATTTCTCTTTGTTCCTACCTAACATCTGTCGAGCAAAACAGCTAATATCTTTCATGCAGCGTATTATACTTACCTGATTTTGCCGAGGAACTGGAAAATAATATTATCTCAAGTCCCAGTGGGGAGATTCCCCCAGACAGTACCTCTCCTTCGAGCAAGAGAGCTGACATTATTACTCGGCGCATGAAGGGAAATAGCCGAGGAGGTGTGGCTTGAGCAATTTTTCCACGGTATTGCCGGTAAACTCCTTTTAAAATTCGGCCTTGTATTCCATTCGGTGGCGACGTGGGCGTACTGAAAATACCCCTTAACATATCATGGCAATTCTCTAAGCGTAGTTTACATGGGGCAAAAGGTCGAAAGTAGGGATCCCCAGTGAGGATTGGACTCACTACTCAGTCGTAATTGTTCTAGCAAGAACAACTTGCTAACCATTACACCCCATCGAGGTGTGCAATGAACAAACGATTTTCGAAGCGTAGCTTAGACGTGAAAGAAGGCCGAAGCTATAGGGCACCCAGTGAGGATCGAACTCACTACTCAAATGTGATTGTTCAAGCCAGACAAGCTTCTAACCATTATTCACGCCGAACCCGAAATGATTTTCTAGGCGTAGCTTAGACGTGGCACAAGGCCAAATGTGTAGTGCACCCAGTGAGGATCGATCTCATTATTCAGTCGTAATTGATCTACTGAGACAGGTCTCGTAAACATTACACCAGGCCAAAGGGCCCGAAATGTTTTTTTCAAAGTGTAGATTAGATGTGACACAAGGTCGAAAGCGTGAAACATCCAGTGAGGATCGAACTCATGACTCAGTCATAATTGACCTAGCGAGAAAATCATTACACCTTACGATGTTCCCCTGACCCTGACATATCGCATATTCACTATCAGCCTTTTCTATATATGAATAAAAATTGCACTTCCAACATAAGCGGTAACATTTATTTTGCCAAACAATGGAAATAGGTGGTTACAGAGTAAGAGGTACAGCCTATGCGGATATATGTGGAAAATAACGGCTAACTTGATCTGGTTAAGATTGTACTGATCGAGAAACAACCTCATGAGTCAGTTCCACAAAGCAGCGGTTCGTGAGAAGAAGCTGCTTTAGTGGAAGTGACATCTCACTAGGGAATTACGAAAGGAATGAAGGTGATTAGCATGGCGGGTCTTAACCTCGAAGGATACGACTCGTTGAACTAAGGAGTATCTGTATAAATATCTGAGATGAGGTATTATGTACACTATTTACATTATTCGGACTATTGTACTCATCTTTGTCACCATATTTATTACAACGTTTCGGCCCTTCAGTATCTGTCTATATTTCTGAGATGATGTATTATGTACACTATTTCCATCATTCAGACTGTTGTCCTCATCTTTTTTTGCCATATTCACGACCTTTCAGCTATTGTAGCCTCCTATCTTCTTTCATTTTGTTCCCTCTGCTGTAGCCGCGTATTGAACACACAGCTCTTTGAATGAAGCCACATTTTGGATTATAAACGACCCAATGGATGAAACTGTTATTTGATAATATCTGTCTATATTAATGAGACGAGATATTATGTACACTATTTACATTATTCGGTCTATTGTCCTAATCTTTGTCGTCATATTTATTACAACGTTTTGGTCGTTGTACGCTCCGGCCTTATTCAGGTGGTTGGAATGTCGAACTAAACCCTTTATTTCGCTCACTTGAATAAATTTCTTGAATATTCATGTCCTTGAACAATTACTTGATTCTAACATAATTACTAAACTATAATTGGTTCTTTTATAATTGGTTAATTGCTGTTCGATCTTGTGGCTCGCTATTTAACCCTATAACGCTGACCATCAATTAAAGTTACACGACTACTAACCATGGGTATATCATACCCAATTTTGAAAATATCAAAAGAAATATTAAATATAAATCTTTATTTGAAATATTTTACATGCAGGCACTTCAAATTTTCTACTTTGAGTTAACATTAATAGGAACTGAAAATCATATTATTTAGGTAAGAAAATCAGGTAATGAAAATTGTAATTAAAAATAGGAAAATTTGCAATGGATACTATATACCCATGGTTAGTGTACTAGGGTTATAGGTTATTTGCTGACAACTTTCGTCTTTCGTTCTGCTCTTCTCGTATGGCTAAACAACTCACTGATTTTGAGCGTCAAGTCATCTTACTTTTCAAAGAACTTCCGACGTGGGGATTGACGGAATGTGCAGAAATTATTCTCGTTTTTTTTTTCAGTTACATCAATCGTCGCCAGTTTTCAACGGTTGTCTCAGTTTTTTCTGAATTTACCACATATTTGCTTTTATATCTTTTCTGATGAAACGAAATCACTTTCGGAAAACTCTATGATAGCATTAGACAAACTTTATTCAGTCTGGCACACATCTGTCTAATCATTTCTAGAACCTGTTTTTTTTTCTTAGTGTCACTCATCCAAGTAGTAAGGCAGCTCATCTCTATCCAAGTTGATCAGGCGGAAACTTGAACTCTCGGCAGAGCTTGATCATAAACTAAGCTTCTTTCATATTGACTGATAAACGACAAAAAAATTGATTTTATTTGCTATTAATAAAATTTATGAACAGAAATGCCCACGTAGAGATTATAACTTGCCTTTTTTACCACAAAGCATCTCTTTTGAACAGATTTAATTATAATTCAACATCTTTTAGAAAGCTTCTATTTTTTGTCAAATTGTTCCTTTTTATTTTTTGGAAAATTATTTTTCCGTTCTTTGCTTTTAATCACTTTCAATATTTTTGCTTTCATGTCGACTGTTCTACCGTTCTTAGTCTGTCTTCAGTTTATTTTTTTTTTATATATATATATTTTTACTCATTTTTATTTCATCTTCCTTTTATATTGTTTTCTTTCATAAAATCGTGTTCCTGGTATTTATTTTTTTGGCGTTTTAGATTTATTTTAATTATTTTTTTCTATTATTCTCCACACAGAAATGTCAATTTTGACGTTCTGTATTCCTTTCTTTTCCTTTCTTTTCTCATGTTTCTTTCCTTCTTTGTTTTCTTTCTTTTCCCTCTTTCTTGCTTGCTTACATTCTTGTCTGCTTTATTTCTTTTGTTCTTTCTTTTTCTTCGTATTTACTTCCTTTCTATTTCTTTTCTTTGCCTTCTTTCATCCTTGTTTTATCCTTTCATTCTTTCATTCACTTATTCTTTCATTTTTTTATTCTTTCATTCTTTCAATCATTTATTCTTTCTTGTTTTATTCTTTCATTATTTCAATCATTTATTCTTTCTTCTTTGTTTGTTCTTTCATTCATTTATTCTTTCATTCATTTATTCTTTCATTCTTGTTTTATTCTTTCATTCATTTATTATTTCATTCTTTTTTATTGATATCTGTTGTTCGTTCCTAGTTTCGTTTCTTCCCTCTCGTTTTTCTTTGGGTTTCTTTTCATCTGACTTGTATCCCTATTTCCTCTACTTGTTCACTCTTCCTTTCTCTTGTTTCCTTTCTTGTGTTTCCTTTTCTTTCGTCACTGCTTACTTGTCTTCTTGTTTTCTGTCTTCCTTGCTTTCTTTATTTTGTTTTGTTTATTCTTTTCATTTATGATTTCCGTTTTCTCTTCTACTCGCAAGGTTCATTTTTATCATTCTTTATTTCATTCTTTCCTTATTTTTTATGTATTTATTGGTGACTCAAGGATATATGATACAGTTAGTTACATCCAGTGACAGGACCCAAAGAGTGTGAGTTTAATACCCGGTTAAGGCAGTGGAGTACTTGGAGAGGAGAATTAACAGGAGATAACTGATAACTGACATGCATTACACATGGCACGTGGAACTAGAACAGTCTACCCCAGAGAGCGAAATAAAGGGTTCAGTTCGACATTCCAACCACCTGAAGAAGGCCGGAGCGTACAACGGCCAAAACGTTGTAATATCTGCTCGGTCTCACGCTGTCCGCTGATCTGAGATGGAACAAATACATCGAGTCAATTGCATCATCCACCGCAAGGAAAGTTGGCTCCCTGTGCCGAGCCAGGAAATTTTTCTCCCCGGAATCGATCCTCCAAATCTATAAATCGACCATTTGCCCTTGCATGGAGTATTGCTGCCATATATGATCTGGAGACCCTGCTGTTTGCCTCAAGGTTCTTGATAAGATTCAGAGACGGATATGCAGTGTAATTGGCCCTGATCTGTCATCTCGTCTGCAGTCGCTCTCTCACAGACGCGACGTTGCCTCGCTCTGTCTTTTTTACAAATACTTTCACGGTAATTGCTCCGATGAGCTGCTTTCGCTGGTTCCTAGGCCTCATGAATTTAAACGACCTACGAGGCTGGCATCCCGTTCCTACCCCATCACGGTTGAAACTGTTAGATGTAGACGTCTCTTCTACTCCAATAGCTTCATGTCTCGCACATCTCGCCTGTGGAACTCCCTTCCTTATTCCTGCTTCCCTGACAAATACAATATCCAACTATTTAAGTGTAACGTCAATCGACATCTCCAGTTGCCTTGATCTATCCACTTCCCTTCTCCACATCCTTTCACCTTTCATTCCTATCTGCTCTCGCTCCAAATCTTCTGTAACCCCCTTGCCTTGATCGATCCACTATCTTTCTCCACATCCTCTCCTTTACCACTCCTATCTGCTCTTCCTCCAAACCTTCAGTAACCGCTTGCGTGCTAGTGGCTTCCAGCCTTCCTTGGAGTGATAAGGTTAAAAAAAAGACAAAGATGAGGGCAATAGTCCGAATAATGTAAATAGTGTACATAATACCTCTTCTCAGAACTATAGACAGATACTGAAAGGCCGAAACGTTGTAATAAATATGGCGACAAAGATGAGGACAATAGTCCGAATAATGTAAATAGTGTACATAATACCTCATCTCAGAAATATAGACAGATACTGAAGGGCCGAAACGTTGCAATAAATATGGCGACAACGATGAGGACAATAGTCTGAATAATGTAAATAATGTACATAATACCTCATCTCAGAAATATAGATAGATACTGAAAGGCCGAAACGTTGTAATAAATATGGCGACAACGATGAGGACAATAGTCTGTATAATGTAAATAGTGTACATAATATCTCATCTCAGAGATATAGACTGATAATGGTTGACTTTTGTTTACTTTATTTTTGTCGATTATGCCATATCTTTTTATTTCTGCCTTTTTTCCCTTTTATTTCTTTATTTCTTGAACACTTATTTGTTTTCTCTATTTTTTTTTTGTTCGCTCATTTTTATCGTCCTTTTCCGTCCGTTCTATCCCAATTCCTTCCGTTCTTTCTCTCTTTCTCTCTCTCTCTCTCTCTCTCACACACACACACACACACACTTTCTTCTTTCTTTTTTTTTTCCTACTTTTTACCTTTTTTTCTTTACTACATTCTTTCTTTCTTTGTCTTCTATATTTCTTTGTCCCTCTTTTTCTTTCTTTCTCTCTTTTTTTCTCTTTATCTTCTTCTTTAGTTCTTTCTGTCATTCTTTGCCTTCTGTCTTTCTCTTCCTTCTTTATTTCTTTCGTTATTTCTTAGCATTCTGTCTTTCTTTCATTTATTTCTTCTTTTTTCTTTCTTTGGTTTATTTATTTCTTTTCCATCTTTCTTTAATTCTGCCTTTCTTTCTTAGTCTCCTTTCTTGTCTTCTTTTTTTCTTTCTTTTCCTCCTGTCTCTCTTTCATTCTTTCTTTCATTATATTTTTTCTTTCTTTTTTTAATTCATGTCATTCTTTCATTCTTCTTTCTTCCTTTGCTATTTTGATTTCTTTGCCTTTTTTCTTCACCCTTTCTTGTTTTGACTTCTTTCTTTCTTTCTTTCTTTCTTTCTTTCTTTCTTTCTTTCTCAACTACTCTTTGTTTCTTTTTTCTTTTTTTGCTCCTTCGACCAACTTATTTTTTTCTAGTTGTTTCTATATTTTACTTCTCTTTCTTTCTTTCTTTCGTTCTTTTTTTTCTTTCTGTCCCTCTCCATTTTTTCTTTCATTGCCTTTTTTCTTTCTTTTTTTCCTTTATGGCTTTCTTTCTTTCATTCTTTCTTTTCCTTCTGTTCTTCTTTCATTTTTCTTTCATTGCCTTTTCTCTTTCTTTTTTTCCTGTATGTCTTTCTTTCATTCTTTTTTCTTTCTTTGATTTGTTGATTTCTTTGCCTTTTTTCTTTCTTTCTTTCTCCCATTCTTTCCTTTCACTACTTTCTTTTCACTTCTTTCTTTTCACTTCTTTCTTTTCACTTCTTTCTTTTCACTTCTTTCTTTCTTTCTTCCTTCCTTCCCACGTCTACTTTGTTTTATATTTTTGCCTTTCTCTTTTGTTTATTATCCTCTTTGCTTGTTTAAGAGTAAAAAAAAAAATAATTTAAAAAATTAACAGAAGACATGTTCAGATGAATTGCTGTATACTCGGATATGAAATTTCCGTCCTAATATCCTGCTTGACAATCCACGTAGGTACAAAGCCGTTTCTCAATATTAGCCCCTTAATCATTAAAAACATCACTCGTGTCTGTTAAAAAGAATGACTGCCTCAGCGTCTTAGATCAAAGACGGCATCCATATATCGTTTGCTTGAAATATCACGAATAAATCTATAAACGGATAAGTTGACGAAAACATCGCTCCAGAAGACAGAGATAAAAGTTTTCTGGTGACGTAATTGTAAACTACAATTTTTCATTGGTTAAAATCAAGTGCTAAAATGTCCTGATGTCGACACCTTAACAACATAATTGACTTTTTTTCTTTCTTTTTTACTAAAGTTAACAAAATACAAGGCCTAAATGCCAGTCAAGGTAGAGTTTTACTGTGAGTTGTATTAACGTAAGAAGAGGAAGAAGTAAACGTGCCACTAGGTCGGCATCTCAGTCCCACCTTTTCACTGTTAAATGTTGCCGTCTCTTCTACTCCAATAGCTTCAAGTCTAGCACAACACAATCGTGTAACTTCCTTCCTCTTACTTGCTTCCCTGATTGATATAATCTCCAACTATTCAAATGCAATGTAAATCGACATCCCCAGATGCCTTGATCTATTCCTCGTCCTTCTTTTCATCCTTTTCTCTTTCACTCCTCTTTATCTTGCTCCCACTCTCTGTAACCCCTTCCGTGCTACTGACACTCCTGCCTTGCTTGGGGTGAAAAGTTTTTAAAAAAGCGATCTTTCATTAGATATATTGTATTTTAAGATAACTATATTAGTAGTTGTGAAATATATGAATTTGAATTATCAATAATTTTAGTTTTTGGAATCCAATTTTTATGAGGAACATATAATCTTAGCTACATACGACAATGGTCAACACAAAAGTGAATAGAAGCGAGGCTACTCCGATCGGGAGTTCAAGCAGCGCCATGTCACGCAGGGAAAGTTTCTCAGCTGCATGCTCGGCCTCTATAGCCCACAGGAATAACTTCTTCCCACTATAGCAGAGCGACTGGTCTGATTGTAACAGACGCCCCTTTGTCACTGCTTGTAATAATTACAAGCGTGTCCTCAGAGAATCGGTGCTACTGTTTGCTGATAGAATGAAACGACGTATAACTTCTCACAAGTTCGGATCTAGAGATTATTAGGTGTGTAATGAAGAACAGCAAATTCTCAGTAACTCCTCTTTTCAATCAATTTGAATTTCTGACATCTGCAGCAGATAAGGTTGAGTACTTTGCTTCCAACTCCACATTGGAGTAACCATGCCTGATTTCTCTCCACCTCCTACAACGGAGGCTCCACTGAGTGATATGCACATAACCCCGACATTGGTTAATAAATTTCAAATTAGATTCCTAGAAGGCGAGTGGATGTGATGAAATCCCTGCCGTCTTCCTAAATATATGAGCTCCCGAGCTGTCTCCAGTTCTCTCCAGACTCTTCAAGAACTACCTCACTGCTTCGTGGATTCCATATTGCGTGGAATCCTCATTTGTATTTCGTGTCTTTGAGGTATTCTGGAGAACCCTCAGATCCTTCAAATTATTCCCTATTAGTCTCTCGCCGCTTTTCGGTCAAGTATTTAAGACTCTAATTAATGCTGAACTGGTTAAATATCTTACTTCTCACGACCTCCTCTCGGCCTAAAAATATGGCTTCCGTTATGTCGTGTCTACCACAGATGTATTAACGGCCATCACTGAATTTCTATATCAAGCTTTAGATAAGAACAATAAAGCCTGAGCTGAGGCTTTAGATATCTCGAAGGTGTTCAACAGGGCTTGGCATACTTGGCAAACTCCAAGGGTACGGTATCACAGGACGTATATTTGGTTTAATCCAATCATTCCAGATAAACACCGTTTTGAGCGGGATTGCTTCCAGATCATTTCACACGTACGCCGGTGGCCCTCAAGGCACTATCCTGGATCCTACGCAGTTTCTGACCTTCATCAATGACCATCCCCGATGTCCTCAGTTCCCAACTAGGTATTTATGCAGATGAAAATACCATTTACACTTGTCTCAATAGAAAATATCTCAGATCTGAAAAAGTAAACAGGGGAGCTGCTCTTGAAAAGGGTCTCCAATCAGAGGTCGATTGGGGCAAGAAATGTAAATTTTGACGTCTCCAAACAAAACTGCTTTCATTTAACCACCGCAGAGAACGTTTTCTGCCAGGCATAGGCATGGTTGTCGATAGACTCCAGGAGAGCAACACACTCCGCCTTCTCAGCCCCACGTTTTCCACAGACATGAAGTGGAGCGACTACATCGAATTAAAAGCTGCATTGACTGCAAGGAATGTTGTATCACCGTGTCGTGCCAGAATATTTTTATCGTCAGAAAAGTGCAAGATGCGCATTAAAAAATCTACCATTTTTCTGTTCATTGAGAAACGTTGCCAGATCTAGTCTTATGCTCTAGCATTACATTTAGAGATTCTTGGCAAAATTCGAAGAAGAATCTGTAATATAATCGATACTGACCAGGCATCTCGATTTTAGTTGCTTTCTCACCAGCGTGACATGGTTACCCTCTGTCTTTTCTACAAATATATTCATGGCAACCGCTCTGTCGAGCTTTCTTTTAGTTTGCAGCCGTCACTTCTACTCCAACACTTTCTTTTCTCGCACATCTCACCTGTGAAACTTTCTTTCGTTTTCTTGCTTCCCCGATAACTACATCTTCAAACATTTAAATGCAAAGTCAATCGCCCTCTTATGTCTTTTTGAACAATGTTCATCTTTCGTTCTTTAATCAATCCTCCCTAGTCTCCGTCATCTCTTTCACTTTCCCCTGCGTACTAGTTGGTTTGTTTGTTTTTATTAGTAAGGCTTCCATTATTTTTAGACAACACTTAATAATATTAACTTTAAACATGGACATAATATCTTGACCGTGTTTTGAAACAAAAAAAATGAATCACTTTATAAAACATACATATAACAAACTATTTCTATTTCTAATTCTAACAGTTGAAATATAATCCTTGAAAATGGCTAAATGTATAGCCGAAAGCGCTCGGATAAAAAGAACATTCGGACAGTTTTTATATAATTTATCCTCTGAAAAGAAAAACTTTATTAGATCGCACGAGAAATTATATAAAAAACTCAATAAAAGCACCTTGCCCGTCGTTTTTAATGAAATGTGCATATATATATATATATATATATATATATATATATATATATATATATATATATATATATATATATATATTTAAAGACATTTTTATGTTTGACATTGTTTTTTATAGATACAAGTATTTAAGTAAATACTCTGTTTATAATAAACAGTATGAAATAACATTTACCGGCCTGAATGTCCGAGATATTTTCATAGAAATACAGGCCGCTAAATGTTATTTAATACTATGTATTATAAAAAAACAGAGCATTTACTTAAATACTTGTATCTAAAAAACAATGTTAAACATAAAAATGTCTTTAAATTATTCTCGGACTTTGTCCATTTCATAATGTGTGAAGTCATATATATATATATATATATATATATATATATATATATATATATATATATATATGCTTTGCGAGAGATAACGTGCTTTAGTGAGTTTCACAATATAAATATTTGTTTTTTTTATCTACTTTTAAAATGCCCTTGTTTATTTGTCACTTTTTTACTGCATAAATCTTCATAAAACTAAAAGAAGTAGTGATTTGAATAGATAAAGTCTTATTTAACGTTATCTTTACGGTGAAACATTTATGCAATGTAACTTTTGCAACTACAGTTTTTCCCCCTTTGAAAAGTTATGATTTACAATGGAAATCTTTTGCAGACACTTTCGACATTGGATATCGATGCAACAGATTCGTCTTACCTCTATTCTATCTGTTCTAAACTAAGCTATATATTTCTTCTTCATTATCTGTAATTTGACTACACTTTTTACCTTCTCCTCAGTTTTGAATTTTGAGTTTTCCTTCTTATCTTTACGATATAGGCGATCATGGCTCTCCACTTTTTTCATTATCTGTGAATGGCCTTCACATTTTGGAAAAAAAAAAGTGAAATGGATTACCTTTGTATTCTCTATAGTTTTGAATTCACAATAATATTTCTCTCTTCACGACGTACGAGATCATGGCTCTCCACAGTTTTCTTTTCTTCATTATCTGTGAATTGACTAGACTTCTTAGTAAATGAACAGTGAAGATGTTGACTACTATATTCTCTGCAGTTTTGAATTTAGGATATCGCCTAGACTGGCTACTAAACATGGTTATTATATAACGCGTGTAACAACAAAATTGGCCAAATCATGTAACAGCAAATTTGGCCAAATCATGTAACAGCAAAATTGGCCAAATCATGTAACAGCAAAATTACCCATGCCACATTATGTTTAATACCGAACACAACACTAAACTAATTGTGTTTCTTGACATCATTGTTCGTAAGAACCAGAGAAAAACACTTTGAGTTATTCAGCTAAAAAAAGAGAAGGTTAAAATTGTTTTATGTCACACCTACTATCTTCCCAAATGAGTAATGGCGAGAGAAAAACGATCATTTCGGCCTTCAGTAATGGTACCAGCATTCATAGTCTGGCTTCCATCTTCAAAGTCAATTCAAGAACCATCAAGTAATCAGTGAATAATATTTGAAAATGAGGGAACAGTGGGGAGGAAAATTTGATTAGGAGGTCATAAGAAGAGGGATCATAATTTCAACTCAGAGCTAAAGAGATCAGTTAGACAAAATCCATCTCCAATGATAGCAAGTATGACACGTGTGAGAGCGGTTTCGGCTATGACAGTCCAAAGAGCAATGCAAAAAGACTTGAAACTGAAATCGTATGTGAAAAGTCTGAGGCACCTTGTTACACCAGGACAGAAACTTAGACATTTAGAGAGGGCGAAGATTGGAAAATTATCCTGGAATAAAAATAATAATAATAATAACATATATATATATATATATATATATATATATATATATATATATATATATATATATATATATATATACGAAATTTATTTCAATCCTTCATGAGCTTCCGATCCTTAGCTATGATTAATGTCGTTTTCGTTTATGATTGATGTCATCACGATTCTTCTGTTAAATTGGACAATAATTATGCATTCTTATTGCTCAAAGTAGAGTCCAATAGTTTAAAAAAAAACTCGGTGAATTCCAGTAAGATATATTTAATCATTTCTAAGATAGAACTGTTCAAAGTTTAATCTAACTATTGTACAATTTTGCTGTTACACGATTTGGATACCTTTGCTGTTAGACGCTGTAGGCTGCTTGTCCATAATATTTAACCTTTAGATGGGCAAGGAGAGAAAATTAAACCTACTTTTTTTAAACGGCATTATTAAGAAGTGAACGCTACAGAACAGGAAGTTGAAACATCGATGAAATCGCCCAACTCACTTCCCTAGTCGGTAACGGCTACGCTACCCGTCCAAGTTAAGCAAGTAGACGCTACCCGTCGAAGTTAAGCAAGTGGAGGCTATCCGTCGAAGTTAAGCAAGTAGACGCTACCTATCCAAGTTAAGCAAGTGGAGGCTACCTGTCCAAGGTAAGCAAGTCGACGAGATGTCTCCATAATTTCCAAAATAATACAGTATTTTGGATGCTAACGCACAACCTACGTGCCTGGCCTTCCATTGAGATCTCGATTTCCTAAATGAATTATTACAACACTTAATATTCAAAAAAGATAAATTTAGACTTCATATCTCTTTGACGAGCCGAGAGAAAACGGTTAAAATCCTAACTGGGAATTTTTCGTTCAGTCGCAGTAGTCTGCGATATTGCACGTACGAATAAACGTTTACTGCAATTTTTACAGAATTCTCCTCTGACTTCATAACGTACTTAACGCAATTCTCCGTAGAGATATATAAAAAGTTCTGAGAGAATCGAATGATAAAGTGATCTGGCAAATGGCAGAACATAGCAGAAAAAAAGTATAAACATTTTTAATAGAATTAATGTCGGAAATTATTTTTACGAGGGTAGGTCACGAAGCAATATCTGTTATAATTTAATTTTAAAGTTATTAGCCAAAGTACGGAGGATTTTCTTCGGCTATAAACTATGTTTATAAGCCCAGGAGAAACCTTTTGGAGTTATTTTCTTTTTTCCTACCTAAAAATATAATGGGAAACTCAAAGGTGTATTGGAATAACGAAGATGCCTTCCAAAAGTTAAGCAAAGTATTAAGAACCAGGAAAATTTATTAGAAACAAACAAAAAACACAGCTGGACTGTTACGTAATATCTAATTTCTGTGTGACAGTAAATGAACAAATTTTCACACCTGAAGAGTAGAATTGAAGTAACTGTTATGTACATTATTTACATTATCCGGACTATTGCCCTCATCTTTGTCGCCATATTTATTACAACGTTTCGGCTGTTGTACGATCCGACCGTCTTCAGGTGGTTGGAATGTCGAACTGAACCCTTTATTTCGCTCACTGGGGTAGACTATTCTAGTTACACGTGCCATGTTTAATGGATGTCAGTTATCAGTTATCTCCTGTTAATTTTCCTCTAAAAGTTCTCCACTGCCATAACCGGGTATTGAACTCACACTCTTTGTGCACTGTCACTGGTTCTAACTAACGCCTTTATCCACTGTGCCATGTGTCCTTAAAGTCGTTCGATAGATCCAGTGACAGGACACAAAGTGTATGAGTTCAATACTCGGTTAAGGCAGTGAAGAACTTTCAGAGGGAAATTAACAGGAAATAACTGATAACTGACATCCATTAAGTGGAACTAGAAGAGTCTACCCCAGTGAGCGATATAAATGATTCAGTTCGACATTCCAACCACTGAAGAAGGCCTAGGCGTACAACGGCTGAAACGTTGAAATAAATATGGCGACAAAGATGTTGGACAATAGTCCGAATAATGTAAATAATGTGCATAATACATCATCTCAGAAATATATTCAGATAACTGTTATGTGTTTCTACAGAAGGATGCTGGTTATACCCTGGACAAAGGATGTGAGAGACGAATGGATTTAAGGTATATTGAAGAAAAAGCACTCGTGTATTTAATCTTAAAAGACGATAGTTGGTTTTTCAGAGACATAAGAGGGACAGATTGCTTAGAGGATTGTGATACTCACAGCACATATAGAAGACAAGAGGAACATATTTTTAAAGGACTAGCTCGCAGAGGGATGAGAATGAGAAGATTTTAGTGAGGTGGACTGAGAATATGACAATAAAAGAACAAGATCCAGGAAGTGGGAAATGTCGATTGACGTTGTATTTAAATCTTTGAATATTGTAGTTGTTAGGGAAGCAAGAAATCAGGTGGTGGGGGGGGGAGAATTGTGAGAAAAGAAACTTAGAATAGAAGTGTCGGTTGCGTAAGTTCAACAGTAAAACGGTGTGACCTAAATGCCAACCTAGTAGCACGTTTAAATTCATGTAGCCGAGGCCACAAATATAAAAGAGTTTCTCAGAATATTTGCCATGAAAATATTTGTAGAAAAAACAGTGGGAAGCCACGTCAGTTCGGTGAGAATATGACTGAAGTGGAGATGCCTGGTCAGGAACGTTTACATTACAGGCCTCTCTTTGGATTTTTATCAAGAATATCGAGATATACGCCAAGCCAGATATGACAGCAATATTCAGTGATTGAATAAATGGTAGACAATTGTACAAGATGGATTCTAACGATTTCAGAATATAGTAATGTTTGTCCAAAACAAGGTCGTGTGGAGTAAGATGCTTAATCAATTTAGCATTGATTTGAACCTCGAATACTTTGCCAAAAAGCGGTAAGAGACTAACAGGACGATAATTTGAGGGATGTGGCGGTTCCCCAGAATTCTTAATAAAATGAACTACTGAAGAGGACTTCTGACAATTTGGAAAGCAGGAATCAGTGAGAGATTTCTTGTAATGTTTGAAGAGTACAAGAGCTAGTTCAGGAGCATACTTCTTTAAGACAACGGAAGAGTTTACATCACATACACATGCTTTGAGTATAAAGAAACGCCAAGAAACTGTTTAATATTTTAAACATTCGGTCCGTTTCTAGACTAAATTTACGCCATTATAGATTACGCTAATCTTTACTTCAGGAAAATATATTCCGCTTGCTATTCGAACTAAATAATACAATAAAAATCTTAAAGAACATATCAGTATTAATTTAGATTCTTAAGAACGTCTCTAATTTAGACGTGAAACTGAAATGCTGAATGTATTTTCAGTATTCCTTATTATTTAAAACTACTAAAATGGCAGCAGTTTTTAGAAAGTTTTAATAGTGAGATGCAATGAAACAAAGTCTTAAAACAATGTATTGAGATTCAATAAAGCAAATAAGAGAATTTACTAATTAACTAAAATAGAAGCCAGTGAACCGTTGAATTAATCCGTTCTCTGTATATCTTTTTAGACGTTCAATGTTATCTATAATTCATTGATTACTTCTGGCATCATATGAATCGCTTTTTGCTCAGTATTTGTTCATATAAATAAAAATGTGTTTAATATAACAGTAAAATGGAAATTTCTCTCAGAAGAAAAAGATCGACAAAGACAGTGACGACAAAGCCGATTTCATGATCAAATTGAAACAGGACGCTCACTTAATAGACAAAGTTATCTGAGTGCCTCACATGAAGGGCTTCAACAAATGAGTCTGTAATCTAAGAAACATAGGAGTAGCGGAACTGATTAATTATATGGTTCATTTTGCTTAGAAAACTAATTTTGTCTAATTGTCTATT
The DNA here is from genome assembly GCA_964036315.1 of Acanthosepion esculentum. Taxonomy (NCBI): domain Eukaryota; kingdom Metazoa; phylum Mollusca; class Cephalopoda; order Sepiida; family Sepiidae; genus Acanthosepion; species Acanthosepion esculentum. Next base: position 83,316,766 of record OZ038503.1, on the reverse strand, counting down.
TTATTTTTATGGATTATTAAACCTTCCTTCCTAGAGATGGGACAGGAAACATATAAATAGATATATCGGAAAGATGTAAATGAATACACATTGATAATTATTATAGGGTCTGATTGTGCTTTTTCAAAATCGTGAAAATACTCGTGAAACTTTGCTCGTAAACCAAAAGTAAATATATCAGCCCCCACTTCCGGTTACGAAAGACAATCTGTTGGAGAGTTTCGTTGAGAATCGCCGCTGATTTCAGCGCAAATCTGTCAAGGACTTTCAGGGCATGTCTGACCTAATGTCTTCGCCCTCAGCAACAAATGATGGTATGCTGTATTTAGTTTCCTGAAGACTAAGCTTTGACTTGCTTGAAACTATTATTAAACGTGTCTGTATCAGGAAAACCTCGTGGGTATCGAATTTCAACGCCGCGAACTGGCCTCACTAAATGATCATTATAATGTAAATATTATTTTCAACTCCTTATTCAAAAGACAACGTATTTCAATTTTAGTCGCTTTGATTAAAAAATATATAGTTATTTTATTATACATACAAAGAACGTAATAATTAGTTAATATTGTTGGTAAGTTATTTGATTCTGTCTATATTTCTGAGATGAGGTATTATGTACAGTATTTACATTAGATCTAAGCAACGCCTTTATCCACTGTGCCATGTGTCCTTGAGGACACATGGTACAGTGGATAAAGGCGTTGGTCCTTGAGGACACATGGCACAGTGGATAAAGGCGTTGGTTAGATCCAGTGACAGACCCAAAGAGTGTGAGTTCAATACCCGTTTAAGGCAGTGGAGAACTTTCAGAGGGAAAATTAGCAGGAGATAACTGATAACTGACATCCATCAAACATGGCACGTGGAACTAGAACAGTCTACCCCAGTGATCGAAATAAAGGGTTCAGTTCGAAATTCCAACCACCTGAAGAAGGCCGGAGCGTACAACGGCCGACACGTTGTGACAAATATGGCGACAAAGATGAGGGCAATAGTCCGACTAATGTAAATACTGTAAGTTATTTGAGATGCACTCATTAACATTTAGTTTCGAACAGATTTTTCAACTAATGTTTTATACTAGAATTCACCCAATAAAAACTTCAGAGCTACTCGGTAAATAAAAAAAAAATAAGCACGCGGTTTCTTTTTATTTTACAGCAACGTTCACCCTGTACAAGGCCCTGGGCCACTCGAGGTAGAGGGTTACGCCAAGGGGTGGTTTATATGGATAAGAGGGGATGATAACGGTTAGCTCTAGACGTAAAGAGGTTAAGATTGTCGTGACAGGGGAAACATCTTCTGAGGAGACAGTTCCACAGGGCAGTGGTTCGCGGGAAGAAGCGGTTTGAACGGAATTTATTTGTCACCAATCCAATGGAATATGGAGGGAATGTAGGCGCGTTGCTATAATGTAAGTGGCATGGCAGGCCCTAACCATGAAGGTTAAACCTATCACAATCAAGGAATATTGTTCATCGAGTACATTACATGAGAATATCCATAGCGCAGTGAGAGATTCGCCATATTGCGATTGCGATAGAGAGAGAGAGAGAGAGAGAGAGTGAGAGAAGGAGAGAGAGAGAGAGAGCGACAGCGAGAGAGAGAGAGAGACATGTGTTGGGGTGGGAATAAGCTTTTCCCAACAAAGACTTAGAGACGTTTTTGAATCATGACCACAATGTGAGGCCCAGGGAGCTCCCACCCAAAAATGAAGACAGTATCCTCTATCATAAGAGCCAGATGGGGTCCATTTCGGACCTGATCTGGTTCTTATAATGATATTGGATAACATGAGGATTCAGGTACTTATTAGTTATGGTTAAGGAGCTGATCATTTGACCTGCATCTTTAGTGATGGGTCGTATATAAGAGTTCCACTTGAGGTCGGGTGTGAGTTTGAGGCCCAATATTCTTTCAAGGAACGATCTCTCCTCGAGGGACCATCCGTTCATCGGGTCTGACCGGCGGTGATGGAATGTAACTAGTTTAGTTCTCGAGACATTGAATGTAACCAGCCAATTTTCCCCAACTGGGTAGTTAGTGCTAGATCGGAAGAGAGGTCAGCTGTCAATCTCTGATCGACAACATCGTTGTTTGCATTCAATATGCCGTGTGAGTGTCCAATCTCCCAGCCCTCCATCCTCGTCCCCAGAATTTAATCTCTTTCTGTCGCCTCACTGCAGCGTAAAATATTGAAAGCAGCCCAAGGGACAAAAACAGACACACCACGTTAACACCAACAACTGAATTAGACTTTCCCCAGTCAGCCTCACGAGATAGTCGCATACCAAATAGAATATCCAATAGAAAAATGTTTACGCGTAAGAAGACGTGCCCAGGCCTCAATAAGAAAATTTTTTACAACCCTTACCGCAATTAAAAAAAAACAATTTGAATTACTGAGATGAGGATTTATAATTGATATTATTTACATTCGGACTAATTTCCACTTTTTGTTGTTATTAACACAACGTTTCGACAGTTGCGCCCTCCGACTTTCTTCAGATATTCCAAGACAAGGACAGCAGATTCATATAGATTAAAGGAAGTGTTCAATTATAAATTCTCTGTCTATTTCTGAGATGAGTTATTATGTATGTTATTTACATTATTCGGACTATTGTCCTCATCTTTGTCGCCATATTTATCACAACGTATCGGCCTTTCAGTATCTGTCTATATTTCTGAGATGAGGTATTATGTACAGTATTTACATTAGATCTAAGCAACGCCTTTATCCACTGTGCCATGTGTCCTTGAGGACACATGGTACAGTGGATAAAGGCGTTGGTCCTTGAGGACACATGGCACAGTGGATAAAGGCGTTGGTTAGATCCAGTGACAGACCCAAAGAGTGTGAGTTCAATACCCGTTTAAGGCAGTGGAGAACTTTCAGAGGGAAAATTAGCAGGAGATAACTGATAACTGACATCCATCAAACATGGCACGTGGAACTAGAACAGTCTACCCCAGTGATCGAAATAAAGGGTTCAGTTCGAAATTCCAACCACCTGAAGAAGGCCGGAGCGTACAACGGCCGACACGTTGTGACAAATATGGCGACAAAGATGAGGGCAATAGTCCGACTAATGTAAATACTGTAAGTTATTTGAGATGCACTCATTAACATTTAGTTTCGAACAGATTTTTCAACTAATGTTTTATACTAGAATTCACCCAATAAAAACTTCAGAGCTACTCGGTAAATAAAAAAAAAATAAGCACGCGGTTTCTTTTTATTTTACAGCAACGTTCACCCTGTACAAGGCCCTGGGCCACTCGAGGTAGAGGGTTACGCCAAGGGGTGGTTTATATGGATAAGAGGGGATGATAACGGTTAGCTCTAGACGTAAAGAGGTTAAGATTGTCGTGACAGGGGAAACATCTTCTGAGGAGACAGTTCCACAGGGCAGTGGTTCGCGGGAAGAAGCGGTTTGAACGGAATTTATTTGTCACCAATCCAATGGAATATGGAGGGAATGTAGGCGCGTTGCTATAATGTAAGTGGCATGGCAGGCCCTAACCATGAAGGTTAAACCTATCACAATCAAGGAATATTGTTCATCGAGTACATTACATGAGAATATCCATAGCGCAGTGAGAGATTCGCCATATTGCGATTGCGATAGAGAGAGAGAGAGAGAGAGAGAGTGAGAGAAGGAGAGAGAGAGAGAGAGCGACAGCGAGAGAGAGAGAGAGACATGTGTTGGGGTGGGAATAAGCTTTTCCCAACAAAGACTTAGAGACGTTTTTGAATCATGACCACAATGTGAGGCCCAGGGAGCTCCCACCCAAAAATGAAGACAGTATCCTCTATCATAAGAGCCAGATGGGGTCCATTTCGGACCTGATCTGGTTCTTATAATGATATTGGATAACATGAGGATTCAGGTACTTATTAGTTATGGTTAAGGAGCTGATCATTTGACCTGCATCTTTAGTGATGGGTCGTATATAAGAGTTCCACTTGAGGTCGGGTGTGAGTTTGAGGCCCAATATTCTTTCAAGGAACGATCTCTCCTCGAGGGACCATCCGTTCATCGGGTCTGACCGGCGGTGATGGAATGTAACTAGTTTAGTTCTCGAGACATTGAATGTAACCAGCCAATTTTCCCCAACTGGGTAGTTAGTGCTAGATCGGAAGAGAGGTCAGCTGTCAATCTCTGATCGACAACATCGTTGTTTGCATTCAATATGCCGTGTGAGTGTCCAATCTCCCAGCCCTCCATCCTCGTCCCCAGAATTTAATCTCTTTCTGTCGCCTCACTGCAGCGTAAAATATTGAAAGCAGCCCAAGGGACAAAAACAGACACACCACGTTAACACCAACAACTGAATTAGACTTTCCCCAGTCAGCCTCACGAGATAGTCGCATACCAAATAGAATATCCAATAGAAAAATGTTTACGCGTAAGAAGACGTGCCCAGGCCTCAATAAGAAAATTTTTTACAACCCTTACCGCAATTAAAAAAAAACAATTTGAATTACTGAGATGAGGATTTATAATTGATATTATTTACATTCGGACTAATTTCCACTTTTTGTTGTTATTAACACAACGTTTCGACAGTTGCGCCCTCCGACTTTCTTCAGATATTCCAAGACAAGGACAGCAGATTCATATAGATTAAAGGAAGTGTTCAATTATAAATTCTCTGTCTATTTCTGAGATGAGTTATTATGTATGTTATTTACATTATTCGGACTATTGTCCTCATCTTTGTCGCCATATTTATCACAACGTATCGGCCTTTCAGTATCTGTCTATATTTCTGAGATGAGGTATTATGTACACTATTTACATTATTCGGACTATTGTCCTCATCTTTGTCGCCATATCTATTACAACGTTTCGGCCGTTTTACGCTCCGGCATTCTTTGGGTGGTATGAATGTCGAACTGAAACCCTTTATTTCGCTCACTGTGGTAGACTGTTCTAGTTCCACGTGCCATGGCATTTATCAGTTATCTCCTGTTAATTTCTCTCTCTAAGTTCTCCACCGCCTTAACCAGGTATTGAACTCATACTCTTTGGGTCCTGTCACTGGATCTAACTAACGCCTTTATCCTCTGTGACGTGTGTCCTTGAGGACACAGCACAGTGGATAAAGGCGACAATTAAAGTGAACAAATGATAAATAAAGTGGACAGTGGATGAATATGGCGACGAAGATGAGGACAATAGTCCGAATAATGTAAATAGTGTATAAATTCTCTGTAATTCTAATAGTAATAGTCGTTTCGTTATATGGAGTCATTCGACATTCATTGACCAAGCAGTCAACGTTGCTGTCTGATGAAAGTTATTTATTTTATATAATATTTTTTTCATTTTATATTTTCAAGAAAATATCTTTCACTAGTCCAGTGTGTTTTTATTGCTGTTTTCTACTTAAACCTTTATTTGAAGTAACATCAGTAAAGTGACGTCAACATGTTCATCATGTCTTTAGTTTTCTTCGAGTTACATGTGTAGCAATACGATTTCTCACACATACTAAGGAGATGAATAGATAGATTCTTTTTCCTTTTAAGTCAATTTAATGACCAGGTTTCTCAAGATTCTTGTCTCCAGCCCAACTTTGAGTAAATTTAATAACCATGATTTTTCAGAAGTCCTGTCTCCAGTCCACCTTTGAACTGACAAACATAAAATTTTATTAGTGAGGTAGAGTCCTTTGAAAAAACTGTTCATCCAAAAGCTGTTTGGGTGGCTCCTTTCTCCGTTTGATGGATCACGGTTGAACGGAAAGGGGTGGTGGGACCCCAGCCAGTATCCATATTATGGGTAGTGAGTGAAACGACCAGGAAATCGGTGAGACTGTCAGGCAGTGAGTGTGTGGGAGTCTGTTTTCCGTGCCCAGAAAATTCATATAAAAACAAAGTTCGCGATGCAGAGGAAAGATATTGCCAATTAAGTGTTAAACCGGATTTTCTTGCTCCTTCCAGATCAAATATGTATCTTGAAAAGCATTTGTTGTTATTCTCTGTTGTCGTCGAATATTAAGGGAAACCTGTGGAACATAGAAAGCGCTGGTGTATTTGCATACAACCAAACTTGAATGCCATCGTAGAGAAGTGCCTAATCTAAATGTTTCTGATTTTGTAGCGCAAGCCACAATGTTAGAAGAAAGATAGCCTTTGCCAAGATCTACAGGCTTCACCCTCTCAAAGACACTGTTAGCCATCAATAGAATGTGGTTGTAAAATTTTAGATTTTTCTGAAGGTTATCAGGATTGACAGGAACCTTAAGACGGCCGGAGACACAACGGACAAAACGTTGTATTAATAACAATAAATATGAAGACATTGTGTCGAGTGTAAATAATATAGCTATAGAAATAATTACATCATATTTTAAGGATACAAAGGCAACCAGATGAATGACAAGAAGAAACGAATAGAGAATTTAAACTCATATATATAAAAACATCTGACAATGTATTTCAAATTCTATAGCAAGAAGTTCTAACTGCAAAGATGTTTTAAAATAAACTTCTTCTATGTGCCGTGTTTCTTCAGGACGTAGGCGATCATGGTTGAACACATTTTCATGTCGTTTTTACATTTAAATATTTTCTTTTGTTATCTGTTAAAAATCTTAGTCCGCCATCCAATTTCTCTAAGTAGGACATTCATCGTTTTCCTCTGCCCCACCCATTGACTTCAATACTTCTCATAAGTATCAAATTTTCGAAGCCTTCTTTCATCATTATTGCTGTAACCTAGGAACGGTCACTGAATAGAATAATCAAACGAAGGTTGGTAATGAACGATAATACTTAGGACAAGAACAACACATATAAGATTCGCTAACGGCGCGTAAAAGTAGTAGTCAACTGCGAGAAGTGAGTCAAGTGAATTCCACAATGATTCTCCAACTGCAGGATATCTACCAACCGACCCACGCTGACAGTTGAAGCACAAGGCCGAATTTAATGTGGGGTTTGAGAGCCCGTAGCCTCGGCTAAAATTTCCCCATAGACCCCGTATAAAATGAGGTCGGGTAGCTGTTTCATGAGACAAGACTCCGCCCTTCGAGGATCCTGGGGATCGTCTCTGCCTGCAAGCAGAGAGTTTGACCAGCACAGCTGGAGACGAATTTCCAACTGCACACCAACATACAGTATTTACTACAGTGTTTATATGAATGGAGACATAACCATTATCATCCGTAGGTATGCTACAATAATAATAATAATAATAATAAAAATAATAAATAATAATAATAATAATAATAATGAATAATAATAATAATATAATAATAATAATATAATAATTAAAATAATGATAAATAATAATAACAATAATAATAATGTACCCTAGAAATATCAATCCTCTCTTGCTGATGATAATCATAAGTGTTATTTTTGTTTTCATTTTCACTAAAACCTTGTTGTTTCTAACCTGTTCCTTCCATGCCATTCTCAGTATCCTTCTGTATAACCAAATTTCTATTGCTTAACTACTCTTTTTTCGTTTATGAGTAGCTTATCCAGCATTCACTGCCAGATAGGAGTACTGATATTAGTTAACAGTTCAGTACTCTTTGCTTTGTTTCTAACGAATACGAATGTAAAAAGCCTGATTGCATGAACCTATTACTGCAAGTCTTTCAAAGGAGATTAAGAATGTAATAAATTTTAAAGTAGAAGCTGTCGTTGCAAAGATGTTTTAAACTTAATCTAAGGATTAAAAACCTGATAGCAAGAATCTATGACTGTAATAATGTCTTTCAAATTAAAGTTGTGATATATCTAATAACAAAGAGCTATGACCACAAAAATATCACCAAGAAGAAGAGGAAGATGAAAATGTTTGGAAAGTAGGAAGCTATAAGCGCCCTCAAAATAATCTTATCTCACAACAGTATGACAACAAGAAGCTATAATAAGCAAGGACATATTCCAAAACGGTTTAAGGATGTATAAACTCTTAAAGCAAGAAACTATAACCATTGACGCGAGTACAATAGGGTTTAGTGATTAGCTATTTAAATAATTAAATGTGTAAGGTTTCTAACGGGAACATTTTATGAAATAATGCTGTGAAAAAGAGTACATACGCAAAATAACAGACCAATTGATTTACAAAGCAAGATAATATTTATTAAAAGAAAGTTAACAAAAGGAAAGTTTAAAACAAGAGTTTCTTTTATTAGAAGTAAATTGCATACACGACGAAAAGTTCATGAATATGATGGAGTAGGATTACTGTGTTGGTGTGTTTTAGTGTGAAGCACTCACAGCCCTTTTAGCTTCAGCGTGGAAAATTCATATCACGGGTTCGAAAGATGTAAACCCGGAAGAGAGAGAGACAGAGACAGAGACAGAGAGTTACTTTAGGGTTCATGTGTTTTATATTCAGTTGCTGGTACAAGATTTATTTGGAGCTACATTCAGTGCAATGTGGTTCAATAATACAGCTAGAGAAAAACGTCAGTAAAAAATTGTAATATGAGTTCTGGTAAAATGGTTCATTAGTTTTATAAGTCCCCAGAATTCACTCACCAATGTCCCCAAGGACACATGAACCAGTGGATACGAGCGTTGGTTGATTGATCCAAAAGTAACTTGAGTCAAAGCGTTGTCAGTTCACGGCAGAGGGAACCAAGACACACTTGTGGGAAATTCACTTAAAATCAGATATGCGAAGACTTGGCTTGTAGAATTAGAACAATCTACCCACATGGATTAAATAAAGGGTTAGGTTGAAAATTCCAAGAAATATCAACTGAAGAAGGTCGGGGCGTACAACGGCCGAAACGTCGTGAATGTTGGAATAAAAATGAGAACGCCAACCAGAATAATGAAAACAAAAAACGTGGAGAGTTATCAAATTAGTTAACTGAAACAGAGTTATCTTAAGGCATGGCACGTGGAATTAGGATAATATACTCCCGTTGACTAAATAAAGGGTTAGGTTGAAAATCCTAAGAAATATCACCTGATGATTTTCGGAGCGTACAACGACTGAAACGCTGTGAATGTGGTAATAGTGATGAGTACAAAAGTCTGAATGTAAATAGTGTAAAAAGCAACTATAACTTTCAAAATAATTTGAGTACACAAAAAAATCTGACATCAGGGACATACAACAGAAGAAACATCCCCAAAACGTCTTAGGGTTGTACCAGTTATGAAAAACGGAAGCTATAACTAAGAATATTCTTAAAAGTGGTTTAACACTTATAACAGGTATAATATCGACAGGGTTTAATATACTTAAAAAGATAGTGTTCGGCGAAAATCTGGTTGGATATTAAAAGAAACAACCTTTTACATTTGAGGTGATAAAAAAAAGGGCCCGGAACATTTGCCCATTGAATTTATTCAAGTCTTGGAGTAGATATGGTATTCATCAGGAATCAATTCTCAGCCATGTTAAAGAAGTTCAACGACAAACCTTGCGGACAGATTATCGATCAACGAGTCGAGGAACTGTAAAAGAATTCTTTGAAATGGCAGCTTTAGTAATATATAAAAGCCAGAAATGGAGGCCAGTCCTGTCATTAGTCCGTCAGCACACGTATTCCGATAACAACGGATGGACGGAATAAAGCTACTCGAGAATCTTCTATAAAAGGTACAAATGGCTTCTTCCTCAAACGCTATATCCTTTACAAACTCTAAAGCCAATTCCTACAGAAGCAAGAAAAAAGGGAAGTCTATAATCACGTGAAAGGCAAATGGCTACAAATACAAATATTTGTCCGTCGACATTTTGTAATAAGAGTCTATGCAATGAGAACGATTCTGGGCAAAAGAAAGAAATATCTTTAGCTTAAATGTCGAAGCCTCAATAAAAACCATTTGTGATTAAATGCGTATTTGAAAAGAAATGTCTGTAAAAGCAATCTACAGTAATACAGGTACGCCCAAATGGAATGAACACTTCACCTATTTATTCTAAAGATATCGAATAATAAATAACATTCTCCAGCTGTGTTATTAATCGTAAATATTATGAAAGTCTGTGACTTACCATTTCGTCCAGGGTAAGACGATAAACTGCATCCGCGTCCTGGGTAAGACGATAAAACACATTCGCGTCGAGGGTAAGACGATAAACTATATCCGCGTCCTAGGAAAGACAATAAACTACATCCAACAGCAAGGCCTCTAATCAAAAGGTTTAGAGGAGCGTGGAACCACCTCTTAATTCCTGGTGTTCCCAGGTCCGCATTGACTCGGTGTCGTAGCAGTTGTTAGTGGCCAAGCTACGGGCAAATAGTTAACACCCAAACTAGGTTCAAATCGCTATGAAATTTTAAAAATAGGTTTTAATAATAGCAATTTGAAAAAGATATTACCAGCAATACATTATTACCAGCAATACATTATTACCAGCAGTACATTTCTGAAAAAAAAATATTACCAGCAATATATTTTTGAAAAAATATTAACAGCAATATTTTTTTTTCGGCGTTAAATAAGCAAGCCATTGAGTTTCATATGCCTTAAAACAAAATAAACCAAACCAAACGAGATTTCCCATTTAAGCGTAACAAGTAGAAGGTGGAAGATTTTAAAATGTTAATAGTTTTTTTTTTTAATTTTTTATCAGTTGTCCTCACCAGATTAGGAAATCTGTGAAACAATAGAAGTCCTACCAGGATTCAAATTAGGATCAACTGTTTGAACAAAATTATACACGAATATTACACAGAGTTGATTGTAAACACAGAAAGGAAAATTACAAGCGCTCTTAGCGAATGTAGTAAAGAAAAGCAAGAAAAGACAAAAATTCAATTGTAAAATGACAATATATGGTTGTCAGCAAAAGGGAACAACTCAGTAGGCGAATTACAAAATGGAGATATCAAAATCAAGCCTGTACATAGATTTAACTGTTTTGGAAATGTTTTTAAGAGAGGACGGAAAATTCGACAACTAAATCCGAATCCGAAGCGTATAAACTTCCAAATGGACTTGGATGATTGGGAAAATGCTACAACAAATAGGAGGGTCTACATGGACGCCCACATCCTGAAGGGAGACAGGACATGCAATAAGACGAAAATGTCGCTAAATGCATTGGCCAAATTATGGCAAAGTATTGAGAAACAGGAACATTTTATTCGGAACAAAGAAAAGAGTACTGAGTTGTTATTTAATATTAGTGTTCCTATATAGCAGTGAGCGCAAGATAATCTCTTCTCAGATGAAGAAGAAACTTGAGGAAGCAATAAAGAATTTGGAAAATTTGACAAAAGACAAATTGAAGACAAGAGCGACAAAGGCAATAGCGTATAAACTTCATAATGGGCGTGGATGAATGGTTGGAAGAACAGAGTTTGGGAAAATGCTACTCCCTCTGTTCCGAAATAATTGTTCCATAGCCGGAAATCTCATGTGGAATATACTAATTCTTACTCGAATTGTTTGCCGTTTACATTAACAGGTTAGCATTGATGTTCCTCAAGTTTTTATATTAGCTTATTCAGGTAGAATAATTTGAAGCGCAAATTATATCACTTTTTCACCACATTAAAATTGTATTTTTTTTTCAGATCACCCACTGGCAAGAGATTATGATGGGAGAAGCCAATTGGCAGAAATGCTAAACGAAATTGCAAGAAGCACGAATTGACAAATAATGAATGTAGTGCTGTGTTGCAATCACTGCTGGAAAGATCCACAGATCGTGTCCTGAAGCGTGGTGCAATAAAACAGGTTGCAGATGAATTAAACGTAGCTGCAGAATATCTGGGTTTGCAAATTGAATTAGTTTGCCAGCCTCCAAATAGTCCTGATCTCAATGCCCTTGATCTGGGTTATTTTAATGCAATTCAATCAATTCAGCACCAGCAAGCTCCAAATAATGTTGACCAGCTCATTGAAGCAGTGGAAGAAAGCTTCAATAAACTTCAGAAATCGAGGCATAACAATACTTTTCTAAGTTTGCAGTTAGCAATAGAACAAGTTATTTTAGTTGACGGCGATAACAACTATAAACCCCGACACATGTCTAAAGAGAATCTTGAAAGAGAAGGAAAACTTGAAGTATCCATTTCTATTTCTGACGAGTTGCAACAAAAACTGCTTTTGTTAAAGTAAAACTTCCCCAGTTATTTTTGTTATTAATTTAACTGTTTATGTATATCAGTTTCGATATATTTCACACTTATTTATATGACAATTCACTAATATTATTCATTTACTGTTGAGTATGAGAATAAATGATATTTTTTGTTCTTTTTGGTGTTTTATTATCTACTGGAACAATTATTTTGGAACAACATGAAAATTGTTTTTGTACAACTATTTCGGAACGGAGGGAGTACAAAGTATAGGACGGCCTACACAGTCGTCCACATCTTGAAGCACATAAAATAAAACGAAAATGTCGTTGAATGCATTGGCCTTTGCCTGTTTAGCGACAATATCAATGTAGTACCTGGACAATACTTAGAGGAGTGATTGTTGAGTATCACCAGGTTTGTTAAGTAGCTTTTTGCATCGTGCTTGACAGGGTATGCGTCCTGGGTATGACGATAAACAACATCCGAATATTAGCCCACACTGTCATACGGGGTTTTATGATTGTTAAGGGTCCTTATGTATATTACGCCTCTCAAGAGAGAGAGACGGGTGGAGTCGAGACGATAGTAGTTCACTCCAAACCAGACTGACAGTCATACTAACACCTTCCACATCTTGTATTATTATTCTGTGTAATATATCTTCGTTATTTCTACTCTTGTGTTCGTGTTGTTCTTCCTTGGTCCTAACCTGGTCCATAACAGTGGCGACGAGGATATTGAAGAAACGAATTCTGCGCGGTGAATCTGAAAAAAAAAAAAAATGTTTGCTATCGGTCGTCCACAACAGAGGCGACGGAGGTATTGAGAAAAAAAGTTCTACTCTTGTGTTCGTGTTGTTCTTCCTTGGTCCTAACCTGGTCCATAACAGTGGCGACGAGGATATTGAAGAAACGAATTCTACGCGGTGAATCTGAAAAAAAAAAAAATAAATAAATTTTGCTATCGGTCGTCCACAACAGAGGCGACGGAGGTATTGAGAGAAAAAGTTCTTCTCTTGTGTTCGTGTTGTTCTTCCTTGGTCCTAACCTGGTCCATAACAGTGGCGACGAGGATATTGAAGAAACGAATTCTACGCGGTGAATCTGAAAAAAATAAATAAATAAATAAATTTTGCTATCGGTCGTCCACAACAGAGTCGACGGAGGTATTGAGAGAAAAAGTTCTCTTGTGTTCGTGTTGTTCTTCCTTGGTCCTAACCTGGTCCATAACAGTGGCGACGAGGATATTGAGGAAACGAATTCTACGCGGAAAATCTAAAAAAAAAAAAATTTTGCTATCGGTCGTCCACAACAGAGGCGACGGAGGTATTGAGAAAACAAAGTTCTACTCATGTGTTCGTGTTGTTCTTCCTTGGTCCTGACCTGGGCCATAACAATTATTTTATTA
>OZ038503.1:83265826-83298326 GCA_964036315.1 Acanthosepion esculentum | reverse complement strand
TTCTCTTCGATTCTACATCATCAATTATTTATTTTGCAAATCACGAAAACAAAGTTAAATTTCGCCGTTAGAAATTTCATGAAAATATCAAATATTTATCATCATTTCCATAGATATAGATGAAATGTTAATTCCAATAATACTTCTATGTGTAGTGTAACTACAGATACTAAGAGATCGTGGCCCTCCACAACTTCGAATTCCATATTGTTCTCAGTTCCGTTTATCTTTTTGCCATTCCTCATACTCCCCGTCGTTCTACCCATTCTCACCAGCTGGGCAGGTAGGCAAAGGTTGCTTATCCCTTGCCTCCGTAATTTCTTGCGTGTATCAATTTCTCCAAGCACTCATTCCGAGTTATGGTGATGTGGTTCAAGGCTGAATGTATAGGGTACCCAGTGAGGATCGAATTCACTATACAGTTGCAAATGAGCTAGCAGGACAGACCTGCTAATCATTACAGCACGTCGAGGTCCCCAAATGATTTTCTAAGTTTGGCTTTGATGAGACACAAGGGCGATAGTGGGGAGCATTAAGTGAGTAACAAACTCACTATTCAGTCGTAATTGATGTTGCGAGACAAGCTTGTTAACCATAACATTATATCGAGGTCCCCAAATGATTTTGTAAGAGTAGATGTGGTAACAACGCGAATGTTTGTGGCGACCAATTTTCTCTCATAATGGTTTAAATAATATTCCTCGAATCTTATATGCAAAATTGAAATGTCTAGGAGGAAATGTCGTAGATGACTTCTCAATCCGTAATGCTGTAATATTAAATATAAGTAGAGTTGTGTGGGCCCTTATTTTCCATATGATACGGAACTATAACATATATAGACGATGTATCAATATACTTTTACAAACTTTAAGGGCGGGTTCCTCACAGGAAAACAACGACAAGTGTCTATATAAGTATATGTCCACAAATCCTTCGTATTTGAGTTATTTTTACGACAGGACCTGTCATACAATTCAAAATACAATTTAAAAAAATACTTATTACCGTTTGCGGGCCATAGGTCCTGTCTGGAAACGCAATCTGATACAACCATGAAGTCTCGTGTCCATTACCATTCGCGCTGCCGTATGTAAAAACCTTATCTGCCTGTTTAAGATATGTATATCCTGCCACTGTTAAACGAAAAAGTTCCCCGTTAACTCACTAGTACACACATAAAACGTTGAAAACACACTAACCACAAATGTACACGAATGACAAATATAACCTAGTCTACATAGCAACAACAGCACCATGTACCGTAAATTTTCTTTAAACTTAATATTCTTCCAAAGTTTCTAAAAGTAATTTGTACATATATATATATATATATATATATATATATATATATATATATATATATAAAGGAAAGAACAGTAAGATATAAAATCCGGTGTTCTTATAGATATTTTTATTTTTACACAATAGTGCTCAATGTAAATTTAAATTTACAGAGCATTAATATTATAAATTAATAGATTTAAAATATGGTTTTACCGCTACACAGTGTTAACCATGTTTCAGAAATGGAAGCTAAAGCCCGTAAATTTAATTTTGTTATTAAACCAAAGACATTAGTTCCATTTCCTCATCAAGCGAATTTTGGAGTAACTTACTTTTTAAAATTTACGGTTGTTAACGGCACAGGAAAGATTCATAGTTTGAGGGTTTCCAAGGTTACCGATAAATCCATTCATCTAGACAAGGGGTGGTAGAGGGTTCAATTTTACAGAGAGTTGGTGCGAGAGGAAATAGGAGTGATGGAGGAAAGGATGAAGAGAAGGATAGTGGATAGATCAAGGCGTCTGGAGACGTCGATTGAAATTACATTTGAATAGTTGGAGATTATAGCTATCAGGGAAAAAGGAAAATGGCGAGAGGGGCGAGATATGAAGCTATTGGAGTAGAAGAGACGGCTACATTTAACATTTTCGACAGTGAAAGGGAGAGAGCGATATGCCAGCCTAGTAGAACGCTTAAATTCATGAAGTCTGGGAACCAGCGAAAGCAGCTCATCGGAGCAATTACCATGAAAGTATTTGTAAAAAAGACAGAGGGAGGCGACGGCACGTCTGTGAGAGAGCGACTGCAGACGAGATGCCAGATCAGGGCCAATTACATTACATATCCGTCTCTGGATTTAATCAAGGACTTTGAGACAAACAGACCTAATGCAAACTTTTCTTTGTGGATTTCCTACATAATATTTGTTTGCAGTTGATGGTTAAGAGGCCTCTTTAAGAAGCTAATAAATAATTCAAACGTGTAGAGTTATTTAGTAAATTAATACGCAAGTGTTAAATAAACATCATCCATATAAAGCTAACCACCAATGCATCTATATAAGATGTTAATAATACTAACAGGAGATTAATACAGGACTATATTAAATCTAAATCCAAATTAATCTTACAAATAGAAAAATAAGTCATATAGGGTGCAACGCAGTTTAACTAAAATATAAGAAAAATCATTATCACATTCGAAAGTTTAAATTAATTGTAAGGTAAAAGGTAGAATATGTCTCTTCTTTTATTCCCGCTACAATATTTCTCTGTCTCCTTTCACGTTAACCTTTTGCGTTATAGTGGCTTTATTGGTTTGATGGTGTTTAAATGGCTTTAAAAAAATACACGAATTCAAATATCTTAATTCGATTATCGACAAAGAGTTTTACAACATATAAATAATTTCAAGAGCAACGCCAACAATGACACATAACAAAAAAACATCTAGAAAGACAAGAACGTGTATTGGCCTTTCCATTGTTTCTGTACGACGGCGAATGTTAGACATTAACAGCCATAATACAGAGAATTCATGCCTTTGATATTTTTTATTTAGGACAAGACGATAATGTCACTAAGACACAAGGGGCTACTTGAAGTGAAAGATAAGGAAAAGATTTTATTGAGAACCCAATCCTAAATAGGAAAGAAAAGAAAAGATAAACCTCTAGTTCTGCCCAAAAGATCAGGGAGAAGTGTGAACAAGGCAATAGGCGAACCTATCTACTCCTATTGGGGGATAGAAAAAAGAAAATAAACAGTGAATAAAATGTCAAAGTTTAAGCAGAGATGTTAGAAATATAAATTTGTTTACTTAGCGGCATATCAAATCCTTACCGTTCATGTAATATCGAGATTTAATTTTATTGGAAGCATTCGTAATTTCTTTTATAAAAATTGGTGGTAATATTTTTGTTTGTCTATATTTCTGAGATGAGGTATTATGTACATTATTTACATTGTTCGGACTATTTTCCTCATCTTTGTCGCCATATTTGTTACAACGTTTCGGCCGTTGTACGCTCCGGCCTTCTTCAGGCGGTTGGAATGTCGAACTGAACCCTTTATTTCGCTCACTGGGGTAGACTTTTCTTGTTCCACGCGCCATGTTTGAGGGATGTCTGTTATCAGTTATCTCCTGTTAATTTTTCCCTCTGAAATTTCTCCACAGCCTCAAGGACACATGGCACAGTGGATAAAGGCGTTGGTTAGATCCAGTGACAGGACCCAAAGAGTGTAAGTTCAATACCCGGTTTAGGCAGCGGAGAACTTTCAGAGGGAAAAATTAACAGGAAATAACTGATAACTGACATCCATTAAACATGGCACGTGGAACTAGAACAGTCTACCCCAGTGAGCGAAATAAAGGGTTCAGTTCGACATTCCAACCACCTGAAGAAGGCCGGAGTGTACAGCAGCCGAAACGTTGTAACAAATATGGCGACAAAGATGAGCACAATAGTCCGAATAATATAAATAATGTATATTTTTCATTATTTACAAAAATGTATTATTGGTAATTTTTTTTTTACAGAAATATATATATATATATATTTATTTAAATGTATTGCTGGTAATTGTATTTATTTTTTTACAATTTTAAGCCTTCTGCCTGAGCTCCTGGGTCAAAATTCGCAATTAATTGGTATGTAATGCTTCACGGTAGATATAAAAATAGTTACAAATAAATATAACTTCCTAATTGCTTCCCTGATGGTCTAGGTTGAGACTATGCACGCTTCATGGTTAAAAGGATCTTTTTTATCCGAAACACAATGAAAAGGCGCGGACATTTTGATATAACGTTTGATGACATCAGAATATTACGGCTTTTCTGATTGGCTCTTCAAAATAAGACAGCCAATAGCAAAACACGACGCCAGTGTTTACCCACCGTTCAACCAGAAGCTGGCCGTGAAATCATTTTTCTTTACCACTGTTCAATCGGTGGCTTGGCATTAAGTCATTTTTTCTCTACCACCGGTAAAGCGGTGGTAAGGGCTCAAGGAGTTAATGCATTCACTTCTACTTGTAATATATTTTTATTTCGTTTAGTTTTAATTGTCTGTGAGGTGTCCCTTCACGTATTTAGCGATCATGACTCTCCACATTTTCTTGTCCTGTGTAGCTCACTAATGCTTATTTTTATCACTATTAAACATTGTTTCGGCATTCATTTATTCAAACTTGCTCGATATGTTATGCATTGTTTTCTCTGTTCGTCTTGCCTTCAAATTGTCATGAGAGTATCAAATTCTCCAAGCCCTCTTTCTTCGTAACGTATCCTAGAAATTTCAACTACCTCTTCCATATGTTAAATATAACTGTGAGAAGATTGTTCATCTGTGAGGAGATTGTTCAGGTTTCACTGCCATATATGAGGACTGGTATTATGAATCATTGGTTTCCAACGAAATGTTACTGTTTCTTAATACTTTGGTTAGCTTTTGGAAGACATATTTCGCTATCCCGGATCTATATAAGATGTTAATAATACTCAAAATAATACGCAAATAAACAGTAAATAAAATTGGTAATATTTTTGTTTGTCTATATTTCTGAGATGAGATATTATGTACATTATTTACATTATTCGGACGATTGTCCTCATCTTTGTCGCCATATTTGTTACAACGTTTCGGCCGTTGCACACTCCGGCCTTCTTCAGGTGGTTGGAATGTCGAACTGAACCCTTTATTTCACTCACTGGGGTAGACTGTTCTAGTTCCACGCGTCATGTTTGAGGGATGTCAGTTATCAGTTATCTCCTGTTAATTTTTCCCTCTGAAAGTTCTCCACAGCCTCAAGGACACATGGCATAGTGGATAAAGGCGTTGGTTAGATCCAGTGAGAGGACCCAAAGAGTGTAAGTTCAATACCCGGTTTAGGCAGTGGAGAACTTATGTAATATGAGATTGCAGACTTCAGTGTTGTATTTTCCGTCCTTTGTTCCCTGATATTTGAATAGTTCTACATGATTGATTTTGGTAGCTCCAATTTGTAATTTGCATGTTGGACTGTTCACTTTTGTTGATGACCATGCATACGTTACTGAAACAATAAAATCTTCTTATTCTTTAACTTTCCTTAATTCTCCAGTTTGGATTCTTATCTTTCTAACTTTTAAGCCGCTTCAGGATTTGCTAAAAGACAACTCAATATATTTCTAATATCCCAGACTTTTATGTCATGTCAGCTAGCGGCGGTTTTAGTGTTTCTGTATTAGTTGGGCAATTAGTCTAATGTAGTAGAGTGCTTCGAAGCCTTAGGAAAACTTTAAAAAAAACACTCGGAAATGGATTCAACTTAATCGTACGGAAACGAACATTAGTGCAAAGTTTTAGTGCGAAAAGTAATTTTTAAACAACGTTTTACTTTTTTTCTTCTTTTTTTTTCTCAATTCAGATAAAGTTATTTTAGACAAAAAATTCAATGGCTATAACAATCAGATTTACTTTTGCAAGAAGCTCATCAGTACTTTTTTAAATATCCAAGGCTCCGACTTTTTTGGTATAACAATATTTTCAACGTACCATTTTTATCCATTTTGATTTCAACTTCAGTGATCATATATTTTCTTCTGGGTTCCCCATACTATCGACCTTGTGCCACATCTAAGGTACGCTTAGAAAATCGCCATATATTTACTTATTTTGGCATATACTTTCACAGATATATTTATATCTGAGGGCACTGCCATATGCATGATAAGACATTTTGGCCTGTTTCAGAGTCTAATCAAAGCTGGATCTCTTGATTTTCGAATCTGTTGTTGTTGTTGTTGCTGTTATTATTATTATTATTATTATTATTATTATTATTATTATTATTATTATTATTACATTTCGTTCCGGGTCCCACCTAGAGACCTAAGTTTAGAAATGGCATCATGACATTTTCCACGGACAAAAAATAAACAAATATATTTTACAAAGATAAAGTCCTTCGTAAAGTGTGGGCTGTACTCGTGTGAAATTTTTTTTGTATTTCTTTGAGGCAGGGACTTCCAGGAATCCCTTCAATTAGTCTACAGTGATTGTTGATGTTCCCATGTGCCACCTTTTTGAGATTTCGATTTCAAGGTCCTTGTATTTTGATAGCTTTTTGAATATTTTCAAAGATACATTGCAGTCTGCAGACACTGCCATATAAATAAGGAGGCACTTTTTTTGTTTGCGGTCTCTAATAACAATGTCGGGGCGGTTAATAATAATAATAATAATAATAATAACAATAATAATACAGTTAAGAGAAGATCGCGATTTAACAAAAGGTAAAGAAAAGAAAAACACAGTTTCACAATGTTAAACAATATTTCGACAGTATGTCTGCCTTCTGCAAGTTATATTTTTAAAAAATCAAATTATAAAAATATAGAAATATAGAAAAATGAGTATATATCTTTGTACAAACGTTGCTTTTCTAAGATTCATGACTGGTACAGGAATTGTGACACAAGTCCAAAAAAGGGCGTAGACTGGTCAAGATTGGTCATCTCTAGCTATCTTATACCTAACTAATCGGATTCACGACCCATTCATTCGTTACAATATACTCATTCACCATGAAAGTTTATGCGTCACCATTCGCTCCTTCATACATCAAAATAACGCACATCCACTGGGCATCTACAGGGAAAAACGCTCCATGAGTTAAAAACCCCAATATGTAAATATTAAATATATACTCACTTGTCTTGTTATGAAAAAGGGTGTCCTGCTAATTAACTCGTTGAAACGAATGCAACACCGTCGGCATGAAAGCATGAAACTGAAACACCCTTGATAATCAAACTACATATTTTAGATTTACACTTCAAGATTTTTGTATTTTGATAGCTTTTATTTTTATTTTATTTTATTTTTAATATCTTCAAAGATACATTAAAATCTGCAGGGATCGCCATGTCAATAAGAAAGCAGATTAAGCTCTTCTGGTTTTTCTGACGACATCTGGGCGATTAGCTATTATTGTTCTCTCTGTGTGGATTGTTAAGTCTCATAGAACTGTTACAGGTTCTGTCACAGTAACCTGGTCTGTGTAATGTTCATACAAGTTTCTTGTAGTTTCATTCCCGTAATAGTTACATATTTTCCAGTGCAAATATTGGCCCACTCCATCATGTGCAGTTTTTCTATTCAGTTGGCAGTCACACTGTGCAACCTGATACAAGATGATCAGTTGTTTCTGGATATTTATCTGATAATCTGCATTTGTGGTCAACACAGTTTTCAGTATGTGTGATGTGCAGCAAAAATAAAGCCTTCGGTTTTATTTTTTTACTCTACACTACGTAACCATTGATGGGTAACGGATTTGTCTACATCAGCTTGTTTGGTACGTGCCGAGTAATAACCAGGTAGGTGCATATCTTGTCATCGCTTTTGCATTTGGTGCATTGCATTTGCTTTCTTTTTACGTTATTTGCCGCTGCAGTATGTTTATTATAGTTTATTTACATTCCTCCATACACTTAATATATCCTTTCGAATATTTTTGCTTCTTCTTTTACTGAATAAAATTTTATTTCGTTTGTTTTTCTTTGACACATATCATCACCCAGTCCTCTGTGTTTCCAGGTATCTTTGAAGACCGACTGAAGTTTTTTTTTGTAAGACAGTTCTAGTTGTAATAATCCCCTGCTTCCTTCGGATCTGGATGTTGACCATGTTCACTAAGTCTATGAATATAGAATATAGAATACAGCGCAGTACGTAATCTGTTCTATGAAACAACAACGTTAAAGATTAACACTCCCCAGTCAGGCACTCTACTGAATCTGTCTATATCGCCAATACCAGTCTTCGATATCAAAGGCTGGCATTGAATATTCCTGAAAAAAAACATGGCCGCCTTTATACACGTCGCACTGAATATTTTGAGCCTTCTGATAGGTAGAACTTCTATTGGTGAACTATAAAATGAGTCAGCTCATTTTTGGCTGGCTCACTAGTACACTAGGGTAACCAAAAACTCCAATACTGGACACAGGCAATCGATATAAGCCTTAGATGATGCATGCGATAGCAAATGAAAACATTTCTTGTTTTGAGATTCATTAGCTACATGTCATCAATGGTCCAATTAAGGATGTTGAAACTATATTACGCCACATGGACAGCCAAAATTGTTATGGCTGATATTCTGTTTTCTGAATATAACTCGCTATTTATCTCCAGACATACACGCCTGTAGTATTATTGTCTTAATTTCTCCTTCACTTAGGTATACTGTATTCCATCTCCGTCGATGACTCCTAGGTCCTGATAGGCTTCTTCTTGTTCCAGTTTTTTAATATTTGTCACAGAATTTAGATCTATTGAGTGCATTTCTGTAATTTTCCCTTTCTTAAATGTTACTTTTTCACATTTATATAATCCGAACTCCATACCTATGTCATCAATGAAACAATTTACAATATTGACGATACCCTTCAACCCACCGTCTTCTTTGGCAAAATTTTGAGATCATCTGTGTAAAGACGGTAATTAAACACTTTCTTTTGCACTTTAGATCCATAGTTATTACTATTAGGCTCATGCGAAAGGGGAATTAAGGACAGGCAGAACAGAAGGGGTCACACGCTGTCTGCTTGAAAGATTCCGCGTCGCATATTCAAACAATTGGAAGTGGAAATACATTTGGTGTGATTTAGGTATAACGTGGTTTTCCACAGTTCCATGCTATATTTAAGGAAATTTGCTGTCATTAAAGAGACTTTGTACATTTCCAAAGCCTTAAAGATGAAAGAGTGTGGCACATTATCAAAGGCTTTACGATAATCTAACACAGACGTTGTAAGACTTCTACCTTTTTTTCTTGTAATTTTGCAGGAACATTTTATTTTTTAGTAGTTGATCTTTGCAACCATATTAAACTAATGTACAGCCCTTCTGTTCCATCTGAAGAATCTCAGCGTTTTATGTTTGCACAATATGTTTATTGGACTTTGTCACATGAAAGTCTGGTAGCCGGTCTCTTTCTGACATTTGTGTGTGAGTTACTTTGCTAATTATTTGAATGATGTGGTTTTTCGCTTCAGTGATTTACACACTATGGTTTTCAAGGAATTCTGTTATAATGTCGTATGATTCACCTTCATCAGAAACAGAATCTGAATCTGTGCAATTGTTGCAGTTGCAGCTAGATTATTCGGTTTTATTTCCTCAGAGATCATTATTTCGTATTTTATTTATTTTAGTTTGTATCTCATCTCCTGTCATATTATCTGTTTCCACTCTTGCCTCATTTTTATTTGGATTATTTTCTGATTGTACGTTGTCTTATATTTAGTTTTATCTCATTTATTTCTGTATTTGAGACTCTTTTATTTCGCCTGATGACCCTGCGGATATTGGCCAGCATATTTGGGTCAAGATAGGGTCTTACTTCAGCTCTTACCATGTCTCTCCATATTTACTGTCTTATCCCATATGTTCTTTTCTGGATGTTCGAATGGATCGAAAAAAGATGCCATGACGCATTTATATTCTTGACGGTTCCATTTCGTTCGCTTTCTTTTTATTAATTCATTTGGCATTAGGTCATCAGGTCCAATGTTGGTTTTAATCCGGTTTTGTTGATCAAGTGTCTCTTTGTTGGTGGAAGAGTTTGTTCCAGCAATGTCGTATGATTCATCTTCATCAGTGACAGAATCTTTTTCAGTGCAGTTGTTGTAGATAGAGTCTTCCGTTTTATTTCCTGGGAGATCATTATTTCGTATCTCATTTATTTTAGTTTGTATCTCATCTTCTGTCTTTTATTTCGCATGATGACCCTGTGGATATTGGCCAGCATATTTGGGTCAAGATAGGGTCTTACTTCAGCTCTTACCATGTCTCTCCCTATTTGCTATGTCTTATCCCATATGTTTTTTTCTGGATGTTCGAATGCATTGAAAAAAGATGCCATGACTTATTTATATTCTTCACGGTTCCATTTCGTTCGCTTTCTTTATATTAAGTAATTTGCCATTGTCACCAGAACCAATGTTAGAGTTAATTCGTTTTTTTTTTATCAGGTGACTCTTTGTTGGTGGAAGGGTTTGTTCCAATGAGAGATTTTTCGATCCCAGATTGGTTCCTCTCTGAGGGACGAGGCTCATTTTTAACTGTAAACATTGAGATGTGTATTTTTGTTTTTTTCGCTTCAGTGATTTACACACTGTTGTTTTCAAGGAATTCTGTCCTAATGTCGTATGATTCATCTTCATCAGTAAGAGAATCTGAATCAGTGCAATCGTTGCAGCTAGATTTTTCCGTGTTATTTCCTGGGAGATCATTATTTCGTATCTCCTTTATTTTAGTTTGTCTTCCGTCATATTATCTATTTTCTCTTCTGGCTTATGTCTGATTGTGATTTGTCTTATATTTAGTTTTATCTATTTCTGTATTTGAGACTCTTTTTATTTCGCATGATGTCCATGTGGATATTGGCAGGCATATTTGGGTAGAGATAGCGTTTTATTTAAGTTCCTACGACATTTCCTCATATTTCATATGTATGGTCTGTGATGTTCTTTTGTGGATTTAATTAATTTGCCATTGTCACCAGAACCAATGTTAGAGTTAATTCGGTTTTGTTGATCAGGTGTCTCTTTGTTGGCATAGTTTGTTCCAGTGACAGATTATTCGACCCCAAACTGGTTCATCTCTGAGGGACGAGGCCCATTTTTAGCCGAGTGAGGACTGTAAACATTGAGATGTGTATTTTTTTTGTTTTTGCATTTTGTTTTTAACCGCCAAGGAATATTTCTGTTCAAGATACCACCTCAAGGATGACTGTCGACCAAAACAATATAAGGCTTGAGAGACACTCAAGGTAGAGTGTTACTGGATGAGGGGCAGAAAAGTAAACGGTACGCAGTAAATATGATGAGGATAGGAGGATATATAGAAAGTTCGATTCAGACAATTTTATCCCAGGAACTGCGACTTTGTGAAAGAGTCTCCCAAATCGAACACTACATCGATTGATTAATTGATTTATTTTTTATGGCTTCTGCAGGTTATTCAAAGCAAGAAAATATTTTTAAATTATATGAAATTTTTTAGAGATAATAATAATTTAATGATACAAGTCCTTCTATTTAACCCGTATCTGGAGGGGAGAACAAGTAAATACATTCCTTTTCCAAGGGTATTTACGCGTAAGGGATTATTACGAACGTGACTGGAATTGGAAATCGGTTCTCCATGTTTCCATCTCAGAACCGTTATCCATTGCACAACACTCACATCCAAATGATATGAAATTTATTCGATACAATCTGGGAGAAATCCCACAATTTTTGTAAAACTATTGTATGATTTCAGCAAAATTTAAGTAATAAATCTATTATACCATTGCATGTAAAATTTACCATTGAGATAAACCCAATATTTATTTCGGGTTATAAATAAAAATAAATAAATATTACTACTTCGTCGTCATACAATTTGTTTTACGCGCAGTAACACAATCGACGTGAAATATCAACAGTTACTCTTATTAATAGAAGCACTGTAATGTGTTCCCTTAATGTCAGAAGTTTATTTCAGCGCATTGCAAATTAGTAAGAATTATCAAATTTTTATTAGCCTTTTATTCTTTCTCCCTCTTTGCCTTTTCATCTGTTGAAAGAGATCGAATGCCGTAATAAAAGATGAAATAATAGTGCGTCGAAGAGAAGACAAGGGGCTTATCAGGAGAGGCGTATTAAGTGTGAGAAATAGAGAGGGGGGGAAAAAGAGGGTAAAACCAATTTTAGACATTGCTTTTAACGATGCTCGAATTTCTCATTTTCTATTTTACTTTTTTTTTTCTTTTTTATCACAATTTTGTTTCATGTAAAATAATGATTAAAAAATACAAAGTAAAAAAAAAATAACGAATATCATTTAAAATAAAACAAAAATAATGGAAAAAATATCCCCAAACGACAAACACACGAGTTTGATTTTTGCGTCTCTCACTCACATCAAAGAAACACACAGACTTAAAATGATCGGTCATTATGTAGCATCATTCTGACATTTAACGTTCGTGTGTTTTATCTAATCTATATTCATTTACTTTTCTTTTCTTTGTTTGTTTCTTTTTTTGTTTCCTTTGTGTGTGTCTGTGTGTGTTACGTGTGTGTCTGCGTTTATATCATTAAATTTCTTTGCATTTGCAAATTTCCCATAATATTCCCTTAATTTTCCGATTTTATACCCAGAATTCTCAGCCCTCCGCCATGTTTGCCAAATGTGACTTTTCTAGGTTTTGTTGCATGTCAAATTTAAGCAGAAATGCTTGCTTTCAATGAGATTGTTTTGTTTTTTGTACTAATTTATTAATTTGTTTGGTTGTAGATATAGTCTCATCAAAAGCTTTCGCTTGCTGTAAATGGGGTAATCATTTTGTTAATATTGTTGTCACCTTACATAAGAGAACTTTAGGCTTGGAACGTGAATAGAAACGGCACAGAAACAAATGTCATCTATGAAGGTTTGTATTACATTGCTTTTATTTTGTTGCCTGAATCTAATGAAACTGTTTGAATTAATTCTTGCTTCTATATAACGTGATGAATACACGCATCGTCTTCAACGTACGAGAGTTCAATAATACAGCACCTGGAACTGGACAGCCAGACTATTCGTACATATGCTTTCATTATAGTGTTGAAGACTTAGAACGAAGCATCCACACTCACCGGAAAACTTAATACGGTGAACTAGTGCACATAATGTAACATAAGGTGTCGAAGCAACTCTCCTCAGGTCCTGAATTCAGAGGGCTCCTTCTCCGAGAACGAATTGTACATATCTATATCCGCGTCTGCATATTCATTTTCGTTCTTTCACCAAGCGAGAAGTGCAGAAAACTATAGCCAGTAAATTAATTCGTGTATATCTAAATAAAATAGTAAATATTTGTCATTCAAATTATAGTTTAAGTTGATTTATTTCGGTGGTAAGGAAAATGTGGAATTCAGTATGTACATTATTCGGACTATTGTCCTCATCTTTGTCGCCATATTTATTACAACGTTTCGGTCGTTGTACCCTCCGGCCTTCTTCAGGTGGTTCGAATGTCGAACTGAACCCTTTATTTCCTCAAGGACACATGGCACAGTGGATAAAGGCGTTAGTTAGATCCAGTGACAGGACCCAAAGAGTGTGAGTTCAATACCCGGTTAAGGCAGTGGAGAACTTGGCGAGGGTAATTAACAGGCGATAACTGACAACTGACATCCATTAAATATGGTACGTGTAACTAGAACAGTCTACCCCAGTGAGCGAAATAAAGGGTTCAGTTCGATATTCCAACCACTCGAAGAAGGCCGGAGCGAACAACGGCCGAAACGTTGTAATAAATATGGCGACAAAGATGCGGACAATAGTCCGAATAATGTAAATAGTGTACATAATACCTTATCTCAGAAATATAGACAAATGTGGAATTATATAAAAAAATGTAAATAAAATTTTATTAAGATTTTTAACGACATTATAGGTGATTTTGTAAAGCCCTATTTTTTTGTATTAATAGAACGGAATTATGATATTGCTGATTCAATAACTCTTCTAGATGATTTTATATCAAAGAGTCTGTGTTGACGTCAGTTTCCATTTTTATATTTACATACTCTCACTCTCTTTCTCAAATTGAGCGTTTAATATAGCATAACTTAAAACTGTATTTTTAAATATAACATACACAAATGCAAATTAACTGAAACAAAACGAATAATTCCGTTATTATTTACTTTTTTTCGTATTTTTCCAATGAAACATGACCCAGTGCACATGTGAGTACTTCGTATATCCATTCGACGAAGTCGTTCTTTGAAGATTGACCACAGATTCTCGATTGGATTTAAATCAGGAGAGTTTCCGGGACATTTGCTCACTGTTAAGGCTTGCTAGCGTGTTCGTGCAGCGTTACAATTTTCGTACGCTTCTTTGGAGTAACGACCATCTCAGGCAATCACCGTAGGATAACTAATCGACAGTCAAGACAAAAGTGTCTGGGCGTGATAAAAATGTAATCCAATCACGGATGACGCAATATTTTTCAAGGCCAAATAAATTTTACCACACACCCCGAAAATACATTCATATTACTGCACACGGTTGTAAATGACATAATCCGAGGAATAAATAGAAACTGATTACACACCGTCACTCCAGTGGGTCTAAAACTCACAGTATGGTGAAAGAAAGGAAACTAAAGCAGTTATTTCAATTAATTTGCACAAGGGTGTACCTTAAATCTATATTTTCATATATAGTATACATTGAAAAATAATTTGGCATATAGTATACAATAAAACTACATTTTTAAATATAGCATACCTTAAAACTATAGTTTAAAATATTGCATATCTTACAACTATGTTTTTTTCTAATATAGTCTATCTTAAAAATATAGTTTTACATACAGTATACCTTCAAGCGATATTTTCAGAATATTTTAAAATTATAATTTTACATATAGCATAACGGAAAAAATTATTTTTAAACACACCTTACCTGAAAATATATTTTAAACATTTCATACCTTCAAATGATAGTTTTACATATTTTAAATATATTATACATTAAAACTATAGTTTAAATATAGCGTACGTTACAACTATATTTTTAAATATAATATAACTTAAAAATATAGTCTTATATATATTATACCTTAATTTTATTTTAATACAGCTTACCGCAAATCTATCATTTTAAATATAGCATGCCCGAAAACTCTATTTTTGTCATATTGTTAAAACTAAATTTTTATCATATCGGATGCTCTACGTCTTTAAAGTTATTTTACTTGTTAAATTCTTTATTGTGTTTGAGTAATGGGTATTAGTTTGTAAGGGAAATCGTCTAACCGAATTCAATATTCCATATGTGGTTGCTAAAGTTCTCTTCACACTATAAGCCTCGGAAATGTTAAAAATCAACCTATCTTTCCTTCGTTCCATCGAGAGATATCTTGAAAAAAAACTGTTGCTGATATCACACAATTATCGAGAGAAAAGAGATTTAGCTTGTGAACAATTAGGTAAGTTACTCTCTCATAACTAACAACCAGACAGGTACAACTTTCAAAAACTGTCAACGTAATGCTTATATATAAAATCTGATATTGTTTTTGTTATGGGAACTTACCTATAACGATAATGGACCCTTCCTGACACTATAAACACTCCTGTCGAACTCTCTGCTTTGGCAGAGAGGAACTCGGACGATGCTTTGCCGCAGAGCAAAGTTTCGTCCGGGGAGGTAGACAGCCCCTAAACCCGTTTATACGGGTTCTAATGGGCATATTTTTGGCCGAGCCTACGGGCTCGGAGAGCCCACATTAAACCGGCCTTGTGCCATATACGACCCATGTGGGGGGGGGGTAAATATAGGAACGCGTTGAGACGTGGTCTCTGACTGTGCGCGACTCCTGTCGAACTCTCTGCTTTGGCAGAGAGGAACCCGGACGAGGCTTTGCCGAAGGGCAAAGTTTCGTCCGTGGTGGTAGACAAGCCCTGAACCCGTTTATACGAGTTCTTAAGGGAGTATTTTTGGCCGAGCTTACGGGCTCGGAGAAACCCACGTTAAACTCGGCCTTGTGCCACATACTTTCCTCGTGGGGGGACTGCTAAATATCGGAATGAGTCGAGACCTAACGAGTCAAGACATATTAGTTCAATCTAAACCAGACCGACAGTTAATACTGACACCTTCAACTTCTTGTATTATATTTCTGTTGTAATATATCTTTGTTATTTACTACTTTTGTGTTCGTGTTGTTCTTTCTTGGTTCTACCTTGGACCATAACCGTGGTGCGAGGATATTGGACTATAACAGTTTTACAGTACGTTTCACTCTGTACAAGATCCGTGGGCCACTCGAAGTAGAGAGTTACATTAAGGGGTAGTTTATACAGACAGGGGAGGAAGATAACAGTTAATGCTGGATTTGAAGAAGTTGAGAATTTCGTGATCAGGGTGTATGACCGCAAACTACTGCTCCACAGAGCAGTGGTTTGCGGAGAGAAACTTAGAGTGGAACATACTTCTCACCGACGGAATATGAAGGGAATGAGGATGGTTCGCTACAATGGGTGTGGCATGCCGGCTCCTAGCCGTGAAGATTAGAAATGGTGGAACCATTGAATATACTTCGTTCGATCACTTCCCATGGAAGTAGGCATGGAGATACAGAAATATTGGAATAGGATTTATTTATTTTTTGTTGTTTTTTTTTTCCTGGTAATTTTTTATTTTATTTCCAAATGTTCAGCAAAAATAAAATAAAATAAAATTCGGTAGTAAAATCTCGATTTGCATTTCAACTTTAATAAAACTTTCTTTTTTTTTTAACGTCCTTAAATACTAGAGCAAAATTATTCCTTCAGGTCAAGGCACGTATTTTCAAATAAGAAAATATAAACACTGTTTTTAAATATTTGTCGAATTATTAATTATTTTTGTCTTCGTGTCAGGTGATATTTTTTTTAAAATTAGAAGGCAACGCCCTATTCAATAAAATGATGGCATCTTGGAAAATAATAACAGATGAGGAATCATATGAAATTCATCAGACAGAAGAAGAAACGAGAAATCGGCGAGGCGATTATATAGAAATGAAAAATGAAATTAGGTTTATAATGAAAGGGAAAGATTTTAAAAAATAAGGAAAATATTAAAGGAAAAGAAACGAATGCTTAGGAAAAAAATAATAAAGAATATGGGGTGCGCGAGGAAAATGTATTGTCAAAAATTGAGTGAAAGAAAAATCAATTTGCCATGAGAAAAAGTAGGACGAGAGACGAATGACCCACAAAACAGTCGAGGAAGAAGCGAATATGAAGAGAAAGTTAATATTAAAAACGGTGCAAAGGTTAATAGTAAAGAAAGAAGAAAATATAAGGGGTTCAAAAGTCAAGACAGAGAAGTAGGAACAAAGAAATATGGTCAATAAAAAGGAAGACAGAGATAAAAATCGAGAAGGAACGTGGGAAAAAGAGCAGAAGAAACAGCAGAAAAGAAGGAGCAAAAGAAAAAACTAATAGAAGGATAATTAAGAAAGTAAAGAGGATGAGGAAGAAACGAAAAAGTAAGAGGGGGGAAGAAAAAACGAAGGAAAAATATAGGAAGAAACAAAAATCGACGGCGATAAATAGAAAGGAAAAGTTTTGCGTATACTGCGACATCAGTTAGTTTCGACAACTTAAATAATTGAGTTTTTTTCATAATCTAAAAGACATTTTACAATTTCCCATTTTGCAGTCATCTTTTTGCCTTCAGAATAAAAGAATAATTCAGAAGTAGATTCAGTTACTGCGAATATTTAAAAAAAAAAAAGATGGATATAATGAATAAGTCAATAC
This sequence comes from Acanthosepion esculentum, assembly GCA_964036315.1. Taxonomy (NCBI): domain Eukaryota; kingdom Metazoa; phylum Mollusca; class Cephalopoda; order Sepiida; family Sepiidae; genus Acanthosepion; species Acanthosepion esculentum. The sequence goes on along the minus strand of OZ038503.1, from coordinate 83,280,686 downwards.
GAGTCATTTTTTAGTTATCCGAGTCTTATTAAAACAGTGCCATTTTTTTTTTTTTGGGAAATAAAGCTTTGATGGGTCCAGTTATTGTCACATATAAATGCAATTTTTTGACTGTTGCATCAACAATATATTTTTTCATATAAAACAGTTTCCTCTAATTTTTCAATTGGGATCATTTTACACAGAATTTTTCGACCTCCATCTAAACATTTTCCCATGATGCCCAATACTGTTTGTGCTAATCACCATTTTTTCTGCCAAACCAAATAAATTTCCGCCACAATATTGTAGAGCAACCTTAGTATATACTTCAAATAAAAGAATACATTTTTTTTTTTTAAGATTTTCAGAGATTTCACTAAAATATCACCAAGAAAATTCAAGTCCTCTAAGCTGGTAATGTTCTCACACTGGATAACTTTAATTCACCCTAAAGTCTGTTGTATAATGACCAAAATGTAATAAAGTAATCAAATGCCTTGAGAATATCATAATTTTTGTCTCGATACTTTTTGGTGACATATCATTAATATGCTCTTTTAATTTGTTTATTATCAATTTTACAGTTACTATTATAACGAATTGTTTCATTGAATGGGACCAGTGCTGAAGAATTGATATTCGACTTTTCGAAAGAGAAAAATATGTTGTATATATACCAGCATTTGTAACATTCAAATCTCAAGTTTTCAAAGATTTAATTAAAACATTGGAATACATCTAGTAAAAAAAAAAAATCAACAGATTGGATGAACAGCTGATTGTTTGATTTATAGCGTGTAACTGCTGAAACAAAATCTTGTTGATCAATATTCTGATACAATTTTTCAAAAGTGAAAATGTTGTCTTTTTCTAGAAACTTTGTCAACTCATCATTTTGCACATCACGCAAAGAAGCAGAAGTTGTCTTTGTTGATTTTGGTTGAGGATGAGGTAATACGCCTATGGCAAATGATCAGATATTGATGGTGGATTTCGGGGTCGTACTTTTCTTGTAATAACCGCTGTTTCATAATTAGATGGAAAATGTCTTTCACAAACATCAGTGTTTGGTTTGTCAGGGGTGTTGTCTTTAATCATCGTTCTCACTCATTGTGATCTTGGGGAAGACAAAATACACAAGCCTCATTTTGTTCATCATTATTCCCACAAAAACCTGTTTATACAGTATTTTTTTACCATTTTGAGAAATATTTTGTGATATTAAAATATAAATATTAACTTAAACTATAATTACATTATTCTGACAGCTATCCCCATCTTCATCGCCATATTCACAACGTTTTGACCGTTGTCTGCTCCGGCCTTCTTCAGGTGATTGGAATTTCGAGCCGGACCCTTTATTTCGTCCACCGGGATAGATTGTTCTAGTTCCACGTGCCAAAGACGAATGGCTCATTGGATAAAGACGTTGGTTAGATCCAGTGACTAGATCCAAAGACTTTTGAGTTCAATACCAGGCCACAGCAGAGGTGAGCCAAAACTTGGAGAGTTGAGTTAACGGGAAATAACTGAGACATATGGATGAGGCATGGCACTTGGAACTAGAACAATCTACCTCGGTGGACGAAATAAAGGGTTATGTTAGAAATTCCAATCACCTGAAGAAGGCCGGGGCGTGCAACGCCTGAAACGTTGCGAATATGACAATTAAGAAACGATAACATTCCGAATAATGTAAATAATGTAAATAATCATAATTACCTCATCTCAGAGATATAGACAGATATTAAACTATAATTTTCTAAAAATTACATGGTGCTTCTAAAAAGTGTATTGACCATCTATTCTAAGTTCTGGGGGTTTAGGATTCAGAACTGAGAATTTCAAAGATTAGGTGAATGTGTGAATTTGTCATCTTATGTTACTTTCCGTTTTCGTTGAGGAAATACGTAGTTCGAAAGGATTTTCAAATTCTTTCGCTGGTAAGGTTCCTTTTTATGTTGAAGTTACATAGTGAACGAAACGTACCTCAATAAATCCTTCGGATAATCGTATTTATGGGGAAATACGGATAGTTCATCTCATCTCCCATAAAATACGATTATTTTAACAAAATCAAGTTTAATATTTTTACAGTATATTTTAAAAATATTAAACTAGTTAATTATTTTATTTTACATTTTCAACAACAAGAATGCTAGTAAAATTATTAAAGCAAACATATTTTTTAAATACACGTCTGTAAATATTTTTAAACAATGTTATGTTGTAATAATATCATAGAAAAATTATTAAATTAAATTTTTATTCAATTTTTTTTTCAAATGGGCAACATTCTTTATAGTAATGTTTGAAAATTTTCCGTACAAAATTTACATTAATTTTTTCTCAGCATACTTCACATGCTGTAAAGAGAACACACATTATTCCTTAAAAATGTATTTTATAACTAATATATTCGTCATTATAAAGAATAATAGCATAAAGAACACAATTAAATTAACTTTCTTTGAGAAAAATTTTAATATTGATATTTTTGCAACTTTCACTGTTTAAAATACTCGAAAAATGTGAAAAAGATAAAGACGATATTGACAAGAAAATATCTTCTTTATATTTTTGTTGTATATTTTTAATAATTGTAAAATGTTCAATTTATTGAATTTAATTTTTGACATCACCATAGTGATAGATTCTTTAATAAGCATCATTTTTCTTTAATTTGGCAGTGAAAAACGTTACCTTTGTTTTTAATGTCTTGTACTTATCTACGAAGGAGAGAAAAATTCAACAGACTTTTAAAAAGAAAATGATACCTGTTAGTTCTGTTAATGCAAAACATAGATTATTCACAAAAAACAAATCTAACTAATAATAACAAAACAAAAGTCATTGAAACAAAGCAAGTTCAGTCGACGAATGATGACAATTCCAGAACAACGTAACAATAAACAATTTTTTCTATCCTCTGCCAGCCGCTATGATGGAGAAAGCATTACCTCGAACCGTCGCCAGTGAGACACGCTGCAAGAGCCACTCCGTTTCGCGAGGCTCGTTCCTTAATCGAGACGCAATCGCGCCAATCCTCCGAAGGAACACCATCGAACGAGGGCCAATAACCTCTGAAGTCTCCACTGCCACAGGAGTAAAAAAAAAAATCTATCAGCAAGAGAAGAAATATTTAGCTATTTTTTTATCTCTGCGTCTCGGGCGACGAACCCCGGTTCAACCGCGGACCTGATCAAATTACTGGCTGAAAATGTATCTGCACAGGTCGCATCCCAAATGAAAGACTTACCCATTTTAAAAGGGAAGATAGTAATGCCATCCGGCCGCTTTCCATCACCACGGTCGAGGCCTACGGGTTCGATTTGGGAAGGGAACCCAGCTGCATCCAAACCTCTTTTGATGATGTCGTTAATTGCTGCATGCCGTGGAAAGCGCGCGGCACTACGACGACAGGAGAGAGGATGCAAACCAAACTCATCGATGGAGGCTCCACATCTGCATCTGTGACGCTCACATAATTTGAGTCCAAGACGGATCGCGACTCCAACACGAGTGCACTCATCATCTAGAAGGGTACCGGTAGATGAAGAGGGCACTGCGTTGAGCCAGGCGCCACTACTCGGTTGTGAAGCAGATAGTAGACAGGCGAGGCGATGCTGATCCAGAGAGAGCCTCAAATTAGTAAAATTGGCCTATGTCTATATTTCTGAGATGAGGTATTATGTACAGTATTTACATTAGTCGGACTATTGTCCTCATCTTTGTCGCCATATTTGTCACAACGTTTCAGTAAAAAGAGAACAGCAATGATAACAAAAAGTTGCAATATGAGATCTGGTAAAAACATGTATGATAACAGCAAAATTGCACATGTACTGGTAAAAAATGGTTGCTGAAAAATTAGGTTTATAATACTCAGAAATTCATACCCAGATGTCCTCAAGGACACATGGTACAGTGGATAAAGGCGTTGGTTAGATCCTGTCACAGCCCCAAAGAGTGTGAGTTCAATACCCGGTTCAGGCAGTGGAGAACTTTCAGAGGGAAAATTACCAGGAGATAACTGATAACTGACATCCATCAAACATGGCTCGTGGAACTAGAAATAAAGGGTTCGTGTTCGAAATTCCAACCATCTGAAGAAGGCCGGAGCGTACAACGGCCGAAACGTTGTGACAAATATGGCGACAAAGATGAGGACAATAGTCCGACTAATGTAAATACTGAAAATTGGCCTCGCATTTTATTTTATCCCAGCTTTTTTGTACTGATGTGTCTAGTGAGATATAAAGTAATTCTTGGGTCCAGACGCTGCATATTATATCTAATATATTCATTGTTAAAGATGTAACAGAAAGAAAAATATTAATTTATATTAACTTTTATATTTATGTGGGAAAATTGTAAAACTTCTTAGTGACACTTGTGATTTTCACACCTAAAAATGTTGTTTAAAGTTAAAATATTGCAAGTTCAAATAAAATAAATACACATAACTTACTTCAGTATCTTGAATAATGAACTTAACTTAATTAAAAGGTAAAAATTTCTTAAAGAAAAACTTGATTTCTTAATCTAATTAAAGCAAAAAAAAATGTCGATTATTGACAGTTCCCCACCCCTCAGTACCTGAAGATCAACACGTACTGTCTAGGTCTGAGATAAGGATCACCTTGAGTGAACATGAAAAATCTTAATGTAAGATTAGATTAAAAGGGTACAAAGAGAAGGAGTAAGAATATGATTAAAAAATCCACATGGATAAAGGCGTTAGTTTGATCCAGTGACAGGACCCAAAAGAGTGTGAGTTCAATACCCGGTTAAGGCAGTGGAGAACTTTCAGAGGGAAATTAACAGGATAACTGATAACTGACATCCATTAAACATGGCGCGTGGAGTGCAGGTGTTCCTCAAGGCTCCATCCTAGGCCCTACTCTGTTCCTCATATTCATAAACGACCTTCCTGACCCCATAGATTCCCAAGAAGGCATCTATGCGGACGACACCACAATTTACTCCTGCCTCAAACACAAATCTAGTGATGCTGACAAAGTTAACCTGGCAGTTCGATTAGAAAAGGACCTCCAATCGGTTGTGAACTGGGGCAAGAAATGGATGGTTAACTTTAACGCCTCTAAAAGAAAACTGCTCTCTATTAACCACCACAGGGATCCATCCCTGCATCCCATTAGAATGTCTGAAGACCAACTTCTCGAGAGTTCCTCTCAGCGGCTGCTCGGTCTCACGCTGTCCGCTGATCTGAGATGGAACAAATACATCGAGTCAATTACATCATCCACCGCAAGGAAAGTTGGCTCCCTGTGCCGAGCAAGGAAATTTTTCTCCCCGGAATCGATCCTCCAAATCTATAAATCGACCATTCGCCCTTGCATGGAGTATTGCTGCCATATATGATCTGGAGCCTCTGCTGTTTGCCTCAGGGTTCTTGATAAGATCCAGAGACGGATATGCAATGTAATTGGCCCCGATCTGTCATCTCGTCTGCAGTCGCTCTCTCACAGACGCGACGTTGCCTCGCTCTGTCTTTTTTTACAAATACTTTCACGGTAATGGCTCCGATGAGCTGCTTTCGCTGGTTCCTAGGCCTCATGAATTTAAACGTCCTACGAGGCTGGCATCCCGTTTCCACCCCTTCCCCATTGAAACTGTTAGATGTAGACGTCTCTTCTACTGCAATAGCCTCATGTCTCGCACATCTCGCCTGTGGAACTCCCTTCCTTATTCCTGTTTCCCTGACAAATACAATCTCCAACTATTTGAGTGTAACGTCAATCGACATCTCCAGTTGCCTTGATCTATCCACTTCCCTTCTCCGCATCCTTTCACCTTTCATTCCTCTCTGCTCTCGCTCCAAATCTTCTGTAACCCCCTTGCCTTGATCGATCCGCTATCTTTCTCCACATCCACTCCTTTACCACGCCTATCTGCTCTTCATCCAAACCTTCTGTAACCCCCTGCGTACTAGTGGCTTCCAGCCTTGCTTGGGGTGATATGCTTAAAAAAACAAAAAAAAAACTATAACGTATGACACTTAACTGATTCACTAATTTCGTAGTCAGCATGAGAATTTGAACGCCTTAGCGTGTAAAACGTCTTACACTTAACTGACTCACTAATTTCGTCGTTAGCGTGCGAAAATGGACGCCAAAGCATGTACACCTTCTGACACTTAACTCACAGGTTTCTTAGTCAGTGTGCTCTTCCTCCAAACCTTCTGTAACCCCTTGCGTGCTAGTGGCTTCCAGCCTTGATTGGGGTGATAAGCTTAAAAAAAAAATTAAAAAAATAAATTAATCAGTCAGTTAAGTTTCATACATTATACATGTCGGGGGTTTTATTTTCTTCCGTTGACTAAGAAATCAATAAGTCAGTTTAGAGTCAACGTTATACATGCTAGAGTGTTCATTTTCTCACGCTGACGACGAGCTCAATGAGTCAGCTAAGTGCCATATGTTATACACGCCTGTGCGTTCATTTTCACACGCTGACGAAGAAATTAGTGAGTCAGTTAAGTGTTATACGTTATACACGATATGGCGTCCAATTTCTCACGCTGAGGACGAAATTAGGGAGCCAGTTAAATGTCATACTTTATACGCGCTTGGGCGTTCATTTTTTCACGCTAACTAATAAATCAGTGAGTCAGTTATGTGTCATACATTATACACGTTTGGGCGTTTATTTTCTCACGTTGGCGACGAAATTAGTGAGGCAGTTAAGTGTCATACGTTATACTCGCTTGGGTGTCCACTTTTTCACACTAAGAAACCTGTGAGTTAAGTGTCATATGGTGTACATGCTTTGGCGTCCATTTTCGCACGCTAACGACGAAATTAGTGAGTCAGTTAAGTGTAAGACGTTTTACACGCTAAGGCGTTCAAATTCTCATGCTGACTACGAAATTAGTGAATCAGTTAAGTGTCATACGTTATAGTTTTTTTTTTTTGTTTTTTTAAGCATATCACCCCAAGCAAGGCTGGAAGCCACTAGTACGCAGGGGGTTACAGAATGTTTGGAGGAAGAGCAGATAGGAGTGGTAAAGGAGAGGATGTGGGGAAAGATAGTGGATCGATCAAGGCAAGGGGGTTACAGAAGATTTGGAGCGAGAGCAGATGGGAATGAAAGGTGAAAGGATGTGGAGAAGGGATGAGGATAGATCAAGGCAACTGGAGATGTCAATTGACGTTACACTTAAATAGTTGGAGATTGTATTTGTCAGAGAAACAGGAATAAGGAAGGGAGTTCCACAGGCGAGATGTGCGAGACATGAAGCTATTGGAGTAGAAGAGACGTCTACATCTAACAGTTTCAACGGTGAAGGGGTGGGATACAAGCCTCGTGGGACGTTTAAATTCATGAGGTCTAGGAACCAGCGAAAGCAGCTGTTAAGGCGTTCAATTTCTCATGCTGACGACGAAATTAGTGAGCCAGTTAAGTGTCATACTTTATACACGCTTGGCCGTTCATTTTCTCACGCTAACGATGAAATTAGAGAGTCAGTTAAGTGTCATACTCTATACACGCATATGCGTTCATGTCTCTTCAACCCGTAGCTATTGGGGAGATGAGATGGACTCCTAGCTTTCCCAAGGGTCTTAGCGTGTAAGTGAATATACTGAACCCTACTGGGATTCGAACTCTGCTTTACGACTGCTCAGTTCGAGGCTTTATCCATTATAACACCGCTTAGACAAAATAGTCTAAAATATTTATTTATCGCTAACAGATTACTGCGGAAGGCCTAAACGTGTCTGTATTGCAATCCTTTTATACTATTTATCTATTGAATCGTACCATATTTGGAAATCATCACTACCTGGACACACTGGACTTACACTGAATATCTGTGGGATTTACTAAACGCCCACCCAATACAAGGTTCAAAGGACACGTCAGGTAGACGGTTACTGAATGCGGTCATTGTAAGTGGCAAAAAGGGATATAAGAATCGCGTTTTATGAAACTATCTTTGATAGATAACGATCGAATTTAGAATGGAAGAGGTTATGGTTGCAGCGATCGAGGAAGCCTCCCCTCACATAATTCCATATAAAGTTCCAGAATGGAACAGTTCTTGCGAAGACTCTTTCTGATTGGAACTTCTTCTTTACCAATGGAATACGAATAGAATGAGCATGGGCTGACCGTTCATACCTGGCATGGTCCATCATAACTAAAATTCCAGTGGAACTCCGCTTCGTCTAAACATTTGCCAGGAAAATGCTCTGTCCTCACTTTCCAGTCTCGATAGAGTTAACAAAAAATGACTCCGAGTCCTTATGGGTAACGAATTATTTTCCACAATTCAACCCCCCCTCTCTCTCTCTCTCTCTCTCTCTCTCTCTCTCTCTCTCTCTCTCTCTTACACTCGAGGTCAGCCTTTCTCTGCTATATCGCTACTTCCACAGAAAGTGCTCTGATAAACTGGTTCTAAAAACCTTCATAGCAAGAGAACGCTATGCCACTTACATAGTATCAAACCACCCACATTACCCCGTATTCCATCGGTGAGAAGTCAGTTCCACTCGAACAGCTTCTTTACTGCTCTATGGAACTGACTCCAAAGAGGATGTTTCCCCGAACACTATAATCTTAACCTGTTCAAGAATAGAGTTAACCGTTATCCCCTCCTCCTACTCGTACAAACTTCCCCTTAACGTAACCCTCTACCTGTACGGGGTGGAGCCTCTGTGAAAAATATCGATAGTGTACTCAATGTTTTTTGTTTTTTTGCTTTTTCTTTTACATTGAGATTCACCTTATACAAAGTACAAGAGGTTACACTAAGAGGCAGTTTATGTGGATAGGAGGGGGAAGGTAATGGTTAATCTTGACATGAATAGGTTAATATTGTAGTGATCGGGGAAACATCCTCTTGGGAGTCGTTTCCCTATCTACATCTTGCAATTTTATTGCAGCAATAAACTCATGCATAAAAACGAAATGTTTTGTGAGGCGTTATAATTTAATAAACGTCGCTAAAATGTTGATATTTATGGACTTCATGTTGGATCCGACACGCGACGGCTATCGGCAAGAAATTGTATTGTTGACCTGAGTTCACATTCCTACTTAGTCTATTGTGTCACTGTTTCCGTTTAATGGCAGCATTTCGATTCAGAAAAATACACGACATATATCAAAATATAAATACATCGTATATATTCTTATATAAACAAACTTTTTGGAGTTTTTATTTCACTCGTAATCTACTTCTTATTTTCTTTCTTTCTTTCATTCTTTCTCCCTTCCTTTCTTCTTTCTTTGTTTCATTCTTTCTCCCTTCCTTTCTTTCTTTCATTCTTTCTTTATTTATTTCTGTCTTTCTTTTTTCATTCTTTCTTTCTATCTTTCTTTCTTTCATTCTTTTTCTCTCGTTCTTTATTTATTTGTGTCTTTCTTTTTTCATTCTTTCTTTCATTCTTTCTTTATTTATTTATTTCTGTCTTTATTTATGCCTCTCTTTATTTCTTTCATTCTTTATTTATTTATTTCTGTCTTTCTTTCTTTCATTCTTTCTTTATTTATTTCTGTCTGTCTTTCTTTCTTTCTTTCTTTCATTCTTTCTTTATTTTTGTCTTTTTTCTTTCTTTCTTTCTTTCATTTTTTATCTATTTCTGACTTTCTTTCTTTCGTTATTTATTTCTGTTTTTCTTTCTTTCTCTCTTTCATTATTTCTGTTGTTCTTTCTTTCGTTCCTTCTTTCATTCATTATTTATTTCTGTCTTTCTTTATTTCTTTCGTTTTCTCATTTGTGTCTTCCATTTCACTTTTCTCATTTTTTGTCTTTCTTCCTTTCTTTAACTAATATATTTTATTCTTTTTTTCTTTCATTCGTTCTTTCTTTCTTTTTTATATTCTTACATTCCCATTTATGTAACCCATTTTTTATTTCTTACTTCTTTTTCCTGTCTTCCTTTCATTCTTTCATTCTTATTTACTTTCTTCCTTTCTTACTCTTATTTTTTCTTTCTTTACTTTATTTAATCCATTTTCTTTCTTTGTTATTCATACTTTCTTTCTTTTGCATTCTTTTTCTCTCTTTTGTTCGCTTCTTTCTTTCTTTCTTTCTTTCATATTTATTTCTTTTCCTTTATTTATCCTCTGTTTTTCTTTCTTTTTTCTCATCTACTTCCTTTCGTCTATTCCTTTATTTTTTCTTTCTTTCTTTATTTATTCATTTCTTTCTTTCTTTCTTTCATTCTTTCTTTCATCCTTTATTTATTTCTGTCTTTCTTTCTATCTCTCATTCTTTCTTTCTTTCTTGTATATTTATTTTCATTTATTCGTATATTTACCTTAGTTTTCTTTCTTTATTCATTTCTTTATTTCTGTCTTTCTTTCATTCTTTCTTTCATTCTTTCTTTCATTCTTTATTCATTTCTGTCTTTCCTTCTTTCTTTATTTCATTCCTTATTTATTTCTGTCTTTCTTTCTTTCTCTCATTTTCGTCCATTATTTTATTTATTTCGTTTTCCTTTCATTCTTTCTTTTTTCTTTGTGCTTTCTTTCTTTCTTTTTGACTTCTTTCAATTTATTCATTTATTTATCCAATTATTCTTTCTCTCTCCCGTTTTTTCTTTATTTATATTCTTTATTCCTTTTTCCTTATTTCATTCATTCCTTTCTTGTTTTTCGTTTTTTATTTACTTTTTCTATCTTATTTCCTTCTTTCTTTTCTTTCGGAATAAATGTTTTCATTGCTTTATCTTTTATTCATATTCGGACATTCACTGTGATATTTGCACATTTCTCATAGAAAACTCATATTGATAAAGCCAGATAAACCAAACGAACAAACCAGGCACAAAAATATAAATCAAAATTAAATAAACCCAGGTTTATAATCATTTATATATTGTTGCAATTGTAATGATATAAACAATACTCAGATCCCAATAACAAGTAATCACGGTTTTAAAAAATCCAAACTTTAAAAGCAAATCTTGTCACTTATCGGCCATTTTGATTTCTTTGTGAAAAAAAGTGAAAAGGTGTTTGTTTTTCTTGATTTACCCTATTTTTTGATCACTTCTCTTGCGCATGATAAAAGAAAAACATCAAATAATTTGAAAGTCATTTGAAATACTTTTTTCTTTCTTTCACTAATTGCCTCCGAGGGAGTTAGTCGGTGATGCGAATAAATTCTTATTCATTGAAAGAAAAGCTAGAATAATTTTGTTAATCAGAGAAATTCGATCTGTGCTTGACCAGATTCTGAATTCTAGGGCACTTAGTATTCATAATTTATGTAATTCTATTTCAAACGAATAGGCTGTTTATTTTTTTTTGTTAGTGTAATCCAAGACCATACTCTTTTGAAATCAGCTTTGATCACTGGAAGTTTTTAGAATTCTTTCATTTTATTATCAGCTTCTTAATTTTTCCGGTGAAAGCGAAACCTCAAAATTATGCCATTTAAGAAAACTGAACATAGAACAGTTTGCACAAGAAGTAGTTTTGCACAACACTACCAACTGCTATAAGGCCAAAACATTAATGAAAAACTCAAGAGATATTCTTAAATAGAAGATATCATATGGATGTCATTTGCACACCTCGATGTGGTGTAATGGTTAAGAAGCTTTTCCTCGCTTGAAAAATTACGATTGAGCAGTAAGTTCTGTCCTCACTCGGTACTCCACACGTTTGGCCTTGTGTCACATCTAAGAAAATCTCCGTTTACATAGATGTCAGCAGAGTACAGGTTCAGAAATATCCAAATTGTCAGCTGTATAGAACCGATTTTACAGATCAATGGTTAAAAATTGCTTTAAAAGAAATAAACCTTTAGGTCTTAATGAATATCGTCCTTCTTCGAGCCTTGTGGACTGACGCTACACAATCACAAACTGTACCAAATAACAGATACTACAACACTACACGTGGCCGAGTGGTTAGAACGTTTGAGACCCAGGTTCGAATTTCACCATGGTCTATTTGTCAGGAAGGAGAATCTGCATGTTATCGGATTGGAGGGATTGATACCAGCGCCAGAAAACCAAGTCACAGGTTGACCCAAGCCTTGTAAGTGGGGAGACGGATCCCTTGGGAGCCGTCGATAACTGTGCAAGCTTGTGGCCGAGGGCTTGAGCGTGCTAGCTTTGTTCAAATTGTTGATCACGCTACGGTCTGCTCAACAGAGTTGTAGTATAAAACACAGGTGCGCCTGAGCAAGCGTCTGCAATAGGGATGGGTTAGCCGACCTCGAATGCGAGTGGCCAGCTATACATCACTTAAGGTGTTAAGTTAAAATGGATAGCACGCGTAACTCGAAGTGAAAATAATGATATATTTAAGATATTGACATTCCACACTACTTCAAACAAACGTTTTGGAAGGAAACTCCCATCAGGACTAGAAAACCGCTACTGAACGTGAGAAACCGGTTTTCCAGAAATATTGTTTTAAGAGAAAGACTTTGATCACAGCCCAATGGCCACGCAGTGAAAACATTGCCCTAAAGTATTCATTATTCATTTTTATTTTTCAATTTTTAATTTAATCCCGTCTTCATTTTCTTATCTAATTTCGTCATTCACTCCATCTTTATCTCTGTATCTCTGTTTGAACACACTTCTATAGATAGATAGATAGATAGATAGATAGATAGATAGATAGATAGATAGATAGATAGATAGATATGAACAGTCTGAGATAGATAGATAGATATGAACAGTCTGTGATAGATAGATAGATATAAACAGTCTGTGATAGATAGATAGATAGATAGATAGATAGATAGATAGATAGATAGATAGATAGATAGATAGGATCAAATATGGAAAAGAATCCGACATAAAATTCTGATAAAGAAAAAATAGGAAACTTTTATCAATCTAACATGTTTCACTTTTATCCTAGAATGAGATATGGAAAAAGAAAGAAAAATCTGCTCTTTTTAATTCTGTATTAAGTGCTGTTAGACACGGAAAGGAAACTACAAAACCTCCTAGAGAATGTACCGAAGGAAGGCGAGAAGACGGGACAAAGAATAAACTACAAGAAGACAGAATGCATGGCCATCCTCAAAAAGATGAGCCCGGAATGCAATTTACATAAATACAATAGTCAAGTAAGTGCTGAAATTTAAATACCTGGGAAGTGTTCTGACAGAGGATGGAAAGTGTGACACTGAGATCCGAAGACGTATTGGGATGGCCAAAGATGCATTCCAAAAGCTAAGCAGAGTATTAAGAGACAGGAAAATTTCGTTAGAAACAAAGAAAAGGGCACTGGACTGTTACGTGATATGCAATGTAAATATCTGGGAAGTATTCTAACAGAGGACGGAAAGTGTGACACTGAGATCCGAAGACGTAGAGGGATGGCCAAAGATGCATTCCAAAAGCTAAGCAGAGTATTAAGAGACAGGAAAATTTCGTTAGAAACAAAGAAAAGGGCACTGGACTGTTACGTGATATGCAATGTAAATATCTGGGAAGTATTCTAACAGAGGACGGAAAGTGTGACACTGAGATCCGAAGACGTATTGGGATGGCCAAAGATGCTCTCCAAAAGCAAAGCAGAGTATTAAGAGACAGGAAAATGTCGTTAGAAACAAAGAAAAGGGCACTGGACTGTTACGTGATATGCAATGTAAATATCTGGGAAGTATTCTAACAGAGAACGGAAAATGTGACACTGAGATCCGAAGACGTATTGGGATGGCCAAAGATGCATTCCAAAAGCTAAGCAGAGTATTAAGAGACAGGAAAATGTCGTTAGAAACAAAGAAAAGGGCACTGGACTGTTAAGTGATATGCAATGTAAATATCTGGGAAGTATTCTAACAGAGGACGGAAAGTGTGACACTGAGATCCGAAGACGTATTGGGATGGCCAAAGATGCTCTCCAAAAGCAAAGCAGAGTATTAAGAGACAGGAAAATGTCGTTAGAAACAAAGAAAAGGGCACTGGACTGTTACGTGATATGCAATGTAAATATCTGGGAAGTATTCTAACAGAGAACGGAAAATGTGACACTGAGATCCGAAGACGTATTGGGATGGCCAAAGATGCATTCCAAAAGCTAAGCAGAGTATTAAGAGACAGGAAAATTTCGTTAGAAACAAAGAAAAGGTCACTGGACTGTTAAGTGATATGCAATGTAAATATCTGGGAAGTATTCTAACAGAGGACGGAAAGTGTGACACTGAGATCCGAAGACGTAGAGGGATGGCCAAAGATGCATTCCAAAAGCTAAGCAGAGTATTAAGAGACAGGAAAATTTCGTTAGAAACAAAGAAAAGGGCACTGGACTGTTACGTGATATGCAATGTAAATATCTGGGAAGTATTCTAACAGAGGACGGAAAGTGTGACACTGAGATCCGAAGACGTATTGGGATGGCCAAAGATGCTCTCCAAAAGCAAAGCAGAGTATTAAGAGACAGGAAAATGTCGTTAGAAACAAAGAAAAGGGCACTGGACTGTTACGTGATATGCAATGTAAATATCTGGGAAGTATTCTAACAGAGAACGGAAAATGTGACACTGAGATCCGAAGACGTATTGGGATGGCCAAAGATGCATTCCAAAAGCTAAGCAGAGTATTAAGAGACAGGAAAATGTCGTTAGAAACAAAGAAAAGGGCACTGGACTGTTAAGTGATATGCAATGTAAATATCTGGGAAGTATTCTAACAGAGGACGGAAAGTGTGACACTGAGATCCGAAGACGTATTGGGATGGCCAAAGATGCATTCCAAAAGCTAAGCAGAGTATTAAGAGACAGGAAAATGTCGTTAGAAACAAAGAAAAGGGCACTGGACTGTTACGTGATATGCAATGTAAATATCTGGGAAGTATTCTAACAGAGGACGGAAAGTGTGACACTGAGATCCGAAGACGTATTGGGATGGCCAAAGATGCATTCCAAAAGCTAAGC
>OZ038503.1:83235826-83260826 GCA_964036315.1 Acanthosepion esculentum | reverse complement strand
ATTACACAGTGCATTCTGTAATAGTTAACGAAAATTAATGACTACAATCCTCATCAAATGACATATACTACTGTTTTTGTGCCAATTCTAACCGCATCAGGTGCCATATACTAATGTTTTGGCGCCAATTCTATGATATAAGCAAGCTATTATTAGCGAATTCCACCGAGGGCATCGTCGTGATTTGAACATCGTTGTTTAAATTAGTAGTGAGTTCGAACCTCACTAGGTGACTGATAGAATTGTGGTAAAACTGAGCATCTTTTATGTACCAAGCCCCTCCAGAAAGATGCGTGATCATGAATTTCTACAGCTGCTCCGTCCTTTAGAGCCAAAGAAACTTTTGCTCTCTCATTCGCCTTCCATGACACTACCGTCGACTTACATAAACTCGTTAGGTAGACTTTTCGGATTTCAACAACATAAGCACTATATATATATATATATATATATATATATATATATATATATATATATATATATAGGTAACAACACTCGTGTCGAAAAACTTTCGGATTCTTGATTTAACAATAGCCAAATCAATCTCGAAGGGAAAAAAAGGTTTTAAAAAAGAAAGAGCCAGGAACATGAAAGTCTATCGAAAATAATCGGACAGATACAGGTTCAAGGCCCAAAGACAAAAACCCCGATACGAGTGCAACAACTAACTAAAGAGCTCGATACAAACGTAGAGCCGACCCTGACGATCTGCCTAAGTGAAACATTGGTAGGTTTGTCTGGCTCATTAGGTTTGAATATATATATATATATATATATATATATATATATATATGCGTGTGTGCGTGTGTCCGCGTGCGCCCGCGTTTGTGTCTGTTTGCCTATGTTTATGTGTGTATGCGTATGTGCGTGTAAACAGAAACACACACACACATATATATATATACATATATATATATATATAAGCACTATATATATATATATACATGTATATACATATATATATATATATATATATATATATATATATATATATATATATATAAGCACTATATATATATATATATATATATATATATATATATACTACCAGCATGGCCCGGCGCTGCCCGTGCTTGATTCAAAAATCGTACGACTGACACAGCAATCGCTATCATTTGACTTAAAATATTTTTGCCGATCCTTGCCTTTAAAGGAGTGCCCTTTGCGGTGCTGATGTTGCTAAATGCCTTACTTCTTGCCTATCTCACACTGCGAATTTTTTCTAAGCTGTATACTAAACATCAAAACTGTTACGAAAAAAGAACTAAACAAAATGAAAACAAAACGATCAGCTTTAAAAAAGGACTCGTAACTGGAAAACCGAATGAAAAAAAAATGTTAACAACAAATACTTTTTCACAGCCAACCCAATTCTGCGGAATCAGAATCAATGTTGAGTTTAAGTAATGCGAATGAGCCAATTGGAGTAAAGTGCCATGCAGATTTAAATTTTTCCCACTTGTGACGAATGCAGCTATCGATATTTTTGCATGCTAGCATGCTAGTTAACAATCGTGTCAGTCAGCTGTTGGCTCACACGCTGGTCATTAGAATCTTCCTGCCTATTCGTGGCAGCCAGCTATAGGCTCTCACTCTGGCCAGTAGAAAATAGTACATGAAAACTGCCGTAGAAGCATGAAAAAATCGTTTATTTCCACTATCGATGGGAGTTGCGAAATGAAAAGTCGGTCTTGGGCTTCTTGCTAACTTGGAGCATGTGCATATAAATTTTGGTGCAAATCCATCGACAATTGCGGCCGTGCATTCGTTACACACACACACACACACACACACACACACACACACACACACACACACACACATATCCTGCCTTATATAGATAGAGATATATGTGTATGTGTGTATGCGTGTGTGTGTCTGTGTGCCTATGTGTATTTGTGTATGTGTGTGTGTGTAAACAGAAACACACACAGACACACGTATGTATATATATATATATATATATATATATATATATATATATATATATATATATATTGTCATCCACAGACAGACTGTTTCGCTATATCACAGCTCATCAGTGTGGCTAGACGTCTGGTTGCCTCTGGCTAGAATCGAAAACCGGCTGAATTCGCGTCAGTCGTAAATTTTACCCTGAAGCCGTAGCCTCACGGCAGAGAAGAAGGTGAATTTAAGCGTATTTATTTTTAGATAAACACACAGTGACTGAGAGAACTCAATTCGATTCACCGAAGTGTCTTGCATTATTAGCCGTAATAGTCATTGTTATATATATATATATATATATATATATATATATATATATATATATATATATATATATATATATATTAGTGATTTCGATCCTCTTTGGGTGCCTCATATTTGGGGCCATGGTCCAGAAATAAACTATATTTAGCAGTTAAGAAAACACAATGTCATGCAAATATCAGCATTATAAAACATTCGGAACTGTTTCAATCCTCAATGGGTGCTCCTGAGATATGGCCTTTGGCCAAACCCAAGCTACGATTAGTGAATAACGTATCGCGAAACTATCCGTGTTGTACGAGACAATAAACAGGATTACTTGATTCAGATCTTCACCTGGTGGGCTTGGTCAATATCTATCAGGTCATCCCATAAGTTCTGTCCGAATTTTGAATAAAGAAAACAAATGACCAAATGTTACATTTAATTACAGATTCAATCAACAATGTATTTTCCCTGATTATCTATGACTTCCTTCCATTAACAAGCTTACTAATTCCATTACTGTAAAATTCTTTTGGCTTTGTTTCGAAGAACTCACAAATGTCAGTTTTAACCTCTCCCTGTGTTACAAAAGCAGTTTCTTCCAAATGATTCTGTAATCTACGAAACAAATGGTAGTCTGAAGGAGCAAGGTCGGGAGAATAAGGTGGATGAGAAATTTTCTCCCAACCAAGTTCTTCGATCTTTTGTGACATGATTCTTGCTGTGTGTGGGTGCGCATTGTCCTGATGAGACATCACCCGTTTTCGATTCACTAGAGCAGGTCTTTTTTTCCTCAAAGCTTGGTTCAAACGTTCTAATTGCTGACAGTATATTTGAGCATTAATTGTTGCATTAGGTGGTAAGAATTCAAAGTGGATTATTCCTTGGCAATCCCACCAGATTGAAAGAAGAACCTTTTGCCCATGAAGTTCCCTTCTCGGCTGTGGCTGGGGTCCTTCCCCTTTACCAAGCCACTGTCTACGACGCTTAACATTTCGATAAAATATTCATTTTTCGTCGCCAGTCACAAGTCTATCCCAAAAAGGTGAAACAAGTTGGCGAGAATGGAGAGAAGAGCAGATGTCAACTCGGGATTTGAGGTTGTTTTCAGACAATTCATGAGGCACCCATTTTCCAAGTTTACGAACTTTTCCAAGTTGTTGAAGATGAACAGTTGTATGGTTTGAACTGAGAACCACTGTTAATTCCTCAACTGATAAAGCAGGATTTTCTTCAAGGGCTGCTTCAAGAAGCTTTTCATCAAACTCAACTGGACGTCCGGTTCGATCTTCACCTTCAAGGGTGAAATCTCCACCTCTGAATTTTGCAAACCATCTTCTGCAAGTTCTTTCATTCGCACATTCCTCTCCATAAACTGAGTGCATGTTTCTCGCCACTTCGGCTGCTGAGTTTCCTTTCTTGAATTCATAAAGCATTATGTGCCTCAAATGATTCTTGGGTACTTCCATGTTAGCAGGGTTTTAATCAAACAATATTTAATTTTATTGTTCTCTGAAATAAAATTTGATCAGTTTAAATGCATCTAAACATAAAAATAATGTTCAGCTCCATTAGACATTATAAAATACTCTTAAGTTAAAATTAGGACATAACTTATAGGATGACCTAATAGATGAGTGACCGCTTCAGAATACCAGGTTCTGTAAGCTTGGATGTTCGGATGGTTTAATGAACAATAGCACGGAATTGTGAATCAGAGAGCCGAGTTCTAATTCTTGTTGGGTTTGTTATATTCACCTATGCCTTTTGGAAAAGTATAAATCCACCTCTACTCCATCCAGCTATGGGTTAATTAGTAAGACTTGTATCTTTAAACAATTATTATCTAAAAAAAAGATTCTTAGAATCTAAAAATATTTTCTGGCTTTAAATAACCTGAAAAGGGTTGATAAGCCGTAGAAAAGGAGTCAATCAATCAGTTCACTGGATGCTATAAATGTGTTTCCTTATGCCAGGGCTAAACTCCTCTTAAGAAATCACAATGGCGTAATGGAGAGTAAGCTGTGATTTCGATCGTCGTTGAGGGCTCTATATTTCTGACCTTGTGCCTAACTATGATAGGCTTAGTAAGCAACAACCGTTTAAATTACTAGAGGTTATAAATTATTTAAATAAGTCATGCTTCGAATGAATTTAGATTATGATTAACGATGACTAGCCAACTGATTTTTTGGAGGCTGTGCGTTTGACTTAATTAGTGATTACTTTTATTTGCCGTTTGAATAAAAAGAAAAGAATTTGCCAGTCCTTCCCCACTTTCAAGCCAAGGCAAATTAAATTTTATTGATTTTTACTTCATATCGCAAGGAATTGATAAACTATATTTTGACAAGCGAAAATGTTACATTAAGATTGAATATAAGTACGTCTCCAGCTCGTTGCGGGAAAACATCTGGCAGCAGGTCCGGCGCGTATTACCTCTACGCCCCCGGTCGGAGGACCTGTTTGGGATGACCCGGGTAGTGCACTGTGATCCTCGCTATCTCATCAACGTTTGCTTTTTACTACCTACATTTATATACGTTAGAAATGAAACCCAGCACAACTGATTATTAAAAGATTGAAAATTTTCGCGGATTTTGATGTCATTCTGGAGTTTTTTCCCCCTCCAAATCCGTGGATTTCATTTGCTCATGATGAGTCACGAAAAGACACGTTATATATAATTTACTATAGATGGAAGGGTCGGACGGTTCACCAGATTTCTTAAAACATATATTTATACATATATATATATATATATATATATGTGTGTGTGTGTGTGTGTGTGTGTGTGTGTGTGTGTGTGTGTGTGTGTGTGTGTGTGTGCAGAAACGCAGAAAAATAGGAAAGAACACGTTAGGTAAATATTCCGGAGTTCCTTAGTATTTTTGGTTTTATTTTTAAAAAGACAGTGTTCCATACAGAAGTAGAGCTTATATTATAATATTTTTAAAAATATGATTCCTTCGCTACATAAGAGTTCTCATGTTTCAAAAGCGAGAGCCGGGACTTCTAATATAATTTTTGAAATTAAGTTGAATTAAAGTGTCTGGTCACGCTTCCATATATATATATATATATATATATATATATATATATATATATCAGTGAACATTGAAGTGAATAGGTAGAGGTCACTAAGTGTTGACTTCAATGTTTACTTTTATATTTACACACGCTCCATCTCTGATATTGAGCACTTTATCCCATAAATATAGCACACCTTAACTGTATATTTCTTCATATATATATATATATATATATATATATATATATATATATATATATATATATATATATATATGCGACGTGCTGCCATAGGGCCCGTCTCGCCCAGCCACGTTCACCACCCACACTCCTCTGTGTCTCCAGCACCCGACTCACAGCCAACTCCACCACCAGAGGGGACAAAGAGGATAAGGAAAAGATTGACGATACCGATGTCAAGCCGCCTGACGATTGCGCCTAGCATAAAACAGCCTGTCGCCTCTGAGTGTTGACTTCAATGGTCACTTTTATATATATATATATATATATATATATATATATATATATATATATATATAGATATATATATATATATATATATATATATATATATAGATAGATAGATAAATAGAGAGAGAGAGAGAGATATGAAGAATTTGATATATAAATATTGATATATATGAACAAATTGAGATAAATGTTAAGATACTGAAGTAGAGAAATAGATACATTAGATATATAACTGAGATAGATGGTAAGATTGACATATATATATGTGTGTGTGTGTGTGTGTGTATTGAAAGAAGGAAAGAAAGAAAGAAAGAATGAAAGAATAAAGCCTAATCAGTTAGATAGATGTCTTTTTTATCGTTATTGAGTGGATTTTTAATGTGGAAATTACATAGAAGGGAAACTTATTGATATCTAATATAAGAAAGGCCCTCTAGACTTTGTGCATGTCCTAACAACAAAGGCTTTCTTAGAAACTTCCTTCGATGTTGTGCACAAACGTGATGTTGTTATTATTAAATTTGCTTCATTTAACCTCAGCGATATCATTGATAGACATTCATAGGACGCGTCTTTAAACGTCTTGGAAATTTTACTGCCTGAAAAAGTGCTTGAAAACATATGATTCGTTAAAATGATTGTATAACTGTATCAGCAATTTTTTAAAACTCATGGGTCGTTCTAAGGACTGTCCACTTGTGCCTCTTTATATAACCCCAGCTGATAAAAATGTATATTCTATAGGCCAGACTGCGTGCCATTTTCGACACTTGATGTCAAATTCGATATTTCTGTCTTTAGCTTTTTCCGAAAAATATAGATGAATGTAAGCATCTATGACATGTGTAGAAAGCTAGCTTTCTAACCATGAGGCCAACGTTCAAATCTCATGGTCAATCTTTTACGTCTTCATCTTCTTCTTCTTCTTGGCCGTGTCCCCGTCAGGTTGTGGATGATGATAGCTTTCCACAACTTCCTAATTGTCTTTTTTTCTGATTTTACCTATAAGCTACCTACTGCGGGCAAAAATCTGTCTCGTTAGTCATGTGTCGAAAGATACATAATCGCATAAGCGTGTACCATGCATGGCATGACTGATTGCCGAATTAGTTGATTTAATGCACTTCTGCAAATTTTTCACCTATATTGAGTTCCAATGTGAGAGGACCAATCAATCGATTAAGATGATATTTTTTTTAATTTCATATTACCACTTTACGGTAATGTAATTTTTTTTATTATCTTTTTTTTTTCTTAATTTTTATTATTAAATTTTGTGCCGTTGCTAAAATATTAAATTTGTTGTCGCCACCCGCTTGCATCCAAGCCTCGGTATTGTCATCATCCCTCCATATTCCACTTCTCTCCCCTGGGGGTAGAGATAGCTGAGAATCAAAGAGTTTGACGAGGCGATACTCGTGAATTTCATTTGGGTGGACAACTCTGCACGAATTGCAATCGGGTCGACACTTGCATCGTCAAAACTGATTTAATGGGAAAGAATCGACTTTAATGAATACAGAATAATAGAATGACGTATAAGACAAAGATGCGTTTCCTCACCGGGTTCATTTAACTGATACAGTGCGACAATAGTTAGAGTACGAAGACATCCTGAGACCTACCAGGATTTATTATCCGCGGAATCAATATTAACGACATAAGATACGCGGATGACACTGTTATAATGATAGACTCAGAGGGCTAATACCCTTGGGAAAGGTATGAATCCTCGTCTTCTCCCCCCAGCTATGCGTAAATAGCAGGACAGACTGGGTTCTGTAGACTTGGATGGCAACTTGTCTACCGCAGAAATGGCAACCTACAGCGGGGATAATCTGCCTCGTCAATCATGTATCGAAAGATACATGATCACCTAAGCGTGTATCATGCATGGCACATAACTAGCTGGCTGCCGAACTAGTTGCTTTAAAGCACTTCTGCAAATTTTTCACCTATATTGAGTTCCACTCAGATTGGATCAATAAATCGATTAAGTTGATTTTTTTTTAACTTCCTATTATGACATTACGGTATTTTTTTAAATCTTTTTTTAGTTTTTAGCATGTTAATTTTTATTATTAAATTTTGTGCCGTTGCTAAAATGTTTGTTGTCGCCATCCGCTTGCATCCAAGCATCGGTATTGTCATCACCCCTCCATATCCCATTTCTCTCCCCTGGGGATAGAGATAGCTGGGAATCAAAGATTTTGACGAGGCGATACTCGTGAATTTCATTTGGGTGGACAATCCTGCACGAATTGCAATCGGGTCGACACTTGCATCGTCAAAACAGATTTGATGGCAAAGAATCGACTTTAATGAATACAGAACAATAGAATGACGTGTAAGACAAAGATGCGTTTCCTCACCGGGTTCATTTAACTGACACAGTGCGACAATACTAACCGGCTATTATTAAAAAAAATCTGCCTCGTCAGTCATGTATCGAAAGATACATGATCGCTTAAGCGTGTATCACGCATGGCACATCACTGATTGATCTATAAGCTTCCTGTTGCCATTTTCCTTCAAACTTACTCGTTACTCACATGTTCAATTTTTTCTTTCTTTTTTTTGTAAGCTTTTCACCCCAGGCAAGGCTGGAAGCCACTATCACGCAAGGGTTTACAGAGGATATTGGAGCAAGAGCAAATAGGAGTGTTAGAGGAAAGGATGTGGAGAAGAATAGAGGATAGATCAAGGCAACTGGAGATGTCGATTGACGTTACACTTGAATAGTTGAGGATCATAGTCATCAGGGAAACAGGAATGAGGAAGGGAGTTCCATAGGCGTGAGGTGCGCGATATGAAGCTATTGGAGTAGAAGAGATGTCTACATTTAACAGTTTCAACAGTGAAAGGGTGGGAATGGGATGCCAGCCTTATTGACATTATCGTGATCGTTCTGTAGAATTTAGCATTTTAGGCGTGCGGCAACTTCACGTTGTAACCCTGGTTCTAGTCCTATAACCGAGCCTGTTCAGTACCACGATGTATAAGAGCTTGGGTATACCAGATAGTGTATACTTGCATTTACAGATGATTTAAGAGTTAACGACACTCAATGACTAATCGGAGAGTCGAGTTTCAATTCCAGTTGGGTTCGTTATATTCACTTAACGCAGGCTTAACTGGGAAATCGTTACTTAGGAGAAAGGACAATAAAAAGAACAGAATTTACAGTGACAGGATGACGACGAATGATGGTTCATTCCATTTCGAGGGATTTTAGTTGACAAGAAAGCAAGAAACTGAAAGATAGATCAACAGGCGAAAGCGTGACGAAACTATTAGAATATAACTTATATATAATAGCGATTATTTATAGAGTAAAATGGTGGGGCAATAGCGGCTAATCTAGTAAAAAGCTTAAATTCTTGAAGTTGAGGTTCCCGAGTAGAAAGATCAGCAGAACTACTACCCTGAAAATATTTATAAAAACATTACAGGGAACTACTTTATGGCGGTGGGGAAATTATTGAAGCAGTTATATCAGGACCGATAATACTTCAAATTCTTCTTTGTATTCATCCGAATTTAAAACTATGTTACCTTGTGGTCTTCAAATCCAGAGAGAGAATTATGATTGATGCCATTAAGGCGGTTGGTTGTCGATATTGGCCTTACTGCAAAATCTGCAGCCAAGCCGGCCTCAATCACAATTCCATTTTAACATAAAATGGTGCCCTATTGTCTGGGCATTGCACAAAGCCCAGCTGGCGCCCTGGAGAGGTCAGCGAGTGAACGTGTCTGACACAATCATTATAAGTATCTTACGACATAGGTTCGTTGCTAAACCAAACAAGAGAGTTCTGTTTTTTCTTCTATTGAATCTAAATATGTTTGAAAAAAAGTATAAGTTTATTATTAATCCACTCGCATATATAAATATACCTGTCTATATGTCTGAGAAAAGGTATTGTAATTATTTACATTGTTTACATTGTTTGGACTATTGTCCGCATCTTTGCTGCCAAATGCACGACGATTCAGTCGTTGTACGCTCCAGCTTTCTCCAGGCGATTGGAAATTTGAACTGGACTCTATCTCGTCCACCGAGGTATATCGTTCCTGTTCCATGACACTTCAGGATTTCTCAGTAGCAGTTATCTCCCTTTAACTCATCTCCCTAAGTTTTTGTTCATCTCTGCTCTAGTTAGGTATTAATCTCACAACTCTATGGATCAAATCACTGGGTTCACTCACGCTTTTATCCACTGAGCCACGTGTCCTCGATCAGAACTGAGACATCCGGAAGAGGCATGGCACGTGAAACTAGAATAAATCTACCCCAATGGGCGAAATAAAGCGCTCAGTTTGAAAATCCAATCACCTGAAGAAGGCCGAAACGTCTTGAATATGGCAAAATATAAGGACAGCAGTCCGATCATTGTAAATAGTGTAAATATAAATATATATATATATATATATAGGTTTAGGAGTGGGCACGTAAACTTTCATTACATTAGACTATAAAATAAATTAAGATCAGTTGTTTACTGTCTCTTTCACAGTGATCCCTTGCCTGATGTTTGCATATGGGCTCACAAAGTTTACTGCTACAAAGGGTTGCGGCAAAAGGCTGTACTACATTCAGTTTGCACATGCCATTCAAATACTTTATATTTTGGATAAGGCCTCATATACTTTTATTTAAATGTATTTCAAAACCTTATATGAATATCTTTGTTTTTTTTTGGGGGGGGGTTGGGGGAGGGCTTTGTTTTTTGTTTTTTTTAATCATTTTATAGTATGGCGGCAATGCCACTAAGACGAAGAGGTTAATCGGGGGTGTGGGAGACTGAGATGAATTTATGAGAACGAACCGGAAACCCAATAATAAACAGGAAAAAAAGCATAAACATCTACCCGTTATCAAAATACCAGGGAGCATTGTGAACTGGGCGATAGGCAAATCTGTATACTCCTCTTGCGGAAAAAAAATGATTATTAAATAATATTTGAGAATTCAGACGGAAAATTTGAAAGAATAAAGTTGATGTAGACTTCAAAAGAAACTGGAAACCCAATCCTAGACAGAAAACAAGGAATACTCCTCTACTCCTCCTCAAAAAACTAATGTAATGGAGAAATGTAAACAGGACGTTAGGTGTAACTACCTTCTCCTATTGAGGAAAAAAAAGTAAATGGAAGTTTAGAGTTTAGCGGACACATTAGAAGTATAGTGTTGAAGTAGACTTTAAGAACCGGAAATAAAATCCTAAACAGGAAACGAGGGATAAACCCCTACTTATGTTCAAAAGACGTGGAGAGAGTATTGAATACATGTAATAAAATATTTGTTGTGTATGATATTAAATTATTTAGAAAAGTCGAATTAGAATGTACTCTGCTTTCACCGACCGCTGGTTAATTTAAGTAATAATAGTAATAGTGCTATTTAGCTGTAAAGATTTCAATTTCCGCCATTTTGTCTGACCGGAAGTTAAAAGAAAATTTCTAAGATATTTAAACCAACAGAATTTATAATGAATAACGGCAAAGAAACAGTACCTTAAAGATAACTGATTAATTTAAAAATTTAATCAAGTTAAATGATTATTTTAAAAAATAAAATAATAAGGTAAAATTGAGGAAGAATTAATTTGAAACATCTCCGTGCAATAGCGTAGGCCCGATCAAAACTGATACAAGCGAATCATCAAAACGAAAATGAAAGAAAATTATTTACATTCTGTGCTGATCAATTTAAGTTCATTTGTTTTTAATTTTTGAATCAAAATTTAAGAATAAACACAATATCATAACTAATAATAAGAATTCCTTTAAAACATAATTATATCCAACCTTAGTTTAATGATTACCGGAAAAAGTATAAATATTTTAAGTTGATTTTATAAAAACAAGTCTGACGAACTAATCAAATTCATATATTCCTTTTTTAATAGCATTTCTCTTCAGGGTGTAGGCAATACTGGGTCTCCTTTTATTTATTATCCTTACAAATCCAAACTTGATAGAATTTAAAATTGTTTACGCGACTTACGCTCTGTTATGAACATACTTCCACACAGACGCAACGTCAGTCAGTTATGTGGCATGTGGGATACATGACTGACGAGGCAGATTTTTTTTCCTGCAGTAGGTTGCCATTTCTTTCTGCGGTAGACCAGTTGCCATCCAAGAACCCGGTCTGTCCTGCTATTTACCCGTAGCTGGGGAGGAGAAGCGTATTCATACCTTTCCCTAGGGTATTAGCACGTAAGTGAATGTAATGAATTTGACTGCAATTCGAACTCGACTCTCCGATTCCTAAGTCCGAGCCGCTATCAATTACTCACACTCGCCACGTACTGTTACTTAATGAGTGCATGTTTAGATCACATCGGAATTCACCATGTTTCGCTCGATGCTTCTAGTGAGACTAAAACTAAAATTGTAGCGCGAGACAGATTTTCTCTCCAGTATTTATGTTACATATACTTAAATCCACGCTTAGAATATTGTTGCCGCATATGGTCCGGTACTCCTGCTATATATCTAGAGATCCTTGATAAAATAAAAAGAAGAATCGTCAATATTATTGGTCCTGTTCTGACAGACCAGCTTCAGTTATTTCTCACCGCCGAAAGGTTGTCTCCCAGTGGCTTTTCTATAAATACGTTCATGTTAATTGTTCGGATGAGCTCTTTGCTATGGCACTGAATTGTAAATATGGGGACTAGTTTGTATTTTCATAGAGACAATGAGGTATTATGGTGGTTGTAGTAAGAAAGGTACGTATGAATGTGGTGTTTTGGTGTAAGGAATATTGTTCGTACGATTGGGTCAATGTTTGCGGTTAGCTAAATTATAGTTAAGACAGAAGAAGACCGTCCTTTCTCCAATCCCCCCTTCGGCCTTGTGCCACATTTCTGTAATTTAAACAGAATAAATATCGCTCTTTGCTATGGCACCGAGACATTTTTTTAGTTTAAACGCATAATTAGACTGGTGTCTAGAGCTCGCCAATTTACAGGTGAGTTGGGTGGATGTAGCCGTAAGTTCTATGCTAGCCGTTACTTTTCTCGCACTTCTTGCTTGTGGAACTACCTTCCGGCTCCATGCTTTAATCTGCAAAGATTTAAATGCAATGTCAATCGCTATCTCCTGTCCTCCTGATTAGTCTTTTCTCTCCCCGCAAATATTAATGTTTCTGATTCTAAACCTTCCACACCTCGTAGCCGCCCTTTACGTCTTAGTGGATTTACTGCCTTGCACGGGGTGACATCGATTTTTAAAAAATTCAGTTGTAACCAAATTCTATACATATAAACGACGAGTTGGCCTTATTCTTCGAGAAGGAAGGAATTGAGAAACTAAACTCAAATGAAGGATGTAAGAATATCTGGCAAAGGACTTCAAGAATTTCAAATTTTAAAGCAAGAAGCTATCACTGCAAATGGGCCGTGTCCCGTTAGGACGTTGTGATCACGACTCACCACAATATCCTGTCCTTTGTATCTCTTAATAAATGTTGTCTTTTTGTTATATCTCCTAAACCTTGTTCCACCATCCATTTACTGAAGCTCTCTGTGTAGGTTATGCAGTGTTCCATCTGCTATCTCTATATCCAGTGAGTATCTAATTTACCAAGCAGTCTTTCCTCATTATGTACCAGAGAATTTTCAACTCTCTTTTCCTGATGTTAAGTAAAATTGGAAATAAAATGGACATTTCCAATTGTTAAACATTACACCGCCTCGGGGTGCCCAAAACGTTTAATATATATATAAAGTTTCAAGAATGCAATTGGAAAAATTGTTCGTAAAATTCAGACAAACTGGGTCGGTGGCAGATGTGGAATACCATTGCATGCTTGTTTGCACCGTTCAGCTGACGTCATTGCTGCAGTGCACGAGAATATGGCCGAAAATCCAGACACCTCTTTTTGTCTTTGCGCGCAGAAAGTGAATCTCCCCAAAACAACGTTACATCATTTCGAATTACATTCTCGGTTGGTCGATTATGTTGACCGAAATGCATTTCTGTTTCAACATCCATTTTTGTAAAAAGGCTTCGATAACTTTAACACGTTGTTTGATTGTTAATCCTTACACGGTTGAAATTGCCAAAGACATAAGTTGTTAAATCTGAAAATAAAGAGAAACAAAATCATTAGACGCTTATAATTAATTCAGATTTAATTTCGGTCCAATTTATTAGAACACCCTTTATATATATATATATATATATATATATATATATATATATATATATATATATATATGATGAAAAATATGGAAAAGACAAAACGAAATCCGAATATGCAAGTTTACTGTTTTAATGTCGTTTTACTGTCGACGTCGGACGTTTCGGTCTAGTAGACCATCTTCAGGACATGGTTATTAGAAACATACTTAGGATTAGACGATATTTAAGTCAACATTAGTATTGTGTCTATCGCATTTTAATGTTGACTTAAATATCGTCTAATCCTAAGTATGTTTCTAATAACCATGTCATGAAGATGGTCCCGATCTGCCATCCATTCACAAAAAATATTAGACACAGTGCCCGTTGTTTCCTTAAAACCCTCCATTCTTTAATGAGTCTTATGTGTATTAAATCTTCCAAGCCGTCCATCCTCAGATTGAGTCCGAGAAATTTCAATTGTCTCTTTATGATTGTAAGTGTATTTCTTTTTACACATATTTATTGGCACTTCCTTGATGCTCACGTTTTTTTCTTTAGTATTCGTCTGCAGAACCGAGTTTCTGTCGCTTCGATTCTCACCAACAGATATGAGGAAATTATCCAGCATTCATTGTCATACAAAAGGATAGATATGATATACCAGTTCCGTTCTCTTTTCTCTCTTTCTAACGTATTTTTCTATATCTAGAGAGTTTGAATTCTCTATGTACTTCGAGGACCGTGCAAGTTTTTATAGTCAGCGTTTGACGCAAAAATAAGGGGATTGCACGATACAATTAATGTAATTGTTTTTTCTATGGGCCTTGAAATTCCTGCATTTTCTGACAGGAATACATTCTCACGTTACTCTAGCTAATCTTCTCCAAGTTCCGTGGGGAACAGATGCGGCATATTCGTTTTATGTCGCAAGATGAGTTCGTACACTTCACAACGCAACAAAGCAGCATTGACCTTAAAATTGGCAATGATCATGATCTTTGCTACTGGTGTAGCTACTACCGCATGCTCAAAGGAAAGAAGGTAAAGGAGAAAGAAAAAGAAAGTGCCCCATTTTATATCGTTCTTTTAGAGTGCTACCTAACAGCGTCTTGGTTGATCTCAAAGTCGAAAGCCTATCACGATGTCAACGGCAAATATTCTTATGTGCTGAATTCTTTATCTCCAATATTTCGTAGAGCTACGGCACGCCATACCATACCCAAGGGGTTGAATAATCCCCATTTTCTCCTTATTCCATATGACGCACAAGGCAAACATCCGAATTCTTTCACAGTAAATATTGCTGATTTTCACTAACAATTTTATGCACTTCATTATTCAATCGTTGCTCTTGTACTGGGTGAACATTTAGTAGAAGAAAAAAAGAAAAAGAAATAAATAACTTGTTCCAGACGGACAGATACTCACTTTTCCGTGGTGAATAATCCTACGAGACATAACGTTTAAATGAATGAGAATGATGACTTGATTGATTTTTAGCTGACAATTAGATGAGAATCTATCGCTTATCAAACGGACAAAGCTGGCAGGCTTCGCTGTGCTAAATCACAAATGGATATAATTATTTTTGTTTTTAATGACGATCGATTGGCCTGAAGACATCTACATGGGACAGGCTCGGAGGTGGCACGTTTAATTCCGGCACTGTCAAGTTGCTTATTTTAGATTGCGAATCGATAATCACGACGTGTGGATCACTTCTCTCAAGATTGAGACGCTATTCTCGACAATAGCACTGATTGGCAAGTGCGTATTGTTTAGTATGAAAACTTAACCGAAGAATAAAAATCCGATACTTAAAGAATTTGCAGGGTAATTATTGGCTTGGGTGGATTCAAAAATTGCCACATTTTTGTTGGATTCGCTTCGTTCTTTTTTTTTGTTATAAATGTCTAGAGTGTTGTTTTTACAAGTTCGAAATCAACCGACTTCATTTTGTTCTTTTCGCGGGACGGGTTGAATCAGAAAACGTGTATTCGGTCCAATAGGCCGGAGGAAATTAGTATAGAAAAGTTTATACTATGCTAAAATGCAAGAAATGATGGCACAGTGGATATATGCGGATAATACAGTGAACACAAAATATGATAAAAATATGACTGTTTTGGTTTGGCTTATTTTGTTGTACGGCACATCAACACCCCAATGAGTTATTTAATGCCGACAAGAATTTTAGGATAGGTTGATATGAACAGAATATTCATAATTTGTTAGAAATCAGTTTGCAGGCCAGGTTTCATTGACGTATTTTTTAGAGTATTTTTTGTCGAGAGTCAAATTTTTTGCAGGTATTTTTTTTCAAAAATGTATTGCTGGTATTTTTACTATAAAAATCTATTTATTTACTTTCATAGTGTTTTCACTCCAGTTTGCGGGTTAACTACTTACCCATAGCTGGGACCCTAACAGGTTCTACCACCCGGGGTTAGGTTGGATCTGGAAATAACAGCAATTAATAGGTGGTTCCACGTTCCTCAAAACCCTCAGAACAAATGCCTTGCTATAGTTCATCGTCATACCCAGGACGGATGACAGTATGAAAATGTTGCAAATCCAAAACGAAACAAACCTTTCTGAACGAAATAAGAGATATAAATGAGGTTTGGGTGTGCAGTTGGTATAACGGATGAAGACGGGGAAAGTAGAACGTACGAGCCAAGTTCAAATTCCTGGATAGTATGTTACGTTCACTTCACATGAATAACGTTAGGAAAGGCATGCATCTACTTTTTCTCTCACCACCCGACATTAGATAAAATACCACGGTAGTCTGGGTTCTGTAGCACTGGCTGACAACCAGTCTAAGAGAAGGAAAGCTATGTATTCCCATGGGGAATTCAATGACAAACATACCACTTTCTTTCCAAAGAATCCATGTCAATTCACAGATTATCACGAAAAGGAAGCTGTGTCCAGCCATGATCGCCTATGTTCTGAAGAGGCATGATATTTAAAAAAATATAATTGAACTACTCGTCTACGAAGGGTAAGATGTGAAGACTCCGATAGTTAGAATCACAGTAAGATGATTTCTGACTGTCATTACAAAATCCTGCTATGTAAATTAGCGAGAAACGAAGTTAAAATAATGGATCTGAATTTGAACACGTTAATTACTGTTTACGATTAGTTAAAATGTGTCGACAAACGACATAATTGCTTTCTCTAATCAGCACTCTTTTTTATGGTTAGACAATCATGATTTTAATGATTACCGTATACCTGAGCAGAGTGCGAGTTTTTATGGCGTTTTTTACGCCAAAAATAGCGGAGCGTACGATGACATGATGCAAAGGTAATTTCTTCTGAAGGGGGTTAAAATATATGCATTTTAGGTGACGTGTTAGGCCTACATTCTCAGTGTACATTTGTCAAACTATATCTTCACAGTTTATCTCCATTAGTCTGCCTCCCGTCATCTAGATTAATTCTTTCAACATGAACAACAGAACGCCATTCGCTATGTGTACCGCTTAAAAAGTACCTTACGTAAATGAAGTATCCATAATGTTTTTCGTTTCTCTAATTTACGATCATTTTCTTGTTTTGTCATAGCCAATGAATATGACTCTTTCACTTTTTGGATCTAGTTTTGCCCTGTGGTTGACATATGTGTATCAAATTGTACCAAAAATATGCATACCACTTACGTTGGGTTTGTAGTTCGTATAAGCCTCGTAAGGAGTTTTTTTAATATTACTATTATAGCAACGGTTTCTTATATATACGGCGGTATTTAATGCATAGACCCACAGATTTTTGGGTAAGTTAGATTCTATTAGCAAACATCTAGCCATTTCGAAAAGAGTCCGACGACTACGTTCAGCGATTCCGTTCTGGTGCGGGGAATAAGGACAGGTTTTCTCATGTTTAATGCCTTCATTTATTAGGAGGTTTTCGTAATTATCAAAAGTAAATTCTCCACCATTAACTGTTCTAATTATTTTCACTTTTCCATAAGGTGAAATATCAGATAAATACATTCTTGTAGCTTGTAGGGTATCAGGTTTGTTTTTAAGAAAATATATCATAAGAAGTCCTGAATATTCGTCAACAACGTTTAATACATATGAATAGGTTCCAATACCCATTGGTGAAATTGAACCCGCTAAGTCGCAATAAAATCTGAACAATATGTCTCTTGATTTTGAGATTCGATCCCTATTTCTATATTTCGTCATTTTCCCTTTAATACATGTGTCACAATGGAGATGTAATTGTCATTCCATTGAGGAGTTTTGCAAACTTTTAACATCCGAATTATTACAGTGGCCTAAAATTTTATGCCAAATCCTTAAGTCGTGGGTAGCTGTTTTCACAGATTTAATATTTTTCAAATAATACAAACGTCCATTTTGTTGTATAATAAATTCAGTTCCGTCTGGGTATATTAACTTTGAATTGTTTCGGGGAAAATTAGCTTTAACACCAGTTCTAACAGCAGACTGAACCGAGAAAATATTTTGTTTAAATTTAGGTATATATAAAGCCATTTTTAATAAACATTTACAAATATTTCCTTTAGTTTCGCGTAAATAAATACAGGCATCGCCTCTTTTTAAAACTAAATTATTAGCTCTGGTACCGTCAGCCAACCCAGTAAAGTGGGAATCTGGCTCGAAATTGGAGTCAAAATTAATAAATTTTGTTTCATCTGTAATTACATGATTTGTCGCACCCGTGTCGACTATGTAAGAATTATAACTACTGGGTATAGTATCCAACCCAAACGAAAAAGCATATGTTCGCTCATTCGAAAAAGCTTTTACATTTTTACAAAAATCACTCCTTGTATAAAATTGACCTTTCGCACGTACATGCCCGGAGGGGGTCAAGTAAATACCTAGTATACCAGGGTACCCAAAAACTCCAACAAATCTATCATAAAGAAAAGAGATGTAAAGTGGGAAATATATATATATATATATATATATATGTGTGTGTGTGTGTGTGTGTGTGTGTGTGTGTGTGTGTGTGTGTGTGTGTGTGTGTGTGTAAGCAAATATGTGGATATAGATCTGACAGTATGAGGAAAAAGATGAAAAAAAAAATCTGAATATGCAAGTTTACTGTTTTTAATGTTGTTTCAATGTCGACGTCAGACGTTTCGGTCTAGTAGACCTTCTTCAGGACATATTTATTAAAAGCTAATTAAAATTGCATATTCGGATTTTTTGTTTTTCCATATTTTTCCTCATATATATATGTGTGTCTGCGTGTGTGTATGTGAGTGAGACAGAGAGTGAGTGCGTGTATATATAAAGTGGATTAAATATATACATATATATTTAAAGTGAGGTATATATATATATATATATATATATATAGAGAGAGAGAGAGAGAGAGAGAGAGAGAAAGTGATATATATATATATATATATATATATATATAGGAAGTAAATAAATAAATATAGATATAAGCAAACAAACATGCGAAGTGTTAACAAGAGAGTGCTCAATGTGGTAATAGAGAGTTATAAACGATCAATAAGTTATGTGCCATGCGTGATACACGCTTAGGCGATCATGTATCTTTCGACACATGACTGACGAGGCAGATTTTTCCTGAAGCAGGTTGCCATTTCTTTCTGCGGTAGACCCGTGGCTATCCAATTCTATAGAATCCGGTCTTTCCTGCTATTTACCCATAGCTGTGTGGGGCAGAAGAAGAGGAAACATATCTTTCCCAAGGGTATTAGCACCTAAGTGAATGTAATGGATTCCACTGGAATTCGAACTCGGCTCTCCGAGCTATAAAGTATATATTAATAAATGCACATATTACCTCACGTCTGAAGTACAACTCCGAGTCTAATTACAATGTTCAGGCTGTTATAATGGTGACGAACGGTACATCAGCATTAGAAGTACCTGAAGATTGCATTGAACATGAAACTCCGTATCGGACTTTCGACGTAAGGTAATATGTATATGTATTAATATATATATATATATATATATATATATATATATATGTGTGTGTGTGTGTGTGTGTGTGTGTGTGTGTGTGTCTGTGTGTGCATGTGTGTTTATACATATATAAAGTGGGATATATAGCTAGAGTGCGGTAGAATATATATATATATATATATATATATATATATATATATATATATATATATAAATAGATAGATAGATAACCAATTTACTAATTCAAAAATATGCTCTGTAGATTTGTATTGAGCACTGTTTTGTAAAAATAAAGATAATTAATAAGAATACTGGATTATATAACTGACTCTTCTTTCTCTTAATTATAACATATATATATATATATATATATATATATATATATATATATATATATATATATATATTAAGACAGATATTAAGATATATATATATATATTAAGACAGCTTTGATGTTTATACGTTCTTTTTATAGATACAAATATTTAAGTAAATGCTCTGTTTATAATAAACAGTATTAACAACATTTACCGGCCTGAATGTCCGAGAAATTGTCATAGAAAATATGCGTTCGGTAAATGTTATTAATACTGTTTATTATAAACAGAGCATTTACTTAAATATTTGTATCTATAAAAAGAACGTATAAACATCAAAGCTGTCTTAAAAAATAACTGTCGAACTTTGTCCATTTCATAATGTATATATATATATATATATATATATATATATATATATATATATATATATATATATATATATTACATAAAGTGGGATATATATATATACATAATTATTGGGATATATATATATACATATATATATATATATATATATAGAGAGAGAGAGAGAGAGAGAGAAATGTGGCATATATATATATATATATATATATATATATATATATAAATTGGCCAACCTCATTTCAACATACAATTGTTCGGTTATTAGTACAGCTGCAGAATGTATCTGGCGCCCTCTTTAAGACTATATCTTTACAATAGCCAGTTCGGGCTAAAAATGGCGTATTGCTGACATATCAGGTCTGGAGCAGCCGAGTCGGCATTTGTCTATATTGATAGGTGTCAAAAATATCGTATGGCTATTTTGGGTGATGAATTATTATCCACCCTACATCTCTTGCCAACAGATGAAACGATACTATTTCTAAGGCAACTATTCTGACGAGTGACATTGCTTAGTGCCAACAGCTGTTTCATTTACATTTAGATCCGTCATCCCCTGTAGAAAAGTATGAAGCATTCCCTATTACCTTCGTTTTCCCCATAGTAAAATGTGAGTTCCATTCACACTGCTTTTTCCCAAGAATTGCTGCTTCGTCGGACAGACTCACGGCAGGATGATTTTTTTTAATCAGCATAATCTTGACCTCTTCTTATCTAGGGTTAATCTTTATGTTTACTGCACTACACCATGCACATCACTTTTCTTTACGCTCATACAACACTACACAATAACCCACTACCTTTCACGTCCTGGGTACGACATTAAACTGCATCCAACAGCAAGACCTCTGATCGGGAGGTTTTGAGGAAGCGTGGAACCACCTCTTGGTTGCTGGTGTTCTCAGGTCCACCCAGACCCAGGGTGGTAGCACCTGTTGGGGTCCCAGCTATGGGCAAATAGTGAACTTCCAGATCTTTTCCACGTCCTGGGTATGACGACAAACTACATCCGCGTCCTGGGTATGACGACAAACTACATCCGCGTCCTGGGTATGACGACAAACTACATCCGCGTCCTGAGTATGACGACAAACTACATCCGCATATTTGATAAAATAATTGCTTTTTTATAAAGATCACAAAAGACCAGAATGAAAATGAAAAAATATTATTACTTTTTTGAAAAACAATATTACCAACTATACTTCAACCTTTTATACAAAATAACCAACTTAAATTCATAAACTAATAAGGCTTCGGCATAAAATGACCCAAATAGGAGTTGACATGCCGTTAAATCCAACATCCAACATCCATCCACTACCTTTCGTGGATGTTGTGCCTTCTACTGAGTGGGCATTACTTTAAGAATATATTCTATTAAATAGAAGGAACGCGAATATATCTGTTGAGCTTTTTTAAAAGTTTCATATACAATATTCCCTCGGCTGCTTCACCATCAAATGAAACTCACAAAATAGCTCAACTGGTATTCTTTCCTATTCTATTTAACACCCCACACACACACAAACACGCACGCACACACACACGCTCATATATATATATATATATATATATATATATATATATATATATATATATATATATATATATATACAAATTTTGTTTCCTGCGCAAGATTTTCCTATTTTTTAGGTAATTAGATTGAAAACTAACACGAAGAATTCAAGTATAGTTCTCTTGTGGCAACGCTTTAAAGCCATTTTTACAAAGATAATATATTTATATAACCTAAATTTTATGTCATCGCTCTACTTACTACTTTACGTAGTTGTATTTTTACTCGTTTTTCAATTCATTGTACTTGGAGCTTGAACACTTGACGATTGTTTTCGCCTTGTTTTAATGTTCTTGGTTCTTTCTTTTTTATTTCCTATTTTGCCTGGGGTACCGATTTGTTCTGCTGCATGGTGATCTTATATATATATATATATATATATATATATATATATATATATATATAGTTCAATTATTCTTCCGTTTTGGTTGCTGAACAGTTGAAATAAAGAATGTCTCAGATAACCTATATAACTCAATATGCTTTTGAGGTTCTAGCTAAGAGAAATAAGCCATTTTAACATATTGTGCTGTATGCAATAAGAAGCGTGATTCGATGGGGACAAAATTCCTCTTTCACGGAAAATACGATACGTCTCGTTTTGCGGTTCAATAGCAAAAGACTCGAAAGAGGTGACCTTAAGCCGCACTGATGTTGTGGTATTGTTCTTCACCAGATAATAACTAAAACTAAAGGCCAGAGTCTCGTCAGGGGAACAGCTATATATATATATATATAAAATAATCCTAAGTAGCCAGGCAAATCTACCTAGGTTTCACCTAAAGGGATCTTCAGGTTAAAGCCGTTGTCTTTTGACTCGTTTGTTTTTTGTTTTTTTTTCTTTGGACTTGGAGCTCAAACACTTGACGATTGTGTTCGCCTTGTTTTAATGTTCTTGGTTCTTTCTTTTTTTATTCCCCAATTGTTCCTCGGGTGCCGATTTGTTCTACTGCAAGTTGAGATATCCGAGGTTTTTCCAAACAAATACCACCATTTATATATATATATATATATATATATATATATATATATATATATATATATATATATATATATATGTGTGACGTCGCCTCTCTCTGTCATTTTTGCAAATAATTTCATGGTAGTT
This sequence comes from Acanthosepion esculentum, assembly GCA_964036315.1. NCBI lineage: Eukaryota > Metazoa > Mollusca > Cephalopoda > Sepiida > Sepiidae > Acanthosepion > Acanthosepion esculentum. Next base: position 83,237,669 of record OZ038503.1, on the reverse strand, counting down.
GCTCTGATGAGCTGCTTTCGCTGGTTCCCTGTCTTCATGAATTCAAGCGTCCTACGAGGGTGGCATCCCGCTATCACACTTTCACTGTTGAAACTGTTAAATGTAACCGTCTCTTCTACTCCAATAGATGCATATCTCGAACCTCTCGCCTGTGGAACTCCGTTCCCTATTCCTGTTTCCCTGATAGCTATAATCTCCAACTATTCAAATGTAATGTCAATCGACATCTCCAGTTGCCTTGATCTATCCACTATCCTTCTCCTCATCCTTTCCTCTATCCCTCCTATCTGCTCTCGCCCAAATACTCTGTAATCCCTTGCATGCTAGTGGCTTCCCGCCTTGCTTGGGGTGAAATGCTTAATATATATATATATATATATATATATATATATATATATATATATATATATATATATATATAGTGTAATTATTCTTTCTGTTTTGGATTCCGGGATGAAATCCGGTATCAAATAATAACAAACGCCAAGAATGAATATATGAAATAAATGTATTAACGTAATAATACAAACTGGTAATACAGGTTAATAGTTCCAGGAATGCGGGTTAGTAGCAAAATATATATACAGTCTTTGAGATCGACGTATCGCTGTATGACTTCTTAGTGAGTCTACGTGCTTGTTACTGTGACTCTTGACGCTACGTTATTCTACTCGACCGACTCTACGTTGTACTCCTACTGTTACTTGGCTTAACGTACTCTACTTGGCTGTCGGGTATTCACTGGCAGAAGTATATGTATACCTTGGGTGAGTCCATTTGTGTAAAAAGGGATACCCTTCAATACTTCCGTTTGGATTGCTGAATAGTTTCAATTAAGAATGACTCAGATAACCTATATAACTCGGTTTAAGATATTGTGTTGCATGCAATCCGAAACGTGGTTCAGTGGGGACAAAATTCCTCTTTCACTGCAAATGCGATACGTCTCGACCTGCGGTTCAATAGCGAAAAACTTGAAAGAGGTAACCTTAAGCCGCACTGAAGTTGTGGTACTGTTATTCACCAGAGAATAACTAAACTTCAATTCCCAACATCCATACAGGGTAAGGAAAACGATATCCCGATGACTACAACACCGGATAAAAATCATAAGTGGTGACCCGACTCATGGAATGTTCCCTTCAGCATAACAAATACTCTAAAAAGATAACATCAGCGTCTAAAGGCAGAAACAGGAGCGTCTAGAAAGTGTTATCACCTGTTAATTTTCTCTCTCCAAGTTCTCCACTGCCGTATCCGGGTACTGAACTCACACTCTTTGGGTCCTGTCACTGGATCTAACCAACGCCTTTATCCACTGTGACATGTTTCATTGAGGAGATAACTGGTAACTGACATCCATTAAACATGGCACGTGGAACTAGAACAGTCTACCCCAGTAAGCGAAATAAAGGGTTCTGTTCGACATTACAACCACCTGAAGAAGGCCGGAGCTTACAACGTCCGAAACCTTGTAATAAATATGGCGACAAAGATGAGGACATTAGTCCGAATAATCTAAATAACACACACTCTCACTCTCTCTCTCTCTCTCTCTCTCTCTCTATATATATATATATATATATATATATATATATATATATATATATATATATGTATATACATTTGCAAGTTTTATTAAATTTCACCGACAATATCTGTCTATTAATTTTTTACTTATATGTTTTCCTTTTCCCAATGAGGTGTTTTAGATTGGGATTGAAATTATTAATGAATTGTGTAATGTTGTCTTTCTGTGTTCAAGTCCTTTCGACTGTTTGTTAATAACGAATGCTATCAGTATGATGAGAAATTTTTATTTGACTAAATATTGGCTTTTTTA
>OZ038503.1:83138326-83233326 GCA_964036315.1 Acanthosepion esculentum | reverse complement strand
AGAAATTTTGCATGAAATTCAACACAGCTGCGAATCGGGTCAATTGTAGATGTATTTTTCAATGCGTCCAAAGTTAGAGTTGATTTAGAGGCAATAATGTGTAAAAATTGCTCAAGCCCCGTCGCCACTTCCCCTTTAAACCCGGTCCCCTCACGAGGGAGATGTACTGCCTGGAGGAAGGTTTCCTGTGGCTTGAACCTAATATTAATTCAACCTCGCTTAATCGAAGCGAACTCCGAAACAAAGGAAGTATAAAATTATGTTCTAAGCTTAGAGTAGACGTGGCACAAGGCAGAATGTATGGAGCATTCAGTTTAGCGTAAAATAACGAGGAATCACTTTCACTGGAGGTTTTACTTTTCTCCTACGATCGAGAGTATATCACATTTCTTTAAGATCTGCTAACTTTTGGCAATCTAAACACGAGAAATGGAATCGTGGACAAGGAAGATGCGCTAGAAATCAACTTCAAGACATATTTTATCGATGGATATTTTAATTGTTTGACACAAAGCAATGCCACAATGCCACTTATAGGCAGGGGGGCTACAGGGAGTGAAAGTGAAAGAAAGACAAAGAATAGGGAGGATTGAGGAAAGGGCAAATGATGAACTCGAATGCCACTAATTCGAAAAGGGTTACAAGGAGGGAAAGTGAAAGAGAAGACTGAGAATAGTGAGGAAAGGACAAAAGATGAAGGGCAATGCCACTAGTACGCAGGAGGTTAGAAGGAGGGAAAGTGAAAGAGAAGACTGAGAATAGGGAGGAAAGGACAAAAGATGAAGGGCAATGCCACTAGTACGCAGGAGGTTAGAAGGAGGGAAAGTGAAAGAGAAGACTGAGAATAGGGAGGAAAGGACAAAAGATGGAGGGCAATGCCACTAGTACGCAGGAGGTTAGAGGGAGGGAAATTGAAAGAGAAGACTGAGAATAGTGAGGAATGGACAAAAGATGAAGGGCAATGCCACTAGTACGCAGGAGGTTAGAGGGAGGGAAATTGAAAGAGAAGACTGAGAATAGTGAGGAAAGGACAAAAGATGAAGGGCAATGCCACTAGTACGCAGGAGGTTAGAGGGAGGGAAATTGAAAGAGAAGACTGAGAATAGGGAGGAAAGGACAAAAGATGAAGGGCAATGCCACTAGTACGCAGGAGGTTAGTGGGAGGGAAATTGAAAGAGAAGACTGAGAATAGTGAGGAAAGGACAAAAGATGAAGGGCAATGCCACTAGTACGCAGGAGGTTAGAGGGAGGGAAATTGAAAGAGAAGACTGAGAATAGTGAGGAAATGACAAAAGATGAAGGGCAATGCCACTAGTACGCAGGAGGTTAGAGGGAGGGAAATTGAAAGAGAAGACTGAGAATAGTGAGGAAAGGACAAAAGATGAAGGGCAATGCCACTAGTACGCAGGAGGTTAGAGGGAGGGAAATTGAAAGAGAAGACTGAGAATAGGGAGGAAAGGACAAAAGATGAAGGGCAATGCCACTAGTACGCAGGAGGTTAGTGGGAGGGAAATTGAAAGAGAAGACTGAGAATAGTGAGGAAAGGACAAAAGATGAAGGGCAATGCCACTAGTACGCAGGAGGTTAGAGGGAGGGAAATTGAAAGAGAAGACTGAGAATAGTGAGGAAAGGACAAAAGATGAAGGGCAATGCCACTAGTACGCAGGAGGTTAGAGGGAGGGAAATTGAAAGAGAAGACTGAGAATAGGGAGGAAAGGACAAAAGATGAAGGGCAATGCCACTAGTACGCAGGAGGTTAGTGGGAGGGAAATTGAAAGAGAAGACTGAGAATAGTGAGGAAAGGACAAAAGATGAAGGGCAATGCCACTAGTACGCAGGAGGTTAGAGGGAGGGAAATTGAAAGAGAAGACTGAGAATAGGGAGGAAAGGACAAAAGATGAAGGGCAATGCCACTAGTACGCAGGAGGTTAGAGGGAGGGAAATTGAAAGAGAAGACTGAGAATAGTGAGGAAAGGACAAAAGATGAAGGGCAATGCCACTAGTACGCAGGAGGTTAGAGGGAGGGAAATTGAAAGAGAAGACTGAGAATAGTGAGGAAAGGACAAAAGATGAAGGGCAATGCCACTAGTACGCAGGAGGTTAGAGGGAGGGAAAGTGAAAGAGAAGACTGAGAATAGGGAGGAAAGGACAAAAGATGAAGGGCAATGCCACTAGTACGCAGGAGGTTAGTGGGAGGGAAATTGAAAGAGAAGACTGAGAATAGTGAGGAAAGGACAAAAGATGAAGGGCAATGCCACTAGTACGCAGGAGGTTAGAGGGAGGGAAATTGAAAGAGAAGACTGAGAATAGTGAGGAAAGGACAAAAGATGAAGGGCAATGCCACTAGTACGCAGGAGGTTAGAGGGAGGGAAATTGAAAGAGAAGACTGAGAATAGTGAGGAAAGGACAAAAGATGAAGGGCAATGCCACTAGTACGCAGGAGGTTAGAGGGAGGGAAAGTGAAAGAGAAGACTGAGAATAGGGAGGAAAGGACAAAAGATGAAGGGCAATGCCACTAGTACGCAGGAGGTTAGTGGGAGGGAAATTGAAAGAGAAGACTGAGAATAGTGAGGAAAGGACAAAAGATGAAGGGCAATGCCACTAGTACGCAGGAGGTTAGAGGGAGGGAAATTGAAAGAGAAGACTGAGAATAGTGAGGAAAGGACAAAAGATGAAGGGCAATGCCACTAGTACGCAGGAGGTTAGAGGGAGGGAAATTGAAAGAGAAGACTGAGAATAGGGAGGAAAGGACAAAAGATGAAGGGCAATGCCACTAGTACGCAGGAGGTTAGTGGGAGGGAAATTGAAAGAGAAGACTGAGAATAGTGAGGAAAGGACAAAAGATGAAGGGCAATGCCACTAGTACGCAGGAGGTTAGAGGGAGGGAAATTGAAAGAGAAGACTGAGAATAGTGAGGAAAGGACAAAAGATGAAGGGCAATGCCACTAGTACGCAGGAGGTTAGAGGGAGGGAAATTGAAAGAGAAGACTGAGAATAGGGAGGAAAGGACAAAAGATGAAGGGCAATGCCACTAGTACGCAGGAGGTTAGTGGGAGGGAAATTGAAAGAGAAGACTGAGAATAGTGAGGAAAGGACAAAAGATGAAGGGCAATGCCACTAGTACGCAGGAGGTTAGAGGGAGGGAAATTGAAAGAGAAGACTGAGAATAGGGAGGAAAGGACAAAAGATGAAGGGCAATGCCACTAGTACGCAGGAGGTTAGAGGGAGGGAAATTGAAAGAGAAGACTGAGAATAGTGAGGAAAGGACAAAAGATGAAGGGCAATGCCACTAGTACGCAGGAGGTTAGAGGGAGGGAAATTGAAAGAGAAGACTGAGAATAGGGAGGAAAGGACAAAAGATGAAGGGCAATGCCACTAGTACGCAGGAGGTTAGTGGGAGGGAAATTGAAAGAGAAGACTGAGAATAGTGAGGAAAGGACAAAAGATGAAGGGCAATGCCCACTAGTACGCAGGAGGTTAGAGGGAGGGAAATTGAAAGAGAAGACTGAGAATAGGGAGGAAAGGACAAAAGATGAAGGGCAATGCCACTAGTACGCAGGAGGTTAGTGGGAGGGAAATTGAAAGAGAAGACTGAGAATAGTGAGGAAAGGACAAAAGATGAAGGGCAATGCCACTAGTACGCAGGAGGTTAGAGGGAGGGAAATTGAAAGAGAAGACTGAGAATAGGGAGGAAAGGACAAAAGATGAAGGGCAATGCCACTAGTACGCAGGAGGTTAGTGGGAGGGAAATTGAAAGAGAAGACTGAGAATAGTGAGGAAAGGACAAAAGATGAAGGGCAATGCCACTAGTACGCAGGAGGTTAGTGGGAGGGAAATTGAAAGAGAAGACTGAGAAAAGGGAGGAAAGGACAAAAGATGAAGGGCAATGCCACTAGTACGCAGGAGGTTAGAGGGAGGGAAATTGAAAGAGAAGACTGAGAATAGGGAGGAAAGGACAAAAGATGAAGGGCAATGCCACTAGTACGCAGGAGGTTAGTGGGAGGGAAATTGAAAGAGAAGACTGAGAATAGTGAGGAAAGGACAAAAGATGAAGGGCAATGCCACTAGTACGCAGGAGGTTAGAGGGAGGGAAATTGAAAGAGAAGACTGAGAATAGTGAGGAAAGGACAAAAGATGAAGGGCAATGCCACTAGTACGCAGGAGGTTAGAGGGAGGTAAATTGAAAGAGAAGACTGAGAATAGTGAGGAAAGGACAAAAGATGAAGGGCAATGCCACTAGTACGCAGGAGGTTAGTGGGAGGGAAATTGAAAGAGAAGACTGAGAATAGTGAGGAAAGGACAAAAGATGAAGGGCAATGCCACTAGTACGCAGGAGGTTAGAGGGAGGGAAATTGAAAGAGAAGACTGAGAATAGTGAGGAAAGGACAAAAGATGAAGGGCAATGCCACTAGTACGCAGGAGGTTAGAGGGAGGGAAATTGAAAGAGAAGACTGAGAATAGTGAGGAAAGGACAAAAGATGAAGGGCAATGCCACTAGTACGCAGGAGGTTAGAGGGAGGGAAATTGAAAGAGAAGACTGAGAATAGGGAGGAAAGGACAAAAGATGAAGGGCAATGCCACTAGTACGCAGGAGGTTAGAGGGAGGGAAATTGAAAGAGAAGACTGAGAATAGGGAGGAAAGGACAAAAGATGAAGGGCAATGCCACTAGTACGCAGGAGGTTAGAGGGAGGGAAATTGAAAGAGAAGACTGAGAATAGTGAGGAAAGGACAAAAGATGAAGGGCAATGCCACTAGTACGCAGGAGGTTAGAGGGAGGGAAATTGAAAGAGAAGACTGAGAATAGGGAGGAAAGGACAAAAGATGAAGGGCAATGCCACTAGTACGCAGGAGGTTAGAGGGAGGGAAATTGAAAGAGAAGACTGAGAATAGTGAGGAAAGGACAAAAGATGAAGGGCAATGCCACTAGTACGCAGGAGGTTAGAGGGAGGGAAATTGAAAGAGAAGACTGAGAATAGGGAGGAAAGGACAAAAGATGAAGGGCAATGCCACTAGTACGCAGGAGGTTAGTGGGAGGGAAATTGAAAGAGAAGACTGAGAATAGTGAGGAAAGGACAAAAGATGAAGGGCAATGCCACTAGTACGCAGGAGGTTAGAGGGAGGGAAATTGAAAGAGAAGACTGAGAATAGGGAGGAAAGGACAAAAGATGAAGGGCAATGCCACTAGTACGCAGGAGGTTAGAGGGAGGGAAATTGAAAGAGAAGACTGAGAATAGGGAGGAAAGGACAAAAGATGAAGGGCAATGCCACTAGTACGCAGGAGGTTAGAGGGAGGGAAATTGAAAGAGAAGACTGAGAATAGGGAGGAAAGGACAAAAGATGAAGGGCAATGCCACTAGTACGCAGGAGGTTAGAGGGAGGGAAATTGAAAGAGAAGACTGAGAATAGTGAGGAAAGGACAAAAGATGAAGGGCAATGCCACTAGTACGCAGGAGGTTAGAGGGAGGGAAATTGAAAGAGAAGACTGAGAATAGGGAGGAAAGGACAAAAGATGAAGGGCAATGCCACTAGTACGCAGGAGGTTAGAGGGAGGGAAATTGAAAGAGAAGACTGAGAATAGTGAGGAAAGGACAAAAGATGAAGGGCAATGCCACTAGTACGCAGGAGGTTAGAGGGAGGGAAATTGAAAGAGAAGACTGAGAATAGGGAGGAAAGGACAAAAGATGAAGGGCAATGCCACTAGTACGCAGGAGGTTAGAGGGAGGGAAATTGAAAGAGAAGACTGAGAATAGGGAGGAAAGGACAAAAGATGAAGGGCAATGCCACTAGTACGCAGGAGGTTAGAGGGAGGGAAATTGAAAGAGAAGACTGAGAATAGGGAGGAAAGGACAAAAGATGAAGGGCAATGCCACTAGTACGCAGGAGGTTAGAGGGAGGGAAATTGAAAGAGAAGACTGAGAATAGTGAGGAAAGGACAAAAGATGAAGGGCAATGCCACTAGTACGCAGGAGGTTAGTGGGAGGGAAATTGAAAGAGAAGACTGAGAATAGGGAGGAAAGGACAAAAGATGAAGGGCAATGCCACTAGTACGCAGGAGGTTAGAGGGAGGGAAATTGAAAGAGAAGACTGAGAATAGGGAGGAAAGGACAAAAGATGGAGGGCAATGCCACTAGTACGCAGGAGGTTAGTGGGAGGGAAATTGAAAGAGAAGACTGAGAATAGGGAGGAAAGGACAAAAGATGAAGGGCAATGCCACTAGTACGCAGGAGGTTAGTGGGAGGGAAATTGAAAGAGAAGACTGAGAATAGTGAGGAAAGGACAAAAGATGAAGGGCAATGCCACTAGTACGCAGGAGGTTAGAGGGAGGGAAATTGAAAGAGAAGACTGAGAATAGGGAGGAAAGGACAAAAGATGAAGGGCAATGCCACTAGTACGCAGGAGGTTAGAGGGAGGGAAATTGAAAGAGAAGACTGAGAATAGGGAGGAAAGGACAAAAGATGAAGGGCAATGCCACTAGTACGCAGGAGGTTAGAGGGAGGGAAATTGAAAGAGAAGACTGAGAATAGGGAGGAAAGGACAAAAGATGAAGGGCAATGCCACTAGTACGCAGGAGGTTAGAGGGAGGGAAATTGAAAGAGAAGACTGAGAATAGTGAGGAAAGGACAAAAGATGAAGGGCAATGCCACTAGTACGCAGGAGGTTAGAGGGAGGGAAATTGAAAGAGAAGACTGAGAATAGGGAGGAAAGGACAAAAGATGAAGGGCAATGCCACTAGTACGCAGGAGGTTAGAGGGAGGGAAAATTGAAAGAGAAGACTGAGAATAGTGAGGAAAGGACAAAAGATGAAGGGCAATGCCACTAGTACGCAGGAGGTTAGAGGGAGGGAAATTGAAAGAGAAGACTGAGAATAGGGAGGAAAGGACAAAAGATGAAGGGCAATGCCACTAGTACGCAGGAGGTTAGAGGGAGGGAAATTGAAAGAGAAGACTGAGAATAGGGAGGAAAGGACAAAAGATGAAGGGCAATGCCACTAGTACGCAGGAGGTTAGAGGGAGGGAAATTGAAAGAGAAGACTGAGAATAGGGAGGAAAGGACAAAAGATGAAGGGCAATGCCACTAGTACGCAGGAGGTTAGAGGGAGGGAAATTGAAAGAGAAGACTGAGAATAGTGAGGAAAGGACAAAAGATGAAGGGCAATGCCACTAGTACGCAGGAGGTTAGTGGGAGGGAAATTGAAAGAGAAGACTGAGAATAGGGAGGAAAGGACAAAAGATGAAGGGCAATGCCACTAGTACGCAGGAGGTTAGAGGGAGGGAAATTGAAAGAGAAGACTGAGAATAGGGAGGAAAGGACAAAAGATGGAGGGCAATGCCACTAGTACGCAGGAGGTTAGTGGGAGGGAAATTGAAAGAGAAGACTGAGAATAGGGAGGAAAGGACAAAAGATGAAGGGCAATGCCACTAGTACGCAGGAGGTTAGAGGGAGGGAAATTGAAAGAGAAGACTGAGAATAGGGAGGAAAGGACAAAAGATGGAGGGCAATGCCACTAGTACGCAGGAGGTTAGTGGGAGGGAAATTGAAAGAGAAGACTGAGAATAGGGAGGAAAGGACAAAAGATGAAGGGCAATGCCACTAGTACGCAGGAGGTTAGAGGGAGGGAAATTGAAAGAGAAGACTGAGAATAGTGAGGAAAGGACAAAAGATGAAGGGCAATGCCACTAGTACGCAGGAGGTTAGAGGGAGGGAAATTGAAAGAGAAGACTGAGAATAGGGAGGAAAGGACAAAAGATGGAGGGCAATGCCACTAGTACGCAGGAGGTTAGTGGGAGGGAAATTGAAAGAGAAGACTGAGAATAGGGAGGAAAGGACAAAAGATGAAGGGCAATGCCACTAGTACGCAGGAGGTTAGAGGGAGGGAAATTGAAAGAGAAGACTGAGAATAGTGAGGAAAGGACAAAAGATGAAGGGCAATGCCACTAGTACGCAGGAGGTTAGAGGGAGGGAAATTGAAAGAGAAGACTGAGAATAGGGAGGAAAGGACAAAAGATGAAGGGCAATGCCACTAGTACGCAGGAGGTTAGAGGGAGGGAAATTGAAAGAGAAGACTGAGAATAGGGAGGGAAAGGACAAAAGATGAAGGGCAATGCCACTAGTACGCAGGAGGTTAGAGGGAGGGAAATTGAAAGAGAAGACTGAGAATAGGGAGGAAAGGACAAAAGATGAAGGGCAATGCCACTAGTACGCAGGAGGTTAGAGGGAGGGAAATTGAAAGAGAAGACTGAGAATAGTGAGGAAAGGACAAAAGATGAAGGGCAATGCCACTAGTACGCAGGAGGTTAGTGGGAGGGAAATTGAAAGAGAAGACTGAGAATAGGGAGGAAAGGACAAAAGATGAAGGGCAATGCCACTAGTACGCAGGAGGTTAGAGGGAGGGGAATTGAAAGAGAAGACTGAGAATAGTGAGGAAAGGACAAAAGATGAAGGGCAATGCCACTAGTACGCAGGAGGTTAGAGGGAGGGAAATTGAAAGAGAAGACTGAGAATAGTGAGGAAAGGACAAAAGATGAAGGGCAATGCCACTAGTACGCAGGAGGTTAGAGGGAGGGAAATTGAAAGAGAAGACTGAGAATAGTGAGGAAAGGACAAAAGATGAAGGGCAATGCCACTAGTACGCAGGAGGTTAGAGGGAGGGAAATTGAAAGAGAAGACTGAGAATAGTGAGGAAAGGACAAAAGATGAAGGGCAATGCCACTAGTACGCAGGAGGTTAGAGGGAGGGAAATTGAAAGAGAAGACTGAGAATAGGGAGGAAAGGACAAAAGATGAAGGGCAATGCCACTAGTACGCAGGAGGTTAGAGGGAGGGAAATTGAAAGAGAAGACTGAGAATAGTGAGGAAAGGACAAAAGATGAAGGGCAATGCCACTAGTACGCAGGAGGTTAGTGGGAGGGAAATTGAAAGAGAAGACTGAGAATAGGGAGGAAAGGACAAAAGATGAAGGGCAATGCCACTAGTACGCAGGAGGTTAGTGGGAGGGAAATTGAAAGAGAAGACTGAGAATAGGGAGGAAAGGACAAAAGATGAAGGGCAATGCCACTAGTACGCAGGAGGTTAGAGGGAGGGAAATTGAAAGAGAAGACTGAGAATAGGGAGGAAAGGACAAAAGATGAAGGGCAATGCCACTAGTACGCAGGAGGTTAGAGGGAGGGAAATTGAAAGAGAAGACTGAGAATAGTGAGGAAAGGACAAAAGATGAAGGGCAATGCCACTAGTACGCAGGAGGTTAGAGGGAGGGAAATTGAAAGAGAAGACTGAGAATAGTGAGGAAAGGACAAAAGATGAAGGGCAATGCCACTAGTACGCAGGAGGTTAGAGGGAGGGAAATTGAAAGAGAAGACTGAGAATAGTGAGGAAAGGACAAAAGATGAAGGGCAATGCCACTAGTACGCAGGAGGTTAGAGGGAGGGAAATTGAAAGAGAAGACTGAGAATAGGGAGGAAAGGACAAAAGATGAAGGGCAATGCCACTAGTACGCAGGAGGTTAGAGGGAGGGAAATTGAAAGAGAAGACTGAGAATAGGGAGGAAAGGACAAAAGATGAAGGGCAATGCCACTAGTACGCAGGAGGTTAGAGGGAGGGAAATTGAAAGAGAAGACTGAGAATAGGGAGGAAAGGACAAAAGATGAAGGGCAATGCCACTAGTACGCAGGAGGTTAGAGGGAGGGAAATTGAAAGAGAAGACTGAGAATAGTGAGGAAAGGACAAAAGATGGAGGGCAATGCCACTAGTACGCAGGAGGTTAGTGGGAGGGAAATTGAAAGAGAAGACTGAGAATAGGGAGGAAAGGACAAAAGATGAAGGGCAATGCCACTAGTACGCAGGAGGTTAGAGGGAGGGAAATTGAAAGAGAAGACTGAGAATAGGGAGGAAAGGACAAAAGATGAAGGGCAATGCCACTAGTACGCAGGAGGTTAGAGGGAGGGAAATTGAAAGAGAAGACTGAGAATAGTGAGGAAAGGACAAAAGATGGAGGGCAATGCCACTAGTACGCAGGAGGTTAGTGGGAGGGAAATTGAAAGAGAAGACTGAGAATAGGGAGGAAAGGACAAAAGATGAAGGGCAATGCCACTAGTACGCAGGAGGTTAGAGGGAGGGAAATTGAAAGAGAAGACTGAGAATAGTGAGGAAAGGACAAAAGATGAAGGGCAATGCCACTAGTACGCAGGAGGTTAGTGGGAGGGAAATTGAAAGAGAAGACTGAGAATAGGGAGGAAAGGACAAAAGATGAAGGGCAATGCCACTAGTACGCAGGAGGTTAGAGGGAGGGAAATTGAAAGAGAAGACTGAGAATAGGGAGGAAAGGACAAAAGATGAAGGGCAATGCCACTAGTACGCAGGAGGTTAGAGGGAGGGAAATTGAAAGAGAAGACTGAGAATAGTGAGGAAAGGACAAAAGATGAAGGGCAATGCCACTAGTACGCAGGAGGTTAGAGGGAGGGAAATTGAAAGAGAAGACTGAGAATAGTGAGGAAAGGACAAAAGATGAAGGGCAATGCCACTAGTACGCAGGAGGTTAGAGGGAGGGAAATTGAAAGAGAAGACTGAGAATAGGGAGGAAAGGACAAAAGATGAAGGGCAATGCCACTAGTACGCAGGAGGTTAGAGGGAGGGAAATTGAAAGAGAAGACTGAGAATAGGGAGGAAAGGACAAAAGATGAAGGGCAATGCCACTAGTACGCAGGAGGTTAGAGGGAGGGAAATTGAAAGAGAAGACTGAGAATAGTGAGGAAAGGACAAAAGATGGAGGGCAATGCCACTAGTACGCAGGAGGTTAGTGGGAGGGAAATTGAAAGAGAAGACTGAGAATAGGGAGGAAAGGACAAAAGATGAAGGGCAATGCCACTAGTACGCAGGAGGTTAGAGGGAGGGAAATTGAAAGAGAAGACTGAGAATAGTGAGGAAAGGACAAAAGATGGAGGGCAATGCCACTAGTACGCAGGAGGTTAGAGGGAGGGAAATTGAAAGAGAAGACTGAGAATAGTGAGGAAAGGACAAAAGATGAAGGGCAATGCCACTAGTACGCAGGAGGTTAGAGGGAGGGAAATTGAAAGAGAAGACTGAGAATAGTGAGGAAAGGACAAAAGATGAAGGGCAATGCCACTAGTACGCAGGAGGTTAGAGGGAGGGAAATTGAAAGAGAAGACTGAGAATAGGGAGGAAAGGACAAAAGATGAAGGGCAATGCCACTAGTACGCAGGAGGTTAGAGGGAGGGAAATTGAAAGAGAAGACTGAGAATAGGGAGGAAAGGACAAAAGATGAAGGGCAATGCCACTAGTACGCAGGAGGTTAGTGGGAGGGAAATTGAAAGAGAAGACTGAGAATAGGGAGGAAAGGACAAAAGATGAAGGGCAATGCCACTAGTACGCAGGAGGTTAGTGGGAGGGAAATTGAAAGAGAAGACTGAGAATAGTGAGGAAAGGACAAAAGATGAAGGGCAATGCCACTAGTACGCAGGAGGTTAGTGGGAGGGAAATTGAAAGAGAAGACTGAGAATAGTGAGGAAAGGACAAAAGATGGAGGGCAATGCCACTAGTACGCAGGAGGTTAGAGGGAGGGAAATTGAAAGAGAAGACTGAGAATAGGGAGGAAAGGACAAAAGATGAAGGGCAATGCCACTAGTACGCAGGAGGTTAGAGGGAGGGAAATTGAAAGAGAAGACTGAGAATAGTGAGGAAAGGACAAAAGATGAAGGGCAATGCCACTAGTACGCAGGAGGTTAGAGGGAGAGAAATTGAAAGAGAAGACTGAGAATAGGGAGGAAAGGACAAAAGATGAAGGGCAATGCCACTAGTACGCAGGAGGTTAGTGGGAGGGAAATTGAAAGAGAAGACTGAGAATAGTGAGGAAAGGACAAAAGATGAAGGGCAATGCCACTAGTACGCAGGAGGTTAGTGGGAGGGAAATTGAAAGAGAAGACTGAGAATAGTGAGGAAAGGACAAAAGATGGAGGGCAATGCCACTAGTACGCAGGAGGTTAGAGGGAGGGAAATTGAAAGAGAAGACTGAGAATAGGGAGGAAAGGACAAAAGATGGAGGGCAATGCCACTAGTACGCAGGAGGTTAGAGGGAGGGAAATTGAAAGAGAAGACTGAGAATAGTGAGGAATGGACAAAAGATGAAGGGCAATGCCACTAGTACGCAGGAGGTTAGAGGGAGGGAAATTGAAAGAGAAGACTGAGAATAGGGAGGAAAGGACAAAAGATGAAGGGCAAAGCCACTAGTACGCAGGAGGTTAGAGGGAGGGAAATTGAAAGAGAAGACTGAGAATAGGGAGGAAAGGACAAAAGATGAAGGGCAATGCCACTAGTACGCAGGAGGTTAGAGGGAGGGAAATTGAAAGAGAAGACTGAGAATAGTGAGGAAAGGACAAAAGATGAAGGGCAATGCCACTAGTACGCAGGAGGTTAGAGGGAGAGAAATTGAAAGAGAAGACTGAGAATAGGGAGGAAAGGACAAAAGATGAAGGGCAATGCCACTAGTACGCAGGAGGTTAGTGGGAGGGAAATTGAAAGAGAAGACTGAGAATAGTGAGGAAAGGACAAAAGATGAAGGGCAATGCCACTAGTACGCAGGAGGTTAGTGGGAGGGAAATTGAAAGAGAAGACTGAGAATAGTGAGGAAAGGACAAAAGATGAAGGGCAATGCCACTAGTACGCAGGAGGTTAGAGGGAGGGAAATTGAAAGAGAAGACTGAGAATAGGGAGGAAAGGACAAAAGATGAAGGGCAAAGCCACTAGTACGCAGGAGGTTAGAGGGAGGGAAATTGAAAGAGAAGACTGAGAATAGGGAGGAAAGGACAAAAGATGAAGGGCAATGCCACTAGTACGCAGGAGGTTAGAGGGAGGGAAATTGAAAGAGAAGACTGAGAATAGTGAGGAAAGGACAAAAGATGAAGGGCAATGCCACTAGTACGCAGGAGGTTAGAGGGAGAGAAATTGAAAGAGAAGACTGAGAATAGGGAGGAAAGGACAAAAGATGAAGGGCAATGCCACTAGTACGCAGGAGGTTAGTGGGAGGGAAATTGAAAGAGAAGACTGAGAATAGTGAGGAAAGGACAAAAGATGAAGGGCAATGCCACTAGTACGCAGGAGGTTAGTGGGAGGGAAATTGAAAGAGAAGACTGAGAATAGTGAGGAAAGGACAAAAGATGGAGGGCAATGCCACTAGTACGCAGGAGGTTAGAGGGAGGGAAATTGAAAGAGAAGACTGAGAATAGGGAGGAAAGGACAAAAGATGGAGGGCAATGCCACTAGTACGCAGGAGGTTAGAGGGAGGGAAATTGAAAGAGAAGACTGAGAATAGTGAGGAATGGACAAAAGATGAAGGGCAATGCCACTAGTACGCAGGAGGTTAGAGGGAGGGAAATTGAAAGAGAAGACTGAGAATAGGGAGGAAAGGACAAAAGATGAAGGGCAAAGCCACTAGTACGCAGGAGGTTAGAGGGAGGGAAATTGAAAGAGAAGACTGAGAATAGGGAGGAAAGGACAAAAGATGAAGGGCAATGCCACTAGTACGCAGGAGGTTAGAGGGAGGGAAATTGAAAGAGAAGACTGAGAATAGTGAGGAAAGGACAAAAGATGAAGGGCAATGCCACTAGTACGCAGGAGGTTAGTGGGAGGGAAATTGAAAGAGAAGACTGAGAATAGTGAGGAAAGGACAAAAGATGGAGGGCAATGCCACTAGTACGCAGGAGGTTAGAGGGAGGGAAATTGAAAGAGAAGACTGAGAATAGTGAGGAAAGGACAAAAGATGAAGGGCAATGCCACTAGTACGCAGGAGGTTAGTGGGAGGGAAATTGAAAGAGAAGACTGAGAATAGTGAGGAAAGGACAAAAGATGGAGGGCAATGCCACTAGTACGCAGGAGGTTAGAGGGAGGGAAATTGAAAGAGAAGACTGAGAATAGTGAGGAAAGGACAAAAGATGAAGGGCAATGCCACTAGTACGCAGGAGGTTAGAGGGAGAGAAATTGAAAGAGAAGACTGAGAATAGGGAGGAAAGGACAAAAGATGAAGGGCAATGCCACTAGTACGCAGGAGGTTAGTGGGAGGGAAATTGAAAGAGAAGACTGAGAATAGTGAGGAAAGGACAAAAGATGAAGGGCAATGCCACTAGTACGCAGGAGGTTAGTGGGAGGGAAATTGAAAGAGAAGACTGAGAATAGTGAGGAAAGGACAAAAGATGGAGGGCAATGCCACTAGTACGCAGGAGGTTAGAGGGAGGGAAATTGAAAGAGAAGACTGAGAATAGGGAGGAAAGGACAAAAGATGAAGGGCAATGCCACTAGTACGCAGGAGGTTAGAGGGAGGGAAATTGAAAGAGAAGACTGAGAATAGTGAGGAATGGACAAAAGATG
The DNA here is from genome assembly GCA_964036315.1 of Acanthosepion esculentum. Lineage (NCBI taxonomy): Eukaryota > Metazoa > Mollusca > Cephalopoda > Sepiida > Sepiidae > Acanthosepion > Acanthosepion esculentum. The sequence goes on along the minus strand of OZ038503.1, from coordinate 83,218,953 downwards.
AAGGGCAATGCCACTAGTACGCAGGAGGTTAGAGGGAGGGAAATTGAAAGAGAAGACTGAGAATAGGGAGGAAAGGACAAAAGATGAAGGGCAAAGCCACTAGTACGCAGGAGGTTAGAGGGAGGGAAATTGAAAGAGAAGACTGAGAATAGGGAGGAAAGGACAAAAGATGAAGGGCAATGCCACTAGTACGCAGGAGGTTAGAGGGAGGGAAATTGAAAAAGAAGACTGAGAATAGTGAGGAATGGACAAAAGATGAAGGGCAATGCCACTAGTACGCAGGAGGTTAGAGGGAGGGAAATTGAAAGAGAAGACTGAGAATAGGGAGGAAAGGACAAAAGATGAAGGGCAATGCCACTAGTACGCAGGAGGTTAGTGGGAGGGAAATTGAAAGAGAAGACTGAGAATAGTGAGGAAAGGACAAAAGATGAAGGGCAATGCCACTAGTACGCAGGAGGTTAGTGGGAGGGAAATTGAAAGAGAAGACTGAGAATAGTGAGGAAAGGACAAAAGATGGAGGGCAATGCCACTAGTACGCAGGAGGTTAGAGGGAGGGAAATTGAAAGAGAAGACTGAGAATAGGGAGGAAAGGACAAAAGATGAAGGGCAAAGCCACTAGTACGCAGGAGGTTAGAGGGAGGGAAATTGAAAGAGAAGACTGAGAATAGTGAGGAATGGACAAAAGATGAAGGGCAATGCCACTAGTACGCAGGAGGTTAGAGGGAGGGAAATTGAAAGAGAAGACTGAGAATAGGGAGGAAAGGACAAAAGATGAAGGGCAATGCCACTAGTACGCAGGAGGTTAGAGGGAGGGAAATTGAAAGAGAAGACTGAGAATAGTGAGGAAAGGACAAAAGATGAAGGGCAATGCCACTAGTACGCAGGAGGTTAGAGGGAGGGAAATTGAAAGAGAAGACTGAGAATAGTGAGGAAAGGACAAAAGATGAAGGGCAATGCCACTAGTACGCAGGAGGTTAGAGGGAGGGAAATTGAAAGAGAAGACTGAGAATAGGGAGGAAAGGACAAAAGATGAAGGGCAATGCCACTAGTACGCAGGAGGTTAGAGGGAGGTAAATTGAAAGAGAAGACTGAGAATAGTGAGGAAAGGACAAAAGATGAAGGGCAATGCCACTAGTACGCAGGAGGTTAGAGGGAGAGAAATTGAAAGAGAAGACTGAGAATAGGGAGGAAAGGACAAAAGATGAAGGGCAATGCCACTAGTACGCAGGAGGTTAGAGGGAGGGAAATTGAAAGAGAAGACTGAGAATAGGGAGGAAAGGACAAAAGATGAAGGGCAATGCCACTAGTACGCAGGAGGTTAGAGGGAGGGAAATTGAAAGAGAAGACTGAGAATAGTGAGGAAAGGACAAAAGATGAAGGGCAATGCCACTAGTACGCAGGAGGTTAGAGGGAGAGAAATTGAAAGAGAAGACTGAGAATAGGGAGGAAAGGACAAAAGATGAAGGGCAATGCCACTAGTACGCAGGAGGTTAGTGGGAGGGAAATTGAAAGAGAAGACTGAGAATAGTGAGGAAAGGACAAAAGATGAAGGGCAATGCCACTAGTACGCAGGAGGTTAGTGGGAGGGAAATTGAAAGAGAAGACTGAGAATAGTGAGGAAAGGACAAAAGATGGAGGGCAATGCCACTAGTACGCAGGAGGTTAGAGGGAGGGAAATTGAAAGAGAAGACTGAGAATAGGGAGGAAAGGACAAAAGATGAAGGGCAATGCCACTAGTACGCAGGAGGTTAGAGGGAGGGAAATTGAAAGAGAAGACTGAGAATAGGGAGGAAAGGACAAAAGATGAAGGGCAATGCCACTAGTACGCAGGAGGTTAGAGGGAGGGAAATTGAAAGAGAAGACTGAGAATAGTGAGGAAAGGACAAAAGATGAAGGGCAATGCCACTAGTACGCAGGAGGTTAGAGGGAGGGAAATTGAAAGAGAAGACTGAGAATAGTGAGGAAAGGACAAAAGATGAAGGGCAATGCCACTAGTACGCAGGAGGTTAGAGGGAGGGAAATTGAAAGAGAAGACTGAGAATAGGGAGGAAAGGACAAAAGATGAAGGGCAATGCCACTAGTACGCAGGAGGTTAGAGGGAGGTAAATTGAAAGAGAAGACTGAGAATAGTGAGGAAAGGACAAAAGATGAAGGGCAATGCCACTAGTACGCAGGAGGTTAGAGGGAGAGAAATTGAAAGAGAAGACTGAGAATAGGGAGGAAAGGACAAAAGATGAAGGGCAATGCCACTAGTACGCAGGAGGTTAGAGGGAGGGAAATTGAAAGAGAAGACTGAGAATAGGGAGGAAAGGACAAAAGATGAAGGGCAATGCCACTAGTACGCAGGAGGTTAGAGGGAGGGAAATTGAAAGAGAAGACTGAGAATAGTGAGGAAAGGACAAAAGATGAAGGGCAATGCCACTAGTACGCAGGAGGTTAGAGGGAGGGAAATTGAAAGAGAAGACTGAGAATAGTGAGTAAAGGACAAAAGATGAAGGGCAATGCCACTAGTACGCAGGAGGTTAGAGGGAGGGAAATTGAAAGAGAAGACTGAGAATAGTGAGGAAAGGACAAAAGATGAAGGGCAATGCCACTAGTACGCAGGAGGTTAGAGGGAGGGAAATTGAAAGAGAAGACTGAGAATAGTGAGGAAAGGACAAAAGATGAAGGGCAATGCCACTAGTACGCAGGAGGTTAGAGGGAGGGAAATTGAAAGAGAAGACTGAGAATAGGGAGGAAAGGACAAAAGATGAAGGGCAATGCCACTAGTACGCAGGAGGTTAGAGGGAGGTAAATTGAAAGAGAAGACTGAGAATAGTGAGGAAAGGACAAAAGATGAAGGGCAATGCCACTAGTACGCAGGAGGTTAGAGGGAGAGAAATTGAAAGAGAAGACTGAGAATAGGGAGGAAAGGACAAAAGATGAAGGGCAATGCCACTAGTACGCAGGAGGTTAGAGGGAGGGAAATTGAAAGAGAAGACTGAGAATAGGGAGGAAAGGACAAAAGATGAAGGGCAATGCCACTAGTACGCAGGAGGTTAGAGGGAGGGAAATTGAAAGAGAAGACTGAGAATAGTGAGGAAAGGACAAAAGATGAAGGGCAATGCCACTAGTACGCAGGAGGTTAGAGGGAGAGAAATTGAAAGAGAAGACTGAGAATAGGGAGGAAAGGACAAAAGATGAAGGGCAATGCCACTAGTACGCAGGAGGTTAGTGGGAGGGAAATTGAAAGAGAAGACTGAGAATAGTGAGGAAAGGACAAAAGATGAAGGGCAATGCCACTAGTACGCAGGAGGTTAGTGGGAGGGAAATTGAAAGAGAAGACTGAGAATAGTGAGGAAAGGACAAAAGATGGAGGGCAATGCCACTAGTACGCAGGAGGTTAGAGGGAGGGAAATTGAAAGAGAAGACTGAGAATAGGGAGGAAAGGACAAAAGATGAAGGGCAAAGCCACTAGTACGCAGGAGGTTAGAGGGAGGGAAATTGAAAGAGAAGACTGAGAATAGTGAGGAATGGACAAAAGATGAAGGGCAATGCCACTAGTACGCAGGAGGTTAGAGGGAGGGAAATTGAAAGAGAAGACTGAGAATAGGGAGGAAAGGACAAAAGATGAAGGGCAATGCCACTAGTACGCAGGAGGTTAGAGGGAGGGAAATTGAAAGAGAAGACTGAGAATAGTGAGGAAAGGACAAAAGATGAAGGGCAATGCCACTAGTACGCAGGAGGTTAGAGGGAGGGAAATTGAAAGAGAAGACTGAGAATAGTGAGGAAAGGACAAAAGATGAAGGGCAATGCCACTAGTACGCAGGAGGTTAGAGGGAGGGAAATTGAAAGAGAAGACTGAGAATAGGGAGGAAAGGACAAAAGATGAAGGGCAATGCCACTAGTACGCAGGAGGTTAGAGGGAGGTAAATTGAAAGAGAAGACTGAGAATAGTGAGGAAAGGACAAAAGATGAAGGGCAATGCCACTAGTACGCAGGAGGTTAGAGGGAGAGAAATTGAAAGAGAAGACTGAGAATAGGGAGGAAAGGACAAAAGATGAAGGGCAATGCCACTAGTACGCAGGAGGTTAGAGGGAGGGAAATTGAAAGAGAAGACTGAGAATAGGGAGGAAAGGACAAAAGATGAAGGGCAATGCCACTAGTACGCAGGAGGTTAGAGGGAGGGAAATTGAAAGAGAAGACTGAGAATAGTGAGGAAAGGACAAAAGATGAAGGGCAATGCCACTAGTACGCAGGAGGTTAGAGGGAGGGAAATTGAAAGAGAAGACTGAGAATAGGGAGGAAAGGACAAAAGATGAAGGGCAATGCCACTAGTACGCAGGGGGTTAGAGGGAGGGAAATTGAAAGAGAAGACTGAGAATAGTGAGGAAAGGACAAAAGATGAAGGGCAATGCCACTAGTACGCAGGAGGTTAGAGGGAGGGAAATTGAAAGAGAAGACTGAGAATAGTGAGGAAAGGACAAAAGATGAAGGGCAATGCCACTAGTACGCAGGAGGTTAGAGGGAGGGAAATTGAAAGAGAAGACTGAGAATAGGGAGGAAAGGACAAAAGATGAAGGGCAATGCCACTAGTACGCAGGAGGTTAGAGGGAGGGAAATTGAAAGAGAAGACTGAGAATAGGGAGGAAAGGACAAAAGATGAAGGGCAATGCCACTAGTACGCAGGAGGTTAGAGGGAGGGAAATTGAAAGAGAAGACTGAGAATAGTGAGGAAAGGACAAAAGATGAAGGGCAATGCCACTAGTACGCAGGAGGTTAGAGGGAGGGAAATTGAAAGAGAAGACTGAGAATAGTGAGGAAAGGACAAAAGATGAAGGGCAATGCCACTAGTACGCAGGAGGTTAGAGGGAGGGAAATTGAAAGAGAAGACTGAGAATAGTGAGGAAAGGACAAAAGATGAAGGGCAATGCCACTAGTACGCAGGAGGTTAGAGGGAGGGAAATTGAAAGAGAAGACTGAGAATAGTGAGGAAAGGACAAAAGATGAAGGGCAATGCCACTAGTACGCAGGAGGTTAGAGGGAGGGAAATTGAAAGAGAAGACTGAGAATAGTGAGGAAAGGACAAAAGATGAAGGGCAATGCCACTAGTACGCAGGAGGTTAGAGGGAGGGAAATTGAAAGAGAAGACTGAGAATAGTGAGGAAAGGACAAAAGATGAAGGGCAATGCCACTAGTACGCAGGAGGTTAGAGGGAGGGAAATTGAAAGAGAAGACTGAGAATAGTGAGGAAAGGACAAAAGATGGAGGGCAATGCCACTAGTACGCAGGAGGTTAGAGGGAGGGAAATTGAAAGAGAAGACTGAGAATAGGGAGGAAAGGACAAAAGATGAAGGGCAATGCCACTAGTACGCAGGAGGTTAGAGGGAGGGAAATTGAAAGAGAAGACTGAGAATAGTGAGGAAAGGACAAAAGATGGAGGGCAATGCCACTAGTACGCAGGAGGTTAGAGGGAGGGAAATTGAAAGAGAAGACTGAGAATAGGGAGGAAAGGACAAAAGATGAAGGGCAATGCCACTAGTACGCAGGAGGTTAGAGGGAGGGAAATTGAAAGAGAAGACTGAGAATAGTGAGGAAAGGACAAAAGATGAAGGGCAATGCCACTAGTACGCAGGAGGTTAGAGGGAGGGAAATTGAAAGAGAAGACTGAGAATAGGGAGGAAAATAGAGGGGATTGAGGAAAGGACAACAGATCAATTGGAATGCCACTCGTACGCCGGGGATTACTGGGAGTGAAAGTGAAAGAGAAGACCGAAAATAGAGGGGATTGAGGAAAGGACAACAGATCAATTGGAATGCCACTCGTACGCCGGGGATTACTGGGAGTGAAAGTGAAAAAGAAGACCGAAAATAGAGGGGATTGAGGAAAGGACAACAGATCAATTGGAATGCCACTCGTACGCCGGGGATTACTGGGAGTGAAAGTGAAAAAGAAGACCGAAAATAGAGGGGATTGAGGAAAGGTCAACAGATCAATTGGAATGCCACTCGTACGCCGGGGATTACTGGGAGTGAAAGTGAAAGAGACGACCGAAAATAGAGGGGATTGAGGAAAGGACAACAGATCAATTGGAATGCCACTCGTACGCCGGGGATTACTGGGAGTGAAAGTGAAAAAGAAGACCGAAAATAGAGGGGATTGAGGAAAGGACAACAGATCAATTGGAATGCCACTCGTACGCCGGGGATTACTGGGAGTGAAAGTGAAAAAGAAGACCGAAAATAGAGGGGATTGAGGAAAGGACAACAGATCAATTGGAACGCCACTCGTACGCCGGGGATTACTGGGAGTGAAAGTGAAAAAGAAGACCGAAAATAGAGGGGATTGAGGAAAGGACAACAGATCAATTGGAATGCCACTCGTACGCCGGGGATTACTGGGAGTGAAAGTGAAAGAGACGACCGAAAATAGAGGGGATTGAGGAAAGGACAACAGATCAATTGGAATGCCACTCGTACGCCGGGGATTACTGGGAGTGAAAGTGAAAGAGACGACCGAAAATAGAGGGGATTGAGGAAAGGACAACAGATCAATTGGAATGCCACTCGTACGCCGGGGATTACTGGGAGTGAAAGTGAAAAAGAAGACCGAAAATAGAGGGGATTGAGGAAAGGACAACAGATCAATTGGAATGCCACTCGTACGCCGGGGATTAATGGGAGTGAAAGTGAAAGAGACGACTGAGAATAGGGGGGATTGAGGGAAGGACAACAGTTCAATTGGAATGCCACTCGTACGCCGGGGATTACTGGGAGTGAAAGTGAAAGAGACGACCGAAAATAGAGGGGATTGAGGAAATGACAACAGTTCAATTGGAATGCCACTCGTACGCCGGGGATTACTGGGAGTGAAAGTGAAAGAGACGACCGAAAATAGAGGGGATTGAGGAAAGGACAACAGATCAATTGGAATGCCACTCGTACGCCGGGGATTACTGGGAGTGAAAGTGAAAAAGAAGGCCGAAAATAGAGGGGATTGAGGAAAGGACAACAGATCAATTGGAATGCCACTCGTACGCCGGGGATTACTGGGAGTGAAAGTGAAAAAGAAGGCCGAAAATAGAGGGGATTGAGGAAAGGACAACAGATCAATTGGAATGCCACTCGTACGCCGGGGATTAATGGGAGTGAAAGTGAAAGAGAAGACCGAAAATAGAGGGGATTGAGGAAAGGACAACAGATCAATTGGAATGCCACTCGTACGCCGGGGATTACTGGGAGTGAAAGTGAAAAAGAAGGCCGAAAATAGAGGGGATTGAGGAAAGGACAACAGATCAATTGGAATGCCACTCGTACGCCGGGGATTAATGGGAGTGAAAGTGAAAGAGAAGACCGAAAATAGAGGGGATTGAGGAAAGGACAACAGATCAATTGGAATGCCACTCGTACGCCGGGGATTACTGGGAGTGAAAGTGAAAAAGAAGGCCGAAAATAGAGGGGATTGAGGAAAGGACAACAGATCAATTGGAATGCCACTCGTACGCCGGGGATTACTGGGAGTGAAAGTGAAAAAGAAGACCGAAAATAGAGGGGATTGTGGAAAGGACAACAGATCAATTGGAATGCCACTCGTACGCCGGGGATTACTGGGAGTGAAAGCGAAAAAGAAGACCGAAAATAGAGGGGATTGAGGAAAGGACAACAGATCAATTGGAATGCCACTCGTACGCCGGGGATTACTGGGAGTGAAAGTGAAAGAGACGACCGAAAATAGAGGGGATTGAGGAAAGGACAACAGATCAATTGGAATGCCACTCGTACGCCGGGGATTACTGGGAGTGAAAGTGAAAGAGACGACCGAAAATAGAGGGGATTGAGGAAAGGACAACAGATCAATTGGAATGCCACTCGTACGCCGGGGATTACTGGGAGTGAAAGTGAAAAAGAAGACCGAAAATAGAGGGGATTGAGGAAAGGACAACAGATCAATTGGAATGCCACTCGTACGCCGGGGATTACTGGGAGTGAAAGTGAAAGAGACGACCGAAAATAGAGGGGATTGAGGAAAGGACAACAGATCAATTGGAATGCCACTCGTACGCCGGGGATTACTGGGAGTGAAAGTGAAAGAGACGACCGAAAATAGAGGGGATTGAGGAAAGGACAACAGATCAATTGGAATGCCACTCGTACGCCGGGGATTACTGGGAGTGAAAGTGAAAAAGAAGACCGAAAATAGAGGGGATTGAGGAAAGGACAACAGATCAATTGGAATGCCACTCGTACGCCGGGGATTAATGGGAGTGAAAGTGAAAGAGAAGACCGAAAATAGAGGGGATTGAGGAAAGGACAACAGATCAATTGGAATGCCACTCGTACGCCGGGGATTACTGGGAGTGAAAGTGAAAGAGACGACCGAAAATAGAGGGGATTGAGGAAAGGACAACAGATCAATTGGAATGCCACTCGTACGCCGGGGATTACTGGGAGTGAAAGTGAAAGAGACGACCGAAAATAGAGGGGATTGAGGAAAGGACAACAGATCAATTGGAATGCCACTCGTACGCCGGGGATTAATGGGAGTGAAAGTGAAAGAGACGACTGAGAATAGGGGGGATTGAGGGAAGGACAACAGTTCAATTGGAATGCCACTCGTACGCCGGGGATTACTGGGAGTGAAAGTGAAAGAGACGACCGAAAATAGAGGGGATTGAGGAAATGACAACAGTTCAATTGGAATGCCACTCGTACGCCGGGGATTACTGGGAGTGAAAGTGAAAGAGACGACCGAAAATAGAGGGGATTGAGGAAAGGACAACAGATCAATTGGAATGCCACTCGTACGCCGGGGATTACTGGGAGTGAAAGTGAAAAAGAAGGCCGAAAATAGAGGGGATTGAGGAAAGGACAACAGATCAATTGGAATGCCACTCGTACGCCGGGGATTACTGGGAGTGAAAGTGAAAAAGAAGGCCGAAAATAGAGGGGATTGAGGAAAGGACAACAGATCAATTGGAATGCCACTCGTACGCCGGGGATTAATGGGAGTGAAAGTGAAAGAGAAGACCGAAAATAGAGGGGATTGAGGAAAGGACAACAGATCAATTGGAATGCCACTCGTACGCCGGGGATTACTGGGAGTGAAAGTGAAAAAGAAGGCCGAAAATAGAGGGGATTGAGGAAAGGACAACAGATCAATTGGAATGCCACTCGTACGCCGGGGATTAATGGGAGTGAAAGTGAAAGAGAAGACCGAAAATAGAGGGGATTGAGGAAAGGACAACAGATCAATTGGAATGCCACTCGTACGCCGGGGATTACTGGGAGTGAAAGTGAAAAAGAAGGCCGAAAATAGAGGGGATTGAGGAAAGGACAACAGATCAATTGGAATGCCACTCGTACGCCGGGGATTACTGGGAGTGAAAGTGAAAAAGAAGACCGAAAATAGAGGGGATTGTGGAAAGGACAACAGATCAATTGGAATGCCACTCGTACGCCGGGGATTACTGGGAGTGAAAGCGAAAAAGAAGACCGAAAATAGAGGGGATTGAGGAAAGGACAACAGATCAATTGGAATGCCACTCGTACGCCGGGGATTACTGGGAGTGAAAGTGAAAGAGACGACCGAAAATAGAGGGGATTGAGGAAAGGACAACAGATCAATTGGAATGCCACTCGTACGCCGGGGATTACTGGGAGTGAAAGTGAAAAAGAAGACCGAAAATAGAGGGGATTGAGGAAAGGACAACAGATCAATTGGAATGCCACTCGTACGCCGGGGATTACTGGGAGTGAAAGTGAAAGAGACGACCGAAAATAGAGGGGATTGAGGAAAGGACAACAGATCAATTGGAATGCCACTCGTACGCCGGGGATTACTGGGAGTGAAAGTGAAAGAGACGACCGAAAATAGAGGGGATTGAGGAAAGGACAACAGATCAATTGGAATGCCACTCGTACGCCGGGGATTACTGGGAGTGAAAGTGAAAAAGAAGACCGAAAATAGAGGGGATTGAGGAAAGGACAACAGATCAATTGGAATGCCACTCGTACGCCGGGGATTAATGGGAGTGAAAGTGAAAGAGAAGACCGAAAATAGAGGGGATTGAGGAAAGGACAACAGATCAATTGGAATGCCACTCGTACGCCGGGGATTACTGGGAGTGAAAGTGAAAGAGAAGACCGAAAATAGAGGGGATTGAGGAAAGGACAACAGATCAATTGGAATGCCACTCGTACGCCGGGGATTACTGGGAGTGAAAGTGAAAGAGACGACCGAAAATAGAGGGGATTGAGGAAAGGACAACAGATCAATTGGAATGCCACTCGTACGCCGGGGATTACTGGGAGTGAAAGTGAAAGAGACGACCGAAAATAGAGGGGATTGAGGAAAGGACAACAGATCAATTGGAATGCCACTCGTACGCCGGGGATTACTGGGAGTGAAAGTGAAAGAGACGACCGAAAATAGAGGGGATTGAGGAAAGGACAACAGATCAATTGGAATGCCACTCGTACGCCGGGGATTACTGGGAGTGAAAGTGAAAGAGAAGACCGAAAATAGAGGGGATTGAGGAAAGGACAACAGATCAATTGGAATGCCACTCGTACGCCGGGGATTACTGGGAGTGAAAGTGAAAGAGACGACCGAAAATAGAGGGGATTGAGGAAAGGACAACAGATCAATTGGAATGCCACTCGTACGCCGGGGATTACTGGGAGTGAAAGTGAAAGAGAAGACCGAAAATAGAGGGGATTGAGGAAAGGACAACAGATCAATTGGAATGCCACTCGTACGCCGGGGATTAATGGGAGTGAAAGTGAAAGAGACGACTGAGAATAGGGGGGATTGAGGGAAGGACAACAGTTCAATTGGAATGCCACTCGTACGCCGGGGATTACTGGGAGTGAAAGTGAAAGAGACGACCGAAAATAGAGGGGATTGAGGAAATGACAACAGATCAATTGGAATGCCACTCGTACGCCGGGGATTACTGGGAGTGAAAGTGAAAGAGACGACCGAAAATAGAGGGGATTGAGGAAAGGACAACAGATCAATTGGAATGCCACTCGTACGCCGGGGATTAATGGGAGTGAAAGTGAAAGAGAAGACCGAAAATAGAGGGGATTGAGGAAAGGACAACAGATCAATTGGAATGCCACTCGTACGCCGGGGATTACTGGGAGTGAAAGTGAAAGAGACGACCGAAAATAGAGGGGATTGAGGAAAGGACAACAGATCAATTGGAATGCCACTCGTACGCCGGGGATTACTGGGAGTGAAAGTGAAAAAGAAGACCGAAAATAGAGGGGATTGAGGAAAGGACAACAGATCAATTGGAATGCCACTCGTACGCCGGGGATTAATGGGAGTGAAAGTGAAAGAGAAGACCGAAAATAGAGGGGATTGAGGAAAGGACAACAGATCAATTGGAATGCCACTCGTACGCCGGGGATTACTGGGAGTGAAAGTGAAAGAGAAGACCGAAAATAGAGGGGATTGAGGAAAGGACAACAGATCAATTGGAATGCCACTTGTACGCCGGGGATTACTGGGAGTGAAAGTGAAAGAGACGACCGAAAATAGAGGGGATTGAGGAAAGGACAACAGATCAATTGGAATGCCACTCGTACGCCGGGGATTACTGGGAGTGAAAGTGAAAGAGACGACCGAAAATAGAGGGGATTGAGGAAAGGACAACAGATCAATTGGAATGCCACTCGTACGCCGGGGATTACTGGGAGTGAAAGTGAAAGAGACGACCGAAAATAGAGGGGATTGAGGAAAGGACAACAGATCAATTGGAATGCCACTCGTACGCCGGGGATTACTGGGAGTGAAAGTGAAAGAGAAGACCGAAAATAGAGGGGATTGAGGAAAGGACAACAGATCAATTGGAATGCCACTCGTACGCCGGGGATTACTGGGAGTGAAAGTGAAAGAGACGACCGAAAATAGAGGGGATTGAGGAAAGGACAACAGATCAATTGGAATGCCACTCGTACGCCGGGGATTACTGGGAGTGAAAGTGAAAGAGACGACCGAAAATAGAGGGGATTGAGGAAAGGACAACAGATCAATTGGAATGCCACTCGTACGCCGGGGATTAATGGGAGTGAAAGTGAAAGAGACGACTGAGAATAGGGGGGATTGAGGGAAGGACAACAGTTCAATTGGAATGCCACTCGTACGCCGGGGATTACTGGGAGTGAAAGTGAAAGAGACGACCGAAAATAGAGGGGATTGAGGAAATGACAACAGATCAATTGGAATGCCACTCGTACGCCGGGGATTTCTGGGAGTGAAAGTGAAAGAGACGACCGAAAATAGAGGGGATTGAGGAAAGGACAACAGATCAATTGGAATGCCACTCGTACGCCGGGGATTACTGGGAGTGAAAGTGAAAGAGACGACCGAAAATAGAGGGGATTGAGGAAAGGACAACATATCAATTGGAATGCCACTCGTACGCCGGGGATTACTGGGAGTGAAAGTGAAAGAGACGACCGAAAATAGAGGGGATTGAGGAAAGGACAACAGATCAATTGGAATGCCACTCGTACGCCGGGGATTACTGGGAGTGAAAGTGAAAGAGACGACCGAAAATAGAGGGGATTGAGGAAAGGACAACAGATCAATTGGAATGCCACTCGTACGCCGGGGATTACTGGGAGTGAAAGTGAAAGAGACGACCGAAAATAGAGGGGATTGAGGAAAGGACAACAGATCAATTGGAATGCCACTCGTACGCCGGGGATTACTGGGAGTGAAAGTGAAAGAGACGACTGAGAATAGGGGGGATTGAGGAAAGGACAACAGATCAATTGGAATGCCACTCGTACGCCGGGGATTACTGGGAGTGAAAGTGAAAGAGAAGACCGAAAATAGAGGGGATTGAGGAAAGGATAACAGATCAATTGGAATGCCACTCGTACGCCGGGGATTACTGGGAGTGAAAGTGAAAGAGACGACTGAGAATAGGGGGGATTGAGGAAAGGACAACAGATCAATTGGAATGCCACTCGTACGCCGGGGATTACTGGGAGTGAAAGTGAAAAAGAAGACCGAAAATAGAGGGGATTGAGCAAAGGACAACAGATTAATTGGAATGCCACTCGTACGCCGGGGATTAATGGGAGTGAAAGTGAAATAGAAGACTGAGAATAGAGGGGATTGAGGAAAGGACAACAGATCAATTGGAATGCCACTCGTACGGCGGGGATTACTGGGAGTGAAAGTGAAAGAGAAGACCGAAAATAGAGGGGATTGAGGAAAGGACAACAGATCAATTGGAATGCCACTCGTACGCCGGGGATTACTGGGAGTGAAAGTGAAAGAGACGACCGAAAATAGAGGGGATTGAGGAAAGGACAACAGATCAATTGGAATGCCACTCGTACGCCGGGGATTACTGGGAGTGAAAGTGAAAGAGAAGACCGAAAATAGAGGGGATTGAGGAAAGGACAACAGATCAATTGGAATGCCATTCGTACGCCGGGGATTACTGGGAGTGAAAGTGAAAGAGAAGACCGAAAATAGAGGGGATTGAGGAAAGGACAACAGATCAATTGGAATGCCACTCGTACGCCGGGGATTACTGGGAGTGAAAGTGAATAGAGAAGACCGAAAATAGAGGGGATTGAGGAAAGGATAACAGATCAATTGGAATGCCACTCGTACGCCGGGGATTACTGGGAGTGAAAGTGAAAGAGACGACTGAGAATAGGGGGGATTGAGGAAAGGACAACAGATCAATTGGAATGCCACTCGTACGCCGGGGATTACTGGGAGTGAAAGTGAAAAAGAAGACCGAAAATAGAGGGGATTGAGCAAAGGACAACAGATTAATTGGAATGCCACTCGTACACCGGGGATTAATGGGAGTGAAAGTGAAATAGAAGACTGAGAATAGAGGGGATTGAGGAACGGACAACAGATCAATTGGAATGCCACTCGTAAGGCGGGGATTACTGGGAGTGAAAGTGAAAGAGAAGACCGAAAATAGAGGGGATTGAGGAAAGGACAACAGATAAATTTGAATGCCACTCGTACGCCGGGGATTACTGGCAGTGAAAGTGAAAGAGAAGACCGAAAGTAGAGGGGATTGAGGAAAGGACAACAGATCAATTTGAATGCCACTCGTACGCCGGGGATTACTGGGAGTGAAATTGAAAGAGAAGACAGAAAATAGCGGGGATTGAGGAAAGGACAACAGATCAATTGGAATGCCACTCGTACGCCGGGGATTAGTGGGAGTGAAAGTGAAAGAGAAGACCGAAAGTAGAGGTGATTGAGGAAAGGACAACAGATCAATTGGAATGCCACTCGTACGCCGGGGATTACTGGGAGTGAAAGTGAAAGAGAAGACCGAAAGTAGAGGTGATTGAGGAAAGGACAACAGATCAATTGGAATGCCACTCGTACGCCGGGGATTACTGGGAGTGAAAGTGAAAGAGAAGGCCGAAAGTAGAGGTGATTGAGGAAAGGACAACAGATCAATTGGAATGCCACTCGTACGCCGGGGATTACTGGGAGTGAAAGTGAAAGAGAAGACCGAAAGTAGAGGTGATTGAGGAAAGGACAACAGATCAATTGGAATGCCACTCGTACGCCGGGGATTACTGGGAGTGAAAGTGAAAGAGAAGACCGAAAGTAGAGGTGATTGAGGAAAGGACAACAGATCAATTGGAATGCCACTCGTACGCCGGGGATTACTGGGAGTGAAAGTGAAAGAGACGACCGAAAATAGAGGGGATTGAGGAAAGGACAACAGATCAATTGGAATGCCACTCGTACGCCGGGGATTACTGGGAGTGAAAGTGAAAGAGACGACCGAAAATAGAGGGGATTGAGGAAAGGACAACAGATCAATTGGAATGCCACTCGTACGCCGGGGATTACTGGGAGTGAAAGTGAAAGAGACGACTGAGAATAGGGGGGATTGAGGAAAGGACAACAGATCAATTGGAATGCCACTCGTACGCCGGGGATTACTGGGAGTGAAAGTGAAAGAGAAGACCGAAAATAGAGGGGATTGAGGAAAGGATAACAGATCAATTGGAATGCCACTCGTACGCCGGGGATTACTGGGAGTGAAAGTGAAAGAGACGACTGAGAATAGGGGGGATTGAGGAAAGGACAACAGATCAATTGGAATGCCACTCGTACGCCGGGGATTACTGGGAGTGAAAGTGAAAAAGAAGACCGAAAATAGAGGGGATTGAGCAAAGGACAACAGATTAATTGGAATGCCACTCGTACGCCGGGGATTAATGGGAGTGAAAGTGAAATAGAAGACTGAGAATAGAGGGGATTGAGGAAAGGACAACAGATCAATTGGAATGCCACTCGTACGGCGGGGATTACTGGGAGTGAAAGTGAAAGAGAAGACCGAAAATAGAGGGGATTGAGGAAAGGACAACAGATCAATTGGAATGCCACTCGTACGCCGGGGATTACTGGGAGTGAAAGTGAAAGAGACGACCGAAAATAGAGGGGATTGAGGAAAGGACAACAGATCAATTGGAATGCCACTCGTACGCCGGGGATTACTGGGAGTGAAAGTGAAAGAGAAGACCGAAAATAGAGGGGATTGAGGAAAGGACAACAGATCAATTGGAATGCCACTCGTACGCCGGGGATTACTGGGAGTGAAAGTGAAAGAGAAGACCGAAAATAGAGGGGATTGAGGAAAGGACAACAGATCAATTGGAATGCCACTCGTACGCCGGGGATTACTGGGAGTGAAAGTGAATAGAGAAGACCGAAAATAGAGGGGATTGAGGAAAGGATAACAGATCAATTGGAATGCCACTCGTACGCCGGGGATTACTGGGAGTGAAAGTGAAAGAGACGACTGAGAATAGGGGGGATTGAGGAAAGGACAACAGATCAATTGGAATGCCACTCGTACGCCGGGGATTACTGGGAGTGAAAGTGAAAAAGAAGACCGAAAATAGAGGGGATTGAGCAAAGGACAACAGATTAATTGGAATGCCACTCGTACACCGGGGATTAATGGGAGTGAAAGTGAAATAGAAGACTGAGAATAGAGGGGATTGAGGAACGGACAACAGATCAATTGGAATGCCACTCGTAAGGCGGGGATTACTGGGAGTGAAAGTGAAAGAGAAGACCGAAAATAGAGGGGATTGAGGAAAGGACAACAGATAAATTTGAATGCCACTCGTACGCCGGGGATTACTGGCAGTGAAAGTGAAAGAGAAGACCGAAAGTAGAGGGGATTGAGGAAAGGACAACAGATCAATTTGAATGCCACTCGTACGCCGGGGATTACTGGGAGTGAAATTGAAAGAGAAGACAGAAAATAGCGGGGATTGAGGAAAGGACAACAGATCAATTGGAATGCCACTCGTACGCCGGGGATTAGTGGGAGTGAAAGTGAAAGAGAAGACCGAAAGTAGAGGTGATTGAGGAAAGGACAACAGATCAATTGGAATGCCACTCGTACGCCGGGGATTACTGGGAGTGAAAGTGAAAGAGAAGACCGAAAGTAGAGGTGATTGAGGAAAGGACAACAGATCAATTGGAATGCCACTCGTACGCCGGGGATTACTGGGAGTGAAAGTGAAAGAGAAGCCGAAAGTAGAGGTGATTGAGGAAAGGACAACAGATCAATTGGAATGCCACTCGTACGCCGGGGATTACTGGGAGTGAAAGTGAAAGAGAAGACCGAAAGTAGAGGTGATTGAGGAAAGGACAACAGATCAATTGGAATGCCACTCGTACGCCGGGGATTACTGGGAGTGAAAGTGAAAGAGAAGACCGAAAGTAGAGGTGATTGAGGAAAGGACAACAGATCAATTGGAATGCCACTCGTACGCCGGGGATTACTGGGAGTGAAAGTGAAAGAGAAGACCGAAAGTAGAGGTGATTGAGGAAAGGACAACAGATCAATTGGAATGCCACTCGTACGCCGGGGATTACTGGGAGTGAAAGTGAAAGAGAAGACCGAAAGTAGAGGTGATTGAGGAAAGGACAACAGATCAATTGGAATGCCACTCGTACGCCGAGGATTACTGGGAGTGAAAGTGAAAGAGAAGACCGAAAGTAGAGGGGATTGAGGAAAGGACAACAGATCAATTGGAATGCCACTCGTACGCCGGGGATTACTGGGAGTGAAAGTGAAAGAGAAGACCGACAATAGAGGGGATTGAGGAAAGGACAACAGATCAATTGGAATGCCACTCGTACGCCGGGGATTACTGGGAGTGAAAGTGAAAGAGAAGACCGAAAATAGAGGGGATTGAGGAAAGGACAACAGATCAATTGGAATGCCACTCGTACGCCGGGGATTACTGGGAGTGAAAGTGAAAGAGAAGACCGAAAATAGAGGGGATTGAGGAATGGGCAAATGATGAACGGGATTCAAGACAGGTGATGGCGATTGTCGTTGCATTTAACTTTTTGATGATTGTAAATATCAGTGAAGCAAGTGACTTCCACAGGTGGTTAATGCAAGAAAAGGAACTTTTAGACCAGAAGTGGTGCTAGTGTCTAGGTAGTTCAAATAGCAATTTAAATTCATATTTTTGAGGCATCAGGGAACTAAAAGCTCATCACGTTTTTACTTGCCATGAAAACATTTTTAGAAAAGACAATGGGAAGGCGATCCAAGTTGGCGAGAATGCGATTGAAGCTGAGATGCTTGGATTGATTTCATTACAGACCCTTCTTTGGATTTCATCAAAAATCTGTGAATGTACAACAGGACCAACAATCCAGATATGGCAACGATGTAGGGATGAACGGTAGATTTATAAATGTGAAAGATGGATTATGACAAGCAAAAACGTGTTGCAGTATACAGTGAAACATCTTTCCTTGGCAGTATACAGTGAAACATCTTCCCTCGAATTAGACATAGAAATTTATTCAGTATTGTTGTTATTCATGTCAGTGTAAAATGTGAAGCCACGATGCCGTAGAGTGTTGCGCCCCTGGAAGTTAGCTTCAGCCGTACTGATGGCAGTCAGTTCAGAGCGACAATATTTTTATAGTTATTTTAACATACTCGATAAAAACTCGTCGAACTTTTAATAACATCTTTACGATCTTAGTTGACCATTAGGTCTCTAGAGACACGACATATACTGTAGCCGCAGTAACAGGGGTGTGCCTGGGTAAAATAACCTGACGGAGTCCATTCCTCCCCATGGTTGTTTTGAATTCAGAGTTTTTCCTTCTCTTAAACCGGTTGCCAACCAATACTATAAGAACCAGTCTATCCTGTTATTTACCCAGAGATAGGAGGGGGAGGGGGAAAAGTTGTATTCAGACCTTTTTTAGAATATTTGGTCATGGGTAAACATGACTGAAGGACAGAATTGACAAACTTTAGACAATAACAAAAGAAAGAAAAATCCAGAACAATAATTAGTATGAGGCAATCTATATCCGTGTCCTGGGTAAGACGATAGACTACATCAGCGTCCTGGGTAAGACGATAGACTACATCAGCGTCCTGGGTAAGACGATAGACTACATCCGCGTCCTGGGTAAGATGATAGACTACATCAGCGTCCTGGGTAAGACGATAGACTACATCCGCGTCCTGGGTAAGACGATAGACTACATCCGCGTCCTCGGTAAGACGATAAACTACATCCGCGTCCTCGGTAAGACGATAGACTACATCCGCGTCCTGGGTAAGACGATAGACTACATCCGCGTCCTGGGTAATACGATAAACTACATCCGCGTCCTGGGTAAGACGATAAACTGCTTCCAACATCAAGGTCTATGTTCAGGAGGTTTTGAGGACCGTGGAAACACTTCTTAATTGCTGGTGTTCCAATGTCCCCCCTGACCCGGGGTTGTAGCACCTGTTAGGTCCCAGCTATGATAAATAGTTACCTCCAAACTAGGGTCAAAACACTAAGAAAGTGTAAAAATAGCTTTTAATTCCAGAAATACTTTGTAAAAAATTATTACAGGCAACAAAGTTTTGAAGCAAATTATTACCAGCACTACATTTTTGAAAAAATATACCAGCAATACATTTGTGAAAAAAATACCAGCAATATGTTTTTGAAAAAAATACCAGCAATACATTTGTGAAAAAAATACCAGCAATACATTTGTGGGAAAAAATACCAGCAATACATTTGTGAAGAAAATACCAGCAATATAATTGTGAAAAAATACCAGCACTACATTTGTGAAAAAAATACCAGCAATATAATTGTGAAAAAATACCAGCAATACATTTGTGAAAAAAATACCAGCAATACAGTTGTGAAAAAATACCAGCCATACATTTGTGAAAAAATACCATCAATACATTTGTGAAAAAATACCAGCCATACATTTGTGAAAAAAATACCAGCAATACAGTTGTGAAAAAAAAATACCAGCAATACATTTGTGAAAAAATACCAGCAATACATTTGTGGAAAAAATACCAGCAATACATTTGTGAAGAAAATACCAGCGATAAATTAAAACTATCAGCGATAAAAATCTTGTCGGCATTAAATAACCCATTGAGGTTGATATGCCGTAAAACAAACCAAACCAAACCAATATATACTGAGATAGATAGATGAAAAATATTACCAGCAATAAAAATCTTGTCGGCATTAAATAACCAATTGAGGTCGATATGCCGTAAAACAAAACAAATCAAACCAATATATACTGAGATAGATAGATGAAAAATATTACTAGCAATAAAAATCTTGTCGGAATTAAATAACCCATTGAGGTTGATATGCCGTAAAACAAAACAAACCAAGCAAACTATACGCAATACAAAAAAGGAAAATCAAGAGTAATAAGGCAAAAATTAAAAAAGAAACTAAGAATGATGTAAACTTATAAACGGAATACAGACAAGTGATCGCTGTAGTCTGACATCAAGACAATTACATGATGGATGAGAACGGGAAGTGGTCTATCTTATTGACTAGGAAAAAATGCCACCATGAATTAGCTATAAATTTTGGGAGGAAGTGTCTTTGCAGTTATTTCCCCAAGGATTAGAAGTAGCATTATTCCTAGAAGTGTTAGCACATAAATGAATGCAATGAACACTTCTGGAATTCGAACTCATCTCTCCGATTCCTCAATCTGAGTCTCTATCTAGTGCTCATCCATGCCTGGTACTTTAATAGAACTTTTACATAAATCGCTTCTTTTTTTTTTTATTTCGACCGCTCCATTATTCACCGAGTACTTCCCTAGACCCGATCCAATTAAATGTTTGTTTTCTTAACCATTAATGAATATCCTGGTGTTCTTGAAATCTTAATGACTTCTGTTTTTCAACTGAACACTGTTCGCAAAGGGGCGTCTTGCTTGTTATTCTTCATTGATACGTATTTTTCATTGGGAATTTTTTCATATTTTTTGTCGCGTCCTTTTACCGTATTACATAGCAAACTTCCGTCAAACATTATGGCGTTTTCTCTTTCACTTCGTCACAGTTTTAAATTCACTTAATTCATATGTCTTGTCAACAACATTAAATTTATGGAAAATCGAAAAACAGGTCAAGGCAAGAAGAATATATTTTGCAGATATTTTTTATCACGAAAGTCCCATTGGTAAGAGATTAATAGGTATTTAAATAAAGCTATCTGTCTATATCACTGAGATAAGGTAATATGATTCCTTCCATTATTTACATTATTCAGATTGTTATCCTCATCTGCATTGCCATATTTACAACCTGTCGGCATCTAAATCTCTGAGACATTATAAATATTTGCACTATTTACATTCTTCGGACTGTTATCTCCATCACTGCTATAGTCACAACATTTCGGACGTTGTACTCTACGGCCTTTTGCGGGTGATTAGAATTTTTCTTCAGTATCTGCCTATATCTCTGAGAGAGGCATTGTGTTTACTTGCATTACGTACCTTATTCGGACAGATATCCTCATTTTCATTGCTATATGGACAACATTTCGACCTCTATATACCTGAGATGAGGTATTATGATTACTTGCATTATTTACATTATTTGGATTGCTATCATCATCTTCACTGCGATATTCACAACATTTCGACCTCTATATCTCTGAGATGAGGTATTATGATTATTTGCATTATTTACATTATTTGGGTTGCTATCCTCATCTTCACTGCTATATTAACAACATTTCGACCTCTATATCTCTGAGATGAGGTATTATGATTACTTGAATTATTCACATTATTTCTTCACTGCGATATTCACCTTAATTTCGACCTCTATACTTCTGAGATGAGGTATTATGGTTACTTGCAATATTTACATTATTTGGATTGCTAGCCTCATCTTCATTGCGATATTCACAACGTTTCGGTATCTATATTTCTGGGACGTGGCATTATGCTTACTTGCATTTTTCCCATTATTCGGATTGTTATCTTCATCTTCATTGCCATATTCAAAATGTTTCGGCCGTTGTACGCTCCAGCATTCGGCAGGTGATTGGAATTTTTCTTCAGTATCTGTCTATATTTCTGAGATGAGGCATTATGCTTACTTGCATTATTTACATTATTCTTATTATTATCCCTATCTTTATTACCATATGCACAACGTTTCGGTCTCTATATCTCTGAAATGAAGTATTATGATTACTTGCATTATGTACATTATTCGTCTTGTTATCTTCATCTTCATTGCCATATTCACAATATTTCTGCATTTGTCTAGAATTTTTCTTCAATATCTGTCTTTATCTCTGAGTTGAGGCTTTATATTTACCTGCATTATTCGGACTGATATCCTCATCTTCATTGCCATATTCACAACGTTTTGGCCTCTATATCTTTGAGATGAGGTATTATGATTACTTGCATTATTTACATTATTCGAACTCTTATACTCATCTTCATTGCCATATTCACAACGTGTACGCTCAGGTGTTTCGAATTTCGAACCGAATTCTTTATTTCATTGACCGGGTTAGATGTATCTAGCTCCACGTCCCATATCTTTTCCAGATGTCCAATCACCTGAAGAATAACGGAGTGTACAGCGGCCGAAACGTTGTCAATGTTAATGTATATTCCTGCAATGATTTTTATTGTTTAAATTTTTTTTCTGTCTATATCTCTGAGATCAGGTATTATGATTACTTGCGTTATTTACATTATTCGGACTGTTATCCTCATCTTCATTGCCGTAGTCACAACGTTTCGGTACGAAATTCTAATCACCTGAAGAAAGCCGAACCGTACAACAACCGAAATGTTGTGAATATGGCATGAAGATGAGGATAACACTCCGAATAATTTAAATAATGCGTGTAAATAAAGCTGATTTTAAAATTTAAATGTAGCTTGAGTTTATCTAATTACAGAGTTGTTGCCCTTATTTATTCCTAAAGAATTATATATTCGATCAGTCTAAGCAGAAAAAAATACAGGCAAAAATTAGAAGCGGACGTCCTGGGAATTGACGAAGAAGGAAAACTTTGACGTGAACAGGAAATAAAATGTTTTCGTATGAGTGAGGAAATCTTAGGAATTTACGCAAAAATAAAAAAAGCAACATATACCTCTGAGAGGTCGAAGACAGAACATTCTGGAAAAACGGTCTTTATTTAGACTGATGTGCATATAAAGGGTGTTTCATTAAGACGGATTATATATAAGGGTGTTTCATTAAGACGGATTATATATAAGGGTGTTTCGTTAAGACGGACCAATGTCAGAAGTAAATAAATCAGTGTTGTTTGTGAAAATCTATTTATTTATCTATTGGATCATGTTATTTAAGTCATGACAATTATATGTAAAAATTAATATCGCTCAAATGCCTGCTATATCTGAGAAAAAAAAAACAGAAAATTATTAAACGCTTACACTTAATTCACATTTAAAATCGGTCCAACTTATTAGAACACCCTTTACAAAGGAATACGTTTTTTAATATATTCAGCAGAACTGGTCACTTTAATTTGTTATATCTAAGCTGACTTTATATTAAATTCAATATAAGGCTTGAGCGACACTCAATGTAAAGGCTTACTAAATGAGGTGCCTAAGATTAGGTTTGAAGAAGTGAAAATTATGAGAATAAGGAGGATATATTCCCAGGAAGTTCAACTTTGTGGAAGAGACTCTCTGCAATTTCCAACTCAGAGTTGTTATCCATTAACCACCCGCACATCCAAGTTTACAGGACCTGGTATTCGCAAGGCGTCATGTTGCTTAACTTTAGTGACTGGCCGAGAACCGTTGTTTCAGCGTGATATGTCAGTTAACCTAAACCAGTGCAGAAAGAGTCAGGTCCTCCGTAGATCAGAACTAAAAGCCCACTATTTTCTCAGTATTTCTAGCGAAGGATTTTATATATAAGTTCCACTTGTTCAAATCATGGAGCCTCGTTATTAGTACATCTGTTCATTGTGAATGGATACGGCACAGCGTCTGCTCGCGATAATTATGCCATTGGCAATTTTTTTGTGTGTGCTTAATGCAAGAAATCTCGGACGAAAATTGAGGGCAAAAAAGTGGGATCGTATTATACAGAAATACCCATTTCACGTATTATACAGAAGTACAAGTGGTCAGTAATTTTTACTCACCCTAATAGACCTTTTAATTGAAACAACTAGTTTACAAACAAACTGAGCACCGTAGATAATAGAACACAAAGTTGATATTGGTGGATCCGTAAGTGGCATAGCATGTGGAACGAGAACAATCTAACACCGTAGACGAAATAAAGGGTTTAGTTCGAAATTCTAATCACCTAAAGAAGGCCGGAGAAACGTCGTGAATATGTTAACGAAGATGAAGATATCAGCACTAACAATGTAAATGATGTAAATAATTAAACTTTAACGTGTATTACCGTGTAAATCTGGTTAGCACCATTCCTCGAAAATTCGAAAATAAGTTTTGAAATAGAAATTAAGAGGAGAAACACGCAATGGCTAAACATCTGGTTCATTTCTAGTCTTTTCGTAAAATACTACTATTCGATGTTTTGCTACACATCATCAGTGATGTTTCTAGCCAAGGTTCATTAGGTGTTTGGGGTCTTTCGACATCATACCCTCTCTCCATCGTGAACCAGCCGACACTGAACAGGTATCGATTTGTGTACCTTCCCTTAGCTACATTTTTCCCATCCTCCCTACCACACACTGTTGGCAATTTATGGTCCAATCCCGGATAACTTGTGGTCCACCAGCAATATGCGTTCTTGCATAAAAAAAAAAGAAGCACACGCAACCACGGTTTCTATCTAGTAAGGAACATGGCGGCGTGCTCGTCTTGAAGTGGTAAGTAACGATTTGTTTCCGTCACGGACACATATACGAACAAATGTACACACAAGAAATGCGCTTAAGTATCACATTCTGCTTATATTTATCCTATTTCCATGGCATCGATATTACTACCGATCCCCCACCTATTTGGTGAAATGGAGGAGTTGCTGCTACGGGTAGCAGTTCCCCCGAAACTGGGCACTTCTCAAATTATTTTTAGTTGTGGTTTCCCCTGACGGCAACGGCATAGCTGAGTTGCGCTCTGTCCGAAGACAGAAGCTGAACTCAGAGATAAAATGTAGTTTTCGTCCACCCAGACTTAGTATTTACATGCCGCTCTTTGATGACAGGATGTGACACAAGGTCAGTTTAACGCGTGGAGCCCGAAAGCCTGCACTGGGCCAGGTCCAAAAATAGCCTAGCGCTCGCAACCGTCGGTATTACTACCGATCCCCCAACCCCTTTAGTGCAATGAGAGAGTTACTCTCAGAGTGCGACACAGCTGGGTTGCGCTCTGTCCGAAGACACGTTCTTTCTTTTTATGTTCCGTGTGCTTTCAGGGCGTAGGCGATCATGGCCCTCCATTTCCACCTAACCCTTATGGCTCTCAACAGGTTTTATGTTTCTGTCAACTCCCCCAGACCACGCTCCGTCATCAAAATGCCCAAGCCTGCCACGTATGCCATGCGGTGCTTTCCCCTGTATCTTTTTCCGTCTAATCGTCCCGTGAGTATCAGATTCTTCCGGCCTTATTTTCTCATCACGTGTCTCAGAAATTTCATCTGCCTCTTCCTTATGTTAAGCATAAGCTTCCTCCTTGTTTGCATCCTCTCCAAAACCTCATCGTTGCTTACATGATCGGTCCATGATATCCTCAGCATCCTTCTGCAGAACCAAATCTCTGTCGCCTCGAGTCTCTTTTTCATCTTTGAGGATACTGTTCAACATTCGTTGCCGTATAGGGGGACAGATGCCACGTAGCAGCTCAGTACTCTTTTCTTTGTCATCATAGAAATCCTCCTGTTTCGAAGTACTCTGCCCAGCTTCTGGAATGCATCCTTGGCCACCCCAATCTGTCTTCGGATCTCAGCGTCGCACCAAACGTCCTCCATCAAAGCACTTCCCAGATATTTAAACTTGCTTGATTTTAGTGTCCCCGACCTGCAAATTGCGTTTTGGGATCATCGTTTTACTGATGGCCGTGCATTCTGTCTTCCTGTAGTTTATGGTTAGTCTTTTCTTCTCGCTCTCCCTTCGACGGTTGCTGGGGCTGCGGGCAATTTTTGTTCCTAGCCTGGATGTACGCGCACGGGTCCCCACTGTAAAAACCGACCTTGTCACAACTCGTCTTAGTGGGTAGAGACAGCAAATAACTATTAATAGAGGATAAAACTGGTATAGGGATCAATCTAGGCTTCACGTGATCCACTTCATTCAATGATGGGATCGCCTGTGTTTGCTCACTGGCGATCTATGTTCAAACTCAAGCGTCGGCAGTGACACTTTATTACTATATAACACTTCGAGAACGAATACGACTCCTTCCGCTAAGCCCGCAAATTTAGAAATACATCGCTGACGATTTTGGAAGTTTTTTGGGGGTTTTTTTCTGCATTTCTTCCTTTTATTTTATCAGTAGATTTTATCCGTTGCATCCGAAGTCCGTTGCTGAGGGGGTCCGTAGATGAGAGGCTTGTCTTGACTTCCACAATCGTTTATACTTATTGATGATCAGAATATATTCCTAAACAAGTTGATTAATGCGTCGTCTATGAAAGCCGAGCTCCTCGAATACCGTATTCGCATTCAAATCTCTCCGCAAGTGTTTCTTTATTCCAACGTGACGTTACCTACGTTAATGGTCATATGCTATAAGTTCTAGAAACTTGTAAAATAAAAACAGTATAGTCAAAACAATGATACAGTGAATATCCTATTTCAGCCAGCAAATTGTATCGTATATCAATCAGTTATGTGCCATGCGTGATACATGCGTAGGCGATCATGTATCTTTCGATACATGACTGACAAGGCCGTATTTCCCGAAGTAGGCTGCCATTTCTTTCTGCAGTAGACCAGTTGCCATCCAAGGCTATAGAACCAGGTCTGTCCTGCTATTTACCCATAGCTGGGAGAGAAGAAGGTTATTAGCACGTAAGTGAATGTAACGGATTCGACTGGAAATCAAACATGTCTCTCCGACTCCTCAATCCGAGCCGCTACCCATTTCTCCACCGTGACTCCTATAACGTATATACACACGTATACGCTGACTTAGTCCAACTCTTTTTTTATTTCGTAGAGCTCGTGTATAATTTGGCATCAGTTTCGGAGCAATACCGGTAAACCTCTACCCTCGTCAAATATTGCGAATATATTCATCATTCTGGACATATTTTAGAGCAAATAAATGGTTTTCATTCTTTTTTTACAAAGCAAAGCTAAAATTCCGAGAAAAACCACTTAGCGTAAAATATCTGATACGAAGATTTAGAGATACCGTAGTCTTCCTTTGCGTTCATGCCTGATTCTTTAACCTCTTCAAAAGAATTGCCGCGTATAGTGCGAACCCCCCTATTTTTTCATTAAAATGGATCATTAAATCTCGCATTATACTCGAGCATATACGGAAATCTTCAGTCAAATGAAACGTGTCGATAAGAACAGAGGGCTTCCTCATGCAAAAATCATAGATACAACCAGTCAGATAATATCTCCGATTCTGCTTGCTCAATCTTTGAGGAACCCTGTTTGTTCTGCGCTGTACTTCCAGGCACTCGGAGTAATAGAATCTGTCAGTAAACGATTCAAGATTACAATGGAAAGAAGATGAGGAGACATGGATGATTATTGATTCCCTGATCGTTGTAATATCCACATTGCTTAGACAGGCTGTTATTAGATCATAAGGATTTAATGGTTGATGCGTTCAGTTATAGCATTAGACAAGCCAAAGCGGTAATCGTTATAGGCTATGAATACATCATTACGCTGGTAATCTTGGCTCTTGTAGGAAGGCTGGACCAATTTGACTTGTTGTTATAAAATACCACATCTTCTCCGTCTTATGACGGAGTCTAAGTTTGTCTATTTCGATTATCAATTGAACGCGAGAAGATCAATTAAAAGTCGGTCAGATGGTAAAAAATAGGGATATATTCATTGCCTAATGCTTTCCCTTGGGATTTCAATTTATTTCAGTGCTCTAGTCTAATAGACGTCCTGCGAACAGAGAAATGATGCACGTCTTATATGTCTTGTATTTCTGTAGGAACAACGTCAAGCAAGATAAGATTTTCTAGATTTTTTTTCATTCCACTTGAATTTTCTAAAATTGACGCTTTTATCAAGTCTCCATCTTTCCCGCTCTTTTGATTGGGATCAAATTGTAGTATCTGCCCTAGGACAGTAAACTACATTTCAACACTCAGTTGTGTCTCTATCTTCGGACAGAGCGCAACTGGTTAGCACTGCCTGCGGCAATACCACCCTCATTTCACTAAAGAGTGGCGATCGGTAGTTATACCGATGCCAAAACAACTGATAGTTTCTGGGGCTGTTCTATATTTCAACCTGTCCCGGGTGCACGTTCTCGGGATCCCCACATAAAACTGACTTTCTTTCAGATCGTGCTAGTATGGAGCGGAAAAATACACTCGCTTTTCGGCCCTTTTAGTTGGATTGAAAGTGTGCTATCTGCCCTCGGGCAGATAAACTACATTTCATCTCTCAGCTGTGTCTCTATCTTCGGACAGCGCGCAACTGAAAATATCATTGAGAGGCGAGCGGTATCGGGAAAGTGCTGCCCGCGGTACTACCACCCTCATTTAACTGATGAGGCGGGATTGGTATTTATATCGATGCCAGCATAACCGATGGTTTCTGGGGCTGTGCTATTTTTCGACCTGGCCCGAGTCCACGCGCTCGGGATCCCAACATAAAAGTGACTTTCTCTCAGATCGTGATAGCATGGAGCGGAAAATGCATTTGCTTTTCGGTGTTTTTGGTTGGGATCAAAGTGTAGTATCTGTCCACGGACAGATAAACTACATTTCATCTCTGAGCTCAGTCTCGATCTTCGGACAGAGCGCAAATGAAAATATCATTGAGACGCGAGCGGTCTCGGGAAAGTGCTGCCCGCGGCAATACCACCCTCATTTCACTAAAATGGCGGAGTCGGTAGTTATACCGATACCAGCACAACCAATGGTTTCTGAAGCTGTCCTATTTTTAAACTTGGCCCGGGTGCACGCGCTAGGGCTCCCTACATAAAACTGACTATCTCTCAGATCTTTCTAGCGTGGGGCGGAAAGAAAATAAATCGTTTTCGGCCTCTTGGTTGGGATCAAAGTGTAGTATCTGCCCTCAGGCGGATAGACTATATTTCAGCTCTAAGTTGCGTCTCTGTCTTCGGTTAAGATCTAAATGTAGAATCTTTTCTTATCACCTTAATCTGGTTCTCTCTCGCGCTCTGTATTTTTTTCCTTCTCGTCTTTCTTTCTTTCATTTTCTCACTCAAACCAAGTAGTGTCTTTCCCATCTTTTCACGCGATCAAAACGGAATAGTGCATTTCTAATGAGATATTGACAGGGCGTAACGGTCGTGCGAACTAACGCAGGGAGGGACAGGCACAATTATATTCGTACCTTGAGAGAATACTGGGCCTTAAACTCACCCCCGACCACACATGGAACTCTTACATATGAATCTATCACCAAAGATGCAGGAAAAATGGTCGGCTCCCTGCCAGACTCCATCATGTACCTGACTCTTCATACTATCCTCTACTTTTACAAGGGCCAAATCAAGTCAAAAATAGAGTACTGGTATCATATTTGGGCGATAACTGTATCTCCGTGTCATTTTGGGTGACTTATTATTTTGAACCCTTCAACCTCTCACTCACGGGCGGGATGTGGTGATTCTCTCACTGCTCTATCGCAACTTCAATGGAAAGTGCACGGGCAAACTATATTCCTTGCTTCCACCACGACTAACTTTCACGGCCAGGACCCGCCATGCCACTTACATTGTAGTAAATCACACACATTCCCTCCGTATTCCATCGGTGAGATATAAGTTCCACTGGAACAGCTTCTTCCTGCGATCCACTGCTCTGTAGGACCGGCTTTCAGAGGATGTTTCCCCGATCACTATAATCTTAACCTTTTCAACTTTAGGGTTAACCATTATCCGCCCTCCTATGCGCCCTCCTATTCTTAACGTGACCCTCTACCACGAGTGGCACCTGATCCTTGTATAGGGTCAACATTACTTTAAAAAAGATGCTAAAATTAATAATAATAATTCCTGCGATCCACTGCTCTGTGGAACCGACTTTCAGAGAAATTAATAATAATAATAACAATAATAATAATATCAACTTATTCAGCAAATTTTCTTATTTATACTTGTTAAAATCTTTCAGTACAGTTTTAAGAAAATTAAATATGATGAAATAAAAAGTACTTTATCGACATAAACATTGCTGTTATATAACAATTTAAAAAATGAATTAAAAATCTCTATCTATAAAAGGCAGGATGTGTGTATGTGTGTAACGAATGCACGGCCGCAATTTTCGACGGATTTGCACCAAAATTTACATGCACATGCTCCAAGTTAGTAAAAAGGCCAAGACCGACTTTGTATTTCCCAACTCCCACCGATAGTAGAAATAAACGATTTTCTCATGCTTCTACGGCAGTTTTCATGTAGTTTGCAGCCATTTTCTATTGGCCAGAGTGAGAGCCTGTAGCTGGCTGCCACGAATAGTCAGGAAGATTCTATTGGCCAGCGTGAGAGCCACGAATGTTAACTAGCAAGCTAGCATGCAAAAAAAATCGCATTCGTCACAAGTGGGAAAAATTTTAATCTGCATGGAACTTTACTCCAATTGGCTCATTCGCTTGCTTAAACTCAACGTTGATTCTGATTCCTCAGAACTGGGATGGGTGTGAAAATGTATTTGTTGTTAACATTCTTTTTTCATTCGGTTTTCCAGTTACGAGTCCTTTTTTTAAAGCTGATCTTTTTGTGTTCATTTTGTTTAGTTCGTTTTTCGTAACAGATTTAATGTTTAGTATAGAGCTTAGAAAAAATTCGCTGTGTGAGATAGGCAAGAAGTAAGGCATGTATCAACATCAGCACGGCAAAGGGCACTCCTTTAAAGGCTTGGAAGGGCAAAAATATTTTAAGTCAAGTGATAGCGATTGCCGTATGAGTCGTACGATTTTTGAATCAAGCACGGGCAACGCCGGGCCATGCTGCTAGTATATAATAAAGATGATATATTTATTAAGATATGCTTTTATAAATAGTTATGCAAATTAGATTCTACCGCGTATAATGTTACGACAATTTTCAGTAATAAATTAAAACGTTGACGTCTAGGCGCATTTGGGTTTGGGAAAGGGGTACTCTGATGCAGATCTTGAATTCTGTACACGAGGATTGCGTTAATATAATCCCGAGTGCTTTCGGCTATTTCTTTAGTCATTATTTCGTGTGTTATCTTTTACATATTATTTTAGCTGTGCGGTGTTCTTTCAAAGCTGCGTCTGCTTTTTTTTTTCGGCGGTCACGTGATATGCGCGACTGTTTGACCTGTGCATCACTTCTATTTTTAGAAAACCTTTAACATGCCGTCTCCACGAAATTCATCATATCAAAACCATCCAATTAAATGTCTATAGAACTATCCGAAATAATAAGCGCGTAGAATGATTATAACTATACACAAATTTTATAACCTTTAACCCATGAAAAACGAAAAAAGTGTTAGAAAAATCATTAAATCTTCCTTGTCGTTTCAATGAAAGATGACTGAATATATATATATATATATATATATATATATATATATATATATATATATATATATATATATATATATATATATATATATATATATATATATATATATATATATATATATATATATTATGAAATGGAAAGTCCAACAATTATTTTAAGACATTTTTATGTACATACATTCTTTTTATGCATAAAATTATTTACGTAAACGCTGTTTTTAATAAACAGTATTAAATAACATTTACCGGCCTGAACGTCCGAGAAATTTTCATAGATAATATTCGCCCTCCGACAGGAATCGAACCTGTAGCCTATGCGAAACCGTCATATAGACTGACTTGTCGTTTAACCGATTCGGCCACAAAGGAATGTTCGGTTATCACGTACATTCATATCTGCTCAATTATTTAATACTGTTTATTATAAACAGAGCATTTACTTAAATATTTGTATCTATAAATAATTGTCGGACTTTGTCCATTTCATGATGTGTGACGTTATTTGTTTACATCTGGATACGCTTTGAGCAGATATGAATGTACGTGAGAGATTCATGGAAGATTGAAGTTTAAAGGCAGTAAGTTCCACCTTGCTAACCGAATGCTCCTCTGTGCACCAATCGGTTAAAAGCATGTCATGTCTTAAATTAATTGTCTGACTTTGTCCATTTCATAATATAATATTTGTTTATATTTCGATACGCTTTGAGCAGATATGAATGTACGTGAAAGATTCATGGAAGACTGAATTTTAAAGGCAGTAAATTCGACCTTGCTAACCGAACGCTCCCCTGTGGCCAAATCGGTTAAAGGCACGTCAGGCTCTATGACGTTTCCGTATATTATAAACATAGCATTTACTTAAATATTTGTATCTATAAAAAGAATGTATAAACATAAAAATATCTTTATATATATATATATATATATATATATGATTTTTCTCCATATCTCGTTATCTGATGGAGCTTTAATAAAAGTGAATCATGTTAGATTGATAAACGTTTCCTGTGTGTTCCTTGCCCTATCGCCCTGTGGGGATCCGATCCATAATTGATCTGCATTTGATCCCAATTCACACACACACGCACACACACACACACACACACACACACACACACGCAGTATATATATTTTGATTGCTATGAATATTTGGTTTGTTAATGCAAAGGGATGCAAAGGGATGAAACGAGCAACAGATTACCGGTGCAAGTAGAATCTAGCAGGCATTGTGCAAGTTGCCTAGCACTAGATATGCACATGTGACATAATCTTAGACATATGTTACAGCAAATATATGGTCTTTACTCTTTTTTGTACAAAGCTACACCAAAGTGGTGAGAAAAAACACTTATTATAAAATACTATATCTCTATTTGGTTTGGAATTTTCTTCTTCTATATCGTCATGAGATTTCTTTCTCGTTTATAAAAACAAAAATGAAAAGAATATTACCGTTAATACTCGTGTATAACATTATTTCATGTATAATGCGATCCTTGAATTTTGTGAAAAATCTGATTTTTTTTCATATAGCTGATCTATAGTGCGATCCCATCTACTGAGCAACACTAGTAGACTTACAGTAATCAAATAATTCAGCACTTGGCATCACCCTGGACCTATGTTACAAAAAATAAATGGTCTTTATTCTTTTTTGCACAAAGCTGCCCCAAAACACTTACCATAAAATATCTGATACGAAGATATAGATATCATTCTTTTATGTTCATGCCTTTAAATGCTTGATTTTAATCTTATCTAAAAAAATTACATGCGTTTGGTGCGATCCCTTTATTTTTTGTGTAAGAAAACTGGTCATAGAAAAGTATAGTATACTCGAATCTCTACAATAATCTGTCTTCTAAAAATGACGTTAATTACGATCTTTTTTCCAACAGTGTTCGTTTTTGCTGTGATCTGATATTTCATATTATATCAAATCTGTCTACCTGAGACGAAAAGAAATTACATAATTATTTAAACAAGTGAAAATAATTCGTTTTCTATATTTTTCTGAAAACTAATTATTTAAAAAAAAAAGAAATATAATAAGTTTGCCGAATTAAGTATATTTTTATTTTATGTGAAATCCTCGCAGACGTTTAGATGCTACAGGCTAAGGCCATATTACATTGAAACATCGGTTCCTGTACAATCAATTAACGAACGCCTGTACGTAGATGGGTGCTTGCTGGCGAATACCAGGTGCTCTAAGCATGGGTGTGCGGCTGGTGTAATGGATAATGATTCGAAAGTTTTAATAGAATCCGAGTTCCAATTACAGCAGGGCTCGTTATAGTCACTTATGCTCAAATTCACTTGGGAAATCTATGAATGCAACTTCTCTCCCCTCAGCTATGGGTAAAATAGTAAAACTTGTCTCACGAAATCATTATTACATAAAAAAAATCTTACAATATTTTATGGGTTTAAATAACTTGCAAAGGGTTGATAAGCCGTCAAAAACGAATCTATCAATCAATCTTGAAAGTTTAGGTCCGGTGAAGATGGTCATATCTCAGCTTCCACCCGCAGATCAGAGACACGACACTCAGCAGATGTGCTGTTTTCTTGACAACACTGCCAATTGCGCTTTACCAATGATATCAGGTATTCCTACGTTGTCCTGCATAGCAGAAATATTCTTGAAAATAATCCTGTGTGCGCTCCCCACCACCAAAAAAAGCAACTTGAGATGCTGCTTGATCTCTTTCTCTGATTTCCCCTGCCCGATGTTGGTATCTCTCTATTTTTCGCTTCCTCCACCTTCACAATTTCCATATCCCAAGGATCCATAACGTCTAACACTATCTATTTATGACTGCTTTTCTACATATGTGTGCTATCAGGGCGATTGCTCTCCAAGCGCTTGTCAGTCAAGATAGTCGTATTCTACATGAGATTTACTTGCTCATTATTGGCTACTGATGGTTGTGAAGGCTCCTACTACATCACTGCATACATTTAATTCTTCCTAACACTATGTATACTACGCCTCTCTCTCTCGAGAGAGAGAGAGAGACGAATCGAGTCGAGCCGATAGCAGTTCATTCCAAACCAGACAGTCATACTAACACCTTCCACATCTTGCATTATTATTCCGTGTAATATATCTTCGTTATTTCTACTCTTGTGTTCGTGTTGTTCTTCCTTGGTCCTAACCTGGACCATAACACATAGCATA
The DNA here is from genome assembly GCA_964036315.1 of Acanthosepion esculentum. Taxonomy (NCBI): domain Eukaryota; kingdom Metazoa; phylum Mollusca; class Cephalopoda; order Sepiida; family Sepiidae; genus Acanthosepion; species Acanthosepion esculentum. The sequence goes on along the minus strand of OZ038503.1, from coordinate 83,184,770 downwards.
CCAGAAGATGCATTTTTCACAAAACATGACCTGCAGTACATCCAATAAAAATCAGAAAGGTGTAAGGTCTTACAATCTTCTTTCCTTCACACGCGCATACACACACACACATCAGACTTATACTTCGAGAAACTTTGCAATGAATGCCAACAAATTGTAAAACGGTAACCAAGGCAATGAAGGATATTTTGACGAGGGAAAACTTTACTCATTTTTTTTCTTTTTGTCATAATAGAATTTCTAATATATAAAATTATGTTTAACTTTTTGTAACCATGTATAATAATTTTCTCTAATTTAAAGTAAAAAAAAAAACAACTACTTGGCCCTTTTTGTAAAATAACCAAGGGTCGCCTCAAAATTTTGAACTGTATACACATATACACACATATATATATATATATATATATATATATATATATTAGTGCTTTCATATATATATATATATATATATATATATATGAAAGCACTAACGTATGAATATAAGCATATGCATACGAATTCATACAATAATAAACAAAAAATTAAATATAACGGTATGCTCCTACAATTAATGCCCTAATAGTACTTAAGATACCACCAAATAAGATAATGGCCAGGTGAAAACATATATATGTACTTTTTTTAAGCATTAATATTAATTGTGGAAAAAAGGAAATACAGTTTTCCTCATTCAAAAATAGACTAGAACGCTTAAAAATGAACAGCAACACGTCTATGAAACCGGAAGTCAAATAGAAAGAATTGAAAGAAAAGGGGGAAAAAAGAAAAAGACGGAAATAGTTAAGGATTGAGTGTGAAGTAAGAATAAATCCGACGAAAAGGACATATAATCACGACATCCTACACATGCGCCCATACACGTAGACTGATGCACACATATTGTATGAAGAAAAAACTTGCACCAATGAAAAGTGCATATAAATAAAAAAAATCGAGGAGTATAATCAGTCAACTGCTGATATCCCCTGAAGAGTGTACGGTGTCATACCCGGAGGGTCCGCCTACGAAATTCTGGAGTCGGGATGCTGAAGGTGACACCAATCAGCTAAGTGACAAACCTTTTATTTATATAAATATATGTATCTGTCACATTTACCAGTTCTCTGGCTTTGAATCAAAAACTGTAAACAAGCTTTCATCACTTCATCAAATGTTGAATCGCTAGTCGCGGAGGAAGTGTACTGTTGTGAAAGATATAGTACACCCCGGTGACTATTGAAAGAGTCCATTACTAAGAGGCAAGCCGTTGGAGTCAATTTTCAGACTAACTATACAGCCAAGTAGCCGAAGCATTACGTATAGAGAATCCTTATGCGAAGTACGTTATATAAAGTAAGAGTGGTATAACAGCAGCCATAGAATAGTGGCGTTATAATGGTGATGACCAAGGTTTATAAACTCAAGATTTATAGCCATTGTGATGAGGATTCAGTAACGAGGATTTAGGAACTCATACGGGTTGTAACTGGAGTTAAAATAATTTCAACCACGTTGGGTAAACACACACACACACACACACACAAACATATATATATATATATATATATATATAGGTGACTATACTCGTGTCGAAAACCTTCGAATTCTTGATTTACCAATAGTTAAATCAATCTCGAAGGGAAAAAAAGGTTTTTAAAAAGAAAGAGCCAGGAACATGAAAGTCTGTCGAAAATAATCGCACAGATACAGGTTCAAGGCCCAAAGAAAAAAATCCGATACGAGTAAACAACTAACTAACTAAAGAGCTCGATACAAACGTAGAGCAGACCTGCTCACACCTAATGAGCCAGACAAACCTACAAAGTTTTCACTTAGGCAGATCGTCAGGGTCAGACTATATATATATATATATATATATATATATATATATATATATATATATATATATATAAATATATATATATATATATATATATATATATATATATATATATATATTCTTGCGAATATTATATAATTTTGGCCTCGACAGTTGAAATTCAACAACAACAGAAACAACAACAACAACAAAAAATTCAAAAATTGCTAGAATTACAAAAACAGCAACAGGAGTTGTTGGATATAACGCTGAAGATAACAATAAATTCTTCAATGTATCTGACACCAGAAGTTGTCTCAAATACCGTATCAGAATTTATATACAATCATGATGAAGTTCTGACTTTTTCTGCTTATTTTCCTAGATATAAACAAATATTAAGTCATTAATGCAGCGGCTGGGAAGATAAGACAAAAACAAGATTTTTTTGAGGAAAATAACTTCTATAGAGTATGAAAAAAAATACATTTTACCGAATAAAAACAGGTGAAATCCGGTTTAAAGACACGGTACACATTCTGACGAAAATCTTTAGCGACAAGATGCTCGTTGTAGGTGCTAAAATTTAACCAAGAAAGAGAACGCAGATTTTGTCACGTATGCTGGTATCGTCAACAGATAATGGGACATAAACGAAATAACTCCAGATCTGTTCAAATGATTAATTTTTGTGCAATGTTTAACAGCTAAAAAAATGCTGAAATTCTAGCGAAAATTTTAACAAAAATTGAACAAAACAATAATATTACTCTACAAGAAATAGTGGATGATTGTCAGACAATGCTAAATCTGAAACATGTTGCTGAATAAATTCAGAAAAAAAAAGAATGTGCATTGGTACAAGTAAAATGCAAATATACAAAAAGGAGAATAAATGCTTGTTTCAAATGTTATAAATTCCATATTGTTCATTTAAAAATGCAATCTGTTACAATTATGATAAACGAAGACATATAAAGCCGCACTGCAAAACCAAACCAAGAAACAAATTATCACGGGAAGAAATTAGTACACAGGATAGCGATGGATAAAATGGTCACAGAAAACAAAAGAAAATTTATAAATGTGAAGATAGATAATGTAGATATGAAAATGCTACTGGACACAAGTAGGGATATTTCTATAACCAGCGAAATCACGTGGAAGGAAATTGGAAAGCCTTCCAAAGTCGTGATTTCTGTTCATGGTGAGAAATTATTGTTTTTTGGAGAAATAATTTCAAATGTCTTTTTTTTTTTCGTAATAAGCACGTAAAAACTAAAGCTCATGTATTAGAGAATGCTACGAATATATTCGGAACGGACTGGATGGAACTATTCGAATTTTGAGATTTGCTGATAAACGTTTATTATAAAAACGTAAATGGACAAAAAGTCTGAGCGAAAATCCTGAGGAAGAATTAAAAAAAAATGTCCAGATGTTCTGTCAAATGAACTGCGACAGTGTCCCAGATTCAAGGCGGATTTTCACGTAAGAAATGTTCAACGCCAGTATTTAAGACGAAACGAGGCGTATCATTCGCAGCATTAGAAAAAGTTAATGAAGAGTTGGAAAATCTCTAAAGATTTGATGTAATAGAAAAAATTAAACATTCGAAATAAGCTGCAGCTGCAGTGTACATAAAGAAAAGAAGTAATAAAATTCGTGTTTGTACGGATTTCTGGACTGAATTAAACAGTTGTTTAGAAACACATAACTATTCCTTACAAAGTCTAGAAGAAATCTTTTCGAAGTTGAATGGTGGAAGAATAATTTCAAAGCTGGGTCTTTCAGAAGCATATTTACAAATTCAGATTGAAAATGAATGTTCTGAATTAACGACCATAAATATGCACATAAGACTATATAAGTTTAACCGCCGCTTTTTTATGTAAAGGTGACACCAGCTATTTTTCAACAAGCCATGGAAAACATGCTTGCGGATTGCAAGTTCCCAGTAGCGTATCTGGGTGACATTTTGATCAAAAGTGCATCAAAAGAACAGGATGAGCATGTGAAAACAATTCTGGGAGAGAACTAAGAGAATATGAATTCAAGCTTAGTGAATAAAAACGTGAATTGTTTGAGCCGGAAATTAAAATCCCTTGATCAAATTATTGATAAAAATGGTAGGCAACCAGATCTGTTGAGGATAAATGCAATTAAAAATAGGTCTACCTCAACAATAATTATAGTTACGTTACAAGCTTTTTAGGACTAGCTAATTACTATCAAATTCATGTATATAATATGCATGAGTTAAGGGCTCTATTGAACGATTTGCTTAAAAAAGGAGTAAAGCGGAACTGGAATGATAAATGTCAAAAGTCGTTTGACGAAATAAAAAAGACTTACGTCAGATTTATCATTAGCACACTATGACCCAAAAGCAGAAATTGTAATGGCGTTAGATGCTAGTGAGTACGCTATTGGAACGGTGATTTTACGCAAATACGATGGTGGTAAAATGAAAGCCTTTGCTCATGCTTCACGCTTGCTTGTACCAACAGAGAAAAATTACAGCCAGATAGAAAGAGAAGCTGTAGCAATTAAATTCGCTGTGAAGGAATTTCATAAATTTATTAATGAAAGACATTCCACGTTAAAAACAGACCAGAGACCTTATTAAAAAGATATGGCTCAAAGAAAGGTATACTTACTCATACAGCGAATAGGCTACAACGCTGGGGTACCATCCTGTTAAACTATGATTTTGCGATGGAGTACCAACCGCCTAAAAAATTACGACATGCGGATAGATTATCTAGATATACCTAAAAATTCGGAACCCTTGGATGACACGGTCATCGCAGCAATAAAAAATGAAATGGAAAAAAAAAACATTTTGTGCCACGTAGTATGGGAGTTATCAGTGACCCTGGATGAAATAAAAGAAAAAGCGGTAAATGAGATCAAAAACAATTAAATGAAAGTAACAAAGAACGAAATCTAGACTTAAACGCGTTCTTGATAGGCGATAATTTAGTAACGTGCGATCAAAGAGTTGCAATACCGTGTCTGTTACAGAAACGAATATTAAAGGATTTTCACTGCAAACATCCTAGTGTTTTAGAATTAAATCTTTGATGAGAAGTTACGTATATTAGACCGGAATGCATCAAGTTATTGAAAGAACAGTTACAGCATGTAGAGGTATTGGTCTAGCAGCAAAACTACCTCTAAAAAAGAACCTTGACCAAAAACAGACAAGCCGTGGTCAATAATGCATATATTTTGCAGGTCCTACCAAAGGATCATATCTCGTGCAAACTAATAGTTTCACAAAATGGCCGGAAATTTATAAGTGCAAAAATCCAACATCTTCAGTGACAGTGAATTTCTTGCACGAACTGTTTGTGAGATATTGCATACCAGATACCATAGTCTCTGATAACGAAACCCATTTCACGAGTAACGAATTTCAAGATTTTTTAAAGATGTTCTACATTGAACGTGTTCGAACCACACCACATCAGCCAAGGTCTAACGGACAAGCAGAACGATGTGTGGGAACGTTCAAAAGAGCGCTGAAGAAAGCAAGTCTTGACAAATGAAATGAGGAAGCACATTAAAAGTTTCTCAGAGTTTGCCGGGTAACGTCTAACCATAACACAACAGCAGGGTGATCGCTGGTGAAATTAATGTTTGCCACAAGATTAAAATCTGTATTCTATAAGTTGTTACCAAGTCGAAAAACACGAACTGTTAACAAAAGCAACACCAAAAGTTTCAAGATCGGCGACAAAGATTTCTTTAAAGCACATAAGGATGGTAACAAAACATGAAAAAACGGCGTAATATTAGCAAGAATCAAGAAATTGGTATACATAGTGAAAAGGAAAAAGAAATTAACATAAAAGCCCCATAATCAGCTAAAAAGGATGTAAGACCTGTAATATAGGGAAAATAAAAATGCTATATGACGTTTTCGATGTGCCAGCACCACAACAAGTCGTGAAACCTACAAATACAAGTTCAATGAAAAGAAAGCTTACTGAAGAACTGAAAGTTGGTCCGAGATGGAAATGCTAAAAAGTCAACTTGGCTGGCAAACTCTCCAGAAAGAGGAAGAAAAATATTTGATAAAAGACTTAATCCCAAAAGAAGGATTTTGTGGAGGGAATAATACGCACCCGGCGATTATATGATCTAGTCCATTACTGTAAGACGTCTAGGTGAGAGGTAAGACTGGTAGCCGTTGGAATCTGTTTTCGGAGAAGTATCCGGAGCATTACGTATAGAGAATCCATATACGAAGTACGTTATATAAAGTAAGCGTGTGTTATAACAATAGTCATGGTTATATGTATCACTAAGCGGAATAGAGTCACTCGGAGCAGCATCGGGACTGAATGGTGGATGTGGAAGAGTCTCAACACCGTCCATCTGTTTGAACTTCTCCTTAGTCAACCTGACAGTGAGTGGATTCGCTTTGTCTTGCTGAAACAAAGCACGGTCTCGATTGACCAAAGCAGAATACACCTTTTCTTCCCGCTTCCTAAGTTACTCATGATTTTGTAGCCAACCTAGTACATATATATATATATATATATATATATATATATATATATATATATATATATATATATATATATATATATCATGAAATGGATTAAGATGGACGGTTATTTTAACTTATTTTCTGTTTATCCTATCAATCAGACTATTTTATGGAACACTTGATTTAACTTCGCGCAAGCTAGGAATATATATATATGTGAGGAACGAGAATACTTAACTCTCGCAAAGCGAATTTGCTTGGCGTGTCAGGTCCTGTTGAAAGATCGCGGGAGGACGTGCGGGAAAAAAATAAAAAATACAAAAAAGACTAAGAATTCAAACCAGCTTGAATTTCTAAAACCGGAAGTCTCGGGGGAACGAGAAGTAAGTCTTGTATGCAAATTTTAGTTGCCCTCGACGCGGGCATAAATAGCGAGTCTGGGAGGAAGACGGGAAAGGTGCATTGCTGGCGTGACGGCGTCTGTACTAACGAGACTGAAAGAATAAGAGGTCACTAGTGACAGATCAGTTGATAGACCGGAGTATTGGACGTAAGCAAGCACTTAAATCCATTTCAGTCATCGCAAACGACGGGCGAACTGAATTACCCACAATATATATATATATATATATATATATATATATATATATATATATATATATATATATTAATGCATGTTTCATTAAATAATATAGACAAGTTTTGTCTATTTATTTTAAGTATGTTCCTTTCGTATTGTCTGATAAGCTTAATCACATTATCGTTGAAAGACGAAAGGAAAACACTATATTGACACATGTTTGAATCCAATCTAAACTTTCGGCTTACATAAGCCATTATCTAAAATGACAATTTTAATAAATCAAACAACGCATATATTAAACCACAATAATGGCCGTTACTGTTTGATTAAGCTCAAATCAACGACAAACTGTTATTTACGAGCCAAGGAAGCGAAAAACGCGTCGTAGCTCGTGACGTCACACATGACCACGAGAGTGAAAACGAGAAGTATTAAGTATGGGAAGCCATTGGTATAAACCTATGGATTCTGCTATAGATCATAGGCATTTAAGAATGTTTGTGGAGATTTCATAGTTTATTTTGTTCAGGTTAGGTTTCAACTGTTTTATGTATATAGCTTCAATGATTTTTAATTTTTGTTTATTATTTTCATGTTTAAGTATATATATATATATATATATATATATATATATTCGGTGGATTTAGGTAGTAGTTTTTTTATTATGCATGTTGGATTAAGAAAATAAGAAATGATCCTTTTTTTTACTTTTGGTTCGAATTGATAAATACAAGTCCCAGTTTTAAGCTTTTTCGGATAACAATCATTTTCAAAATAATTGTTGCTTATTCTGTCGTCAGTTTAATTTTTTAGATATCATCTTTCACGTATTCAAAACTGGAGTTTGTATATTCTGTTTCTATTTAATGTAATATACTTAATATGTTCGGCCCAAGGATTGATGTAATTTTTTGACCTTTGGTTACTTTCTTTTTATACGCAATGCCTCTAGCAACTGAAATCGTTTTTTTCTGTTCTTTTTTGCAGTTTATGGAGAATAACAGATTTGTGTTATTGTTAAGTATTTGTTTGATTTCGTGTTGTTGTTTTTCCTTTGTGTTAGTCTCTGACAATAGTTCCATTAGAACGTATATAATCAAACAACACAATACAAGCTACACCCATTTGACAAAACTGTTTTAGCTCACTGAAAAAAAGATTTCTTGCTTCAAAAGTAACTTATATGAGAAATACTCGTAGCAGTTCAATCATAATATACATTTTCTCTTCAATCGTGAAAGTCTGTTGGTATTTCTTCAAAGAAAAACGGTTTCAAAGTCACTGGACTATTTGCTTAGAACACTACCATTTTCACTGGTGTTGTCATCATCCAATGCGACCAATAAACAAGTACCTTATTCAACCAACCGAAGAGAAATTTTACGTGATATCATGACGGAAAGCAGCGAGAGAAAGCCACCTAATAGAGTTTATCAGCAAAGGACGATTTCTTTATATATATATATATATATATATATATATATATATATATATATATATATATATATATATAGAGAGAGAGAGAGAGAGAGATAGATATATATATATATAGATAGATATATATATATAGATATATATATATATATATATATTCGCTTTATTTTATAAGAGGTGGTAGCATTGATTCTAGGAGAGCCGGAGAAAGATAGGTGGCCGCACGTCGACTTCTTGGCTTCGTATTTCGCCACGCGCGGACTAGTATCTCTAAGGAATCTGAATGTGAAAGGTGTGTTGACAATTCAAAATACTTTCGCGCCGTTTTGGTCTTATATCGAAAACTTAGACGAAGACAATCCATTACTGTCAGAATTCCGCGCCAATGGTGTCTTCTAACAAGTCGTTAGAGATCCTGGCCCAGCCTCTCCATTCTGTAAGACAAGTGTAGGAATAATATTCCGGCTTACAAAGCAAAAGCTGATAGCTATCATGGTCTTTCCGCAATGACGCATTATGTTGATATTTAATTGAATATAAGACAGTTTTTGCATAAGAAGTTATTGTAAGACATCAAGGTTAAGGTTAGAAGCTCTAAAATAGACCCTGCAATGTAATGAGAGTATAAATGTTATCAGGAGGTGTAAAAGTAGCTCAGGACCAGCGTACTCCCTTCTTGTAACCTCTTAAAAGAACCTCATTCAGCAAGACTCTAACATGATTGGCGCTCAAGGCCACATCACGTTGAAACACTGGCTCCTGTCCGATCAGCGATTGATTGTTTCCAATTGGTGAGTAGGTCAAGCTCAATACTGCTCCTCGACATGTATGGATGGAGTGAAGGACACCTTTATTAAACTCATTAAATGTTGATGACAAAGTCGCGAAAATGGTTCTCCGTGGGCCGCGTGTTTGAGACACTTGATCTAAAATAAATTGAATTGCAAAGCATAAAATAATTCAAACCTCAGCTCATATCAAATACAACCATTTAAACCTATTTAATATTCCATCGTTAATCTATAAAATAGTCTAAAATAGCATTTCTCAAATCATGTTACCCCAAGCAAGTTAATAATTCCGCTAGGACATAATCTTTTTGATTGTTTCGTTTTCAAGAGCTTATCAAAGCTTATGATGGTAAGAATTTTTTTTTTGGGGGGGGGGGGATATTAATAGTTTATTTATACAAGTTTTACTAATTAACCCATAGAAAGGGAGAAGAAGTGGATTCATACCGTTTCCAAGGGTATTTACGCGTAAGTGAATATAACGGACTCTACGGGAATTGGATATCGTCTCACCTCAACGGAAGTTAAGCAACGTCGAAACCGCTCACTATCTAAATGTATGACTACTTTGGAATACCAGCTGTTGTAAGTTTGAATATGCGGGTAATGTAATTGGTAATTTTTAATCTCAGAGCCGAGTTCCACTTCCTGTTGGTTTCGTTATATTAACTTAAGAAACAAATGCTCTTGGGAAAAGTATGGGTCCGCCTTTCTCTTCCCATCTATGGGTTTGTTGAGTCTTGACTCAATGTTGAATCTCGCCTAATGCATGGAATAATAATGCAACACAAAATGTACTTAGAACAAGAATGTATTATAACAAGAAAGTGTACACAATAAGTACATATAGTATTTCTGTATATTTCTGGGAAGACGTTCCTGGAGAATGTGTTGACTAGTCGCAGTCGATCAGAGTCTCTAGTTGGATCTCGTGATTCCTCCTCCTCGTCTTCCGGTACCAACCATTATTTATATAGTTGGTAGTCACCTATGCAGATTAGGTGGATCCTACCACAACAGGGTTAATTAGTAAGATTTGTATCATTAATTCATTATCAACTCACAAAAAAACTCTTACAATCTAAAAATATTTTCAAATTTCAGTGGGTTTATATGCCATACAAAACGAATCAATCAAATAAAAATCATACTTGAGTGGCACTTGTGCCTTTGTATCTCTGTCAGATTCACTGTATAATCATCTTATTATTATGTGTTTGACATTGTTGACCTGGAATTTACATCTACAGGAAGTTTTCCATTGGTACTCCAAAACCTTGGGTCAAATAGTGCAATGTTGCAATTAAGAGGTAGTCATCCGAATTTCTTCAAAGATACTCCATAGCATTCCATAAGAAGCAGTTAACAGCTAATTTTTTTTTCGGAAAATGTTTGCAATTTTCCCAAAACATAACCTGAAGCACATCCAGTAAAGACTAGAAAGGTGAAAGGTCTTACCATCTTCTTTCCTTCACACACGCACACGCACACAAACACACACACACACACACACACATATATATATTTATATATATATATATATATATATATATATATATATATATATATATATATATATATATATACTACAGTTCAAAAGGTTTAAACCACCCCCCAGAATTAGCATGGGAGAAACCTGACAGAAGAGTGACAAAAATTAAATAGAATTCTTGGGTCATCGAAAAAACAATGAAATCATCAATCTTACATTTTGAGATACTTTTGCAACGTATGCCAAAAATTGGTGTCGCAGTAATCAAGGGTAAAGGAGGATATTTTGACGAGAGAAAAATTTAATTATAATTTTTTTTTTCACAATGTTGTAATTAATATATTCAAAGAACTGTACTCCATAGCATACTATAAGAAACAGTTAACAGATAAATGATATTTGTTCGGGAAATGTTTGCACTTTTCCCCAAAAACATGACCTGTTGCACATCCAGTAAAGACCATAAGTGGGAAACGTCTTACAATCTTCTTTCCTTCACGCAAACACAGAAAACATGTGACCTCTGAGAGGAATCGAAATTGTATCCTAGCCGGAACCGTCATATATACCCAACGTGCTATGACAGTTTAGCTACAGAGGGTCATCAGATTAGCAAAGTCGATTTTACTGCTTTTAAACTACAATCTTCTATGATTTCCCTCGAAATATCATATCTACTCGAAGCGCATCTAAATGTAAACAAATGACGTCGCACACTACGAAATGGACAAAGTCCAACAATTATTTTAAGATATTTTATTGTTATACGTTATTTACATAGACGCAAATATTTAAGTAAATGCTATATTTTATAAGAAACAGTATTAAAAACATTTATTATATAGCACGTCAGGCTTCCCGATTCCCGTCGGAGAACACGTTTTCTATTAAATTTTTGGAACGTTCAGGCCGGTAAATATTGTTAATACTGTTTATTATAAAACAGAGCATTTACGCATATACATGTATATCTGTTTTACTTTTGAATATCAAAATAAAAATTACAAAAGTTGCCCATAAAAAACTTTCGATTCGAATTTGAAACGGACAGTGAAAAGATATTTTCAATTTACGGAGCTACCGTATGCACATCCACAGATATTTTAAACCCCCTGAAGAAGACATCATCAGGTATGGAAATAGATTTGTTTTTTTACATCCAGGCAATAACAGGACAACGAAAGATTAGATGTAATCCGAAATATGTTTTTATAGAAATGTGTTATTGTTAACTATAAGAAATTTTGGAGCGTGCGGTCACAACGCTGAGGTTGAATTTTTAAAAAATTTAAGATTGTGCGTTTTTGTACTAATATGGTAATAGGAGAATTCTTTTTTTAGTAGTAGTACAGTTAACAATAACACATTTCTAAAAAAACATATTTCGGATTACATCTAATCTTTCGTTGTCCTGTTATTGCCTGGATGTAAAAAAACAAATCTATTTCCATACCTGATGATGTCTGTATGAACACACGAAAGCTTGTAAAAAAAGACCTTATGCAACTGGAATTTATTAAAAGCAGGGATCATAACATTTATCTACAGGTTCGGGGTTAATGTATTTTAATAAATTTGTTTACGAATATGAATTCTCGCCATTTATATCATTAACTTCACTATCGGCATTTTGTATGAATGATTCATGTAATATAAATTGAACTGCACCACATACTGGATATATATAATTATTTATTGTAGAACATTAAAAAAAAACATATTGAAAATCGCTACACAATTACAATTATGTTTCAACAATACAAATGTGTCTCCTCGAACTATGTTAAACTACTGGCGACTGAGCGATTAATTTGATTTCAAAAAGATAATATTTCATACGCTTGTGAGGTTTGCCGTGATTAATCAATCGATTGTGACCTACGCTAAATTCAAACAACATATATATATATATATATATATATATATATATATATATATATATATATATATATATATATATATATATTTAAAGACATTTATATTATGTTTAACGTTCTTTTTATAGATACATGTATTTAAGCAAATGCTCTGTTTTATAATAAACAGTATTAAATAACATTTACCGGCCTGAATGTCCGAGAAATTTTCATAGAAAATTTTCGCTCTCCGACAGGAATCGAACCTGTATCCTATACGGAACCATCATAGGATACAGGTTCGATTCCTGTCGGAGAGCGAAAATTTTCTATGAAAATTTCTCGGACATTCAGGCCGGTAAATGTTATTTAATACTGTTTATTATAAAACAGAGCATTTGCTTAAATACATGTATCTATAAAAAGAACGTTAAACATAATATAAATGTCTTTAAATAAATTGTCGGGCTATGTCCAATTCTAAAATATATATATATATATTCCCTAGCTTTTACATGGCCGATCTCGAAACAAAATATTTAATGAATTAACGAAACCCAGATTTAATTTTTATTCTATTTTCATTCAATTTTATTTAATTTTTATTCAAATGATATTATAAATCTTATATTATGTAATTACTGCATTAAAATTTACTTCTGGATTAAATCTCAGAAATGAACTACAATCTGTGGTTAACTGCGCCAATGAATGGCCTGTTCATTTTAACACTTCACACACGAGAATGTTCTCTGTTACTCGCCTGAGAGAACAATTTCTGCCTTCCATATGTATGGCTGATGCTATCCTCTAGGACAGTGAATCATTGTGCCTTCTCGGACAAAGGTTTCCTGCTGATATGAAGTGGAAAGATTCGATTGTATCAATTGCTAGGAAAGTTAGTTCATTGTATCGTGCTAGACAATTTTTCTTTTCAGAATCTATCTTTATATTTATAAGTCTAACTTGCTTTGAATATTACTGCCACATCAGGATATTACATCCTTTATTTTAAGCGTTTCACCCCAAGCAAGGCATGAAGCCACTAGCATGCAAGGGATTACAGAGAGTTGGAGTTAGAGCAAATAGGAGAAGGATAAGGGATAGATCAAGGCATCTGGAGACGTCGATTGACATTACATTTGAAGAATTGGAGATTATAGCTATCAGGGAAACAGGAAGAGGGGAGGGAATTCCACAGCCAAGAGATGCGAGACATGAAGCTATTGGAGTAAAAGAGACTGCTACATTTAACAGTTTCGACAGTGAAAGGGTGTGAGCCAGATGGCAGCCTAGTAGAACGCTTTAATTCATGAAGTTTGGGAACCAGCGAAAGCAGCTCCTCGGAGCAGTTATCGTGAAAGTATGTAAAAAAGACAGAGGAAGGCGACAGCACGTCTGTGAGAGAACGACTGCAGACGATATGCCAGATCAGGGCCAATTACGTTAATATATTTAGAGGTTCTTGACAAAATCCAAAGAAGAATCAGCAATGTTATTGGTCTTGATCTAGCACGTCAGTTTCACTTCCTTTTCCCACACCTGTAATGTAGCTCCCCTGATACTTTTATATTAATTGTTCTGATGTAGTTTCCGCTAGGTACCTAGACTTTAGGGATTTAATTTTTCATTTGTGAAAATCTCTTCCGGCTTTTCGTTTCCCAGTTATCTTTGATATTCAAAACTTGCAATGACAGTTTTTATCTTCTGTCTTCTTAAATTCTTTTAGTGTTTTCTCTCCTTAATACAGTAGAATCCGTCAAATCCGGAATATCTCATATCCGGAGTGCCTCGTATCCGGAATCCCGCATATCCGGACTGGATTTTGATGTGTACATTTGAACTATGTGGGTGATATGTAACTGATTTGGAATTTTTGTTTTTCAGGAAATTTACTTTGAATAATTGCTCATGCTTATTTCACCCTAATGACATGTATTGATGCAAACAATAATGGGAATAAGAGGAAAAGAACATCTTTGGATTTATCGCAAAAGGTGGAAATTTTAAACAGACTAGACGCTGGTAAAAGTTCATTGTAACTAATGGCTGAGATCAAAATAGGAAAGTCAACATTGTATGATAAATAAATAAACTATTCTCCAGCGTTCACATTGTCACAATGAAAAAGGAAATTAAAAAAAAAACATGATTGTGATGAAGCCTGAACTGGAATTGAAAAAGCTATTGAAAATGTTGTCAGTTTTATGGAAAGAAAGCCAGCATTCAGCTATGACAATTGCAATAACGCACACAGAGTTAAAAAGTGTCTTTCTTTAAAATAAAAATCAAGTACAAAAGCTAAACGAAATGCGGAAAAAGTTGAGAATGATATAAGAAGAGAAAGAATCCTCATGCAACAACGATTAAAAAATCCTCGTTATATTATTTGTTTTGCATACGTGGCAGATTTAATTACATAATTTATTTCTTTTTCCTTAAAATCAATTCCTTTATCTTTCACTCACCAATCGCTTATTTTGTTTACTATAAAACATTGAAAATAAATGTTAAACCTGATTTCAGTTCTTTTATTTTAATCTAAATATAACCTCTCATATCCGGATTTTGTAACCAATTCCTCATATCAGGAAGGACTTCTTCGTCCGGTTGTCAGGGATTGTACTGAAATATCTTTTTTCTCTCATACTATCTAACAGACAGTCATCTCTTGCGCCTTAATAGCTTTATATTAATAAACTGCCACAAATCCACTACCTCAATGTATAAAAGAATATCTAGTTCAAATTCTACATTACTGAACTAAAAATGGAATGTCCTGAAATATATAAATATGTCGCCATAAACAATTAAATCCAAAGGGCTGAAATAATTTCTAGTCGAAATATTTTTCTTGATAAATCAAGTAACATAAATCATATATATTAACAATGTTTAATCGAATTATGTTATTGACTACCAAAAGAGACATCTCTTCTTATATGTACTGTGTTCCTTCAGGACGTTGGCAATCATGGCTCTCCACAATTTCCTGTCCTTTATAGCTCTTAATAAATATTGTATTTTTGTTAACTCTCCTACACCTTGTTCCGACATCCATTTACTCAAGCCTGCTCGCTGCGTTATACTTAATTAGTTGATTCGCTTTCTTGCAGGTTAACTAAAGTTTGAATTTATTAAATATATATTAAGATTTTTTTTGTTGATAATAAGTGAGATAATTAATGACACAAAATACTAGAATTTATTTCTCCATTTGCCATAATCTGATGAAGCTTTAATAAGATTGAAACAGATTGATAAACGTTTAACTCTTTTCGTAAGTTAAGGGGGTGCATCCCTAATAAATCATTTTTATAATTAGTTATCAACCATGGCCTGAAGAAGTACCATCTAGTACCGAAACGTGAAAGTTTTTGCGTAGTAATGTAAAATGTTTTATTATAATAAAAATATTATAATAATATATTGCTCTACTTTGTATTGAGAACTTTAAAAAAATAAATGCTACGAACTCTCGATTCTTACTTCATGTGTTCTTTCTCCCATTTGTGTGTGTGTATATATATATATATATATATATATATATATATATATATATATATATATATATATATATATATATATATTAAGAATATAGGGAAATCACATAATACCGACGTTCAAATAACTTTGAAAATAATACGCCTCAGTTCTGCCAAAGTGACATATTCTAGCACAGTGTTTACAGGGTGCATCTGTTATTTGAGACAAATTTTAATTCTATATCATCATTTTCTTAATAATCAATTCGCAACCAGCAAAGCGACAATACCACTAAAACGCAAGGGGTGAACGGCAGTGAGAAAGAAGGAAAAAAACCTTAGTAGGAACCAGAAATCCGATCTTAAACAAGAAACCAGGGATAAACTCTTACTCCTGTTCAAAAAACCAGGAAGGAGTCCGAATCGAGAACTTGGTATACCTATCTGCTCCGGTTGAGGAGAAAAAATTAATTAGTAAATAAAATTTCAGTAAATCAATTAATAAATAAAATTTCAGAGTTCAGACGGAGACGTTAGAAATATTCTTTAGAATGAACCAGAAAACCAGTCCTAAACAGGAAACCAGAAACAAATCTCGACTCCTGTTCAAAAGACCGGAGAGGAGTGTGAACAGTACGATAGGTATACCTATCTACTCCTAGCAGAGAAAATATTATCTTACAGAATTTATTACATGAGTTGATCACATGTTCTTTATTCATATCAGCCATGACGTCTCCGTGAGCAGAATCCAAGGAGTACTTGGTATTGTGATGATTTTTAAATGCATAACTTAGATGTGACACAAGGCCAGAAGTATGGTTCACCCAGTGAGGATCGTACTCCCTGTTAAGCTGTAACTGATCTAGCAAGATTAGCTTGCTAACCATTACACCACGTCGAGGTTTTCAAGAACTTGGTATTGTGGTTATGTTTCTTAGTTTCCATCCCGATGACGCCCTAAACGTAATAGTCCATAGGGCTTAAAGCGGGGCAGCTATCAGACCAAATTATCGGCCATGGTCAGAAAAATGTTCAGTCAAACATTCGCTAGATTTTCTCTCTCTCTCTCTCTCTCTCTGTGTGTGTGTGTGTGTGTGTGTGTGTGTGTGTGTGTGTGTGTGTGTGTGTGTGTGTGTGAGGGTGCAGTTTTGGTGGTAAATGTACAACCTTCCTGGTGCTGCAATTTGGATCCAGCGTTCCTAAGTGGTGCCCAGCGTGGCGAAACAGTGGTATTGACACTGAGGTCTTGTCACAAAACCCGTTGAGGAATTAAATTAATTCAATTGTTCACAAAACCCCAAGGATATTCCAGGTGAGGCGAACTTGCAGTGCATAACAAGATGGTGTCATTTTTTTTTTTTTCACTTTTTGATTTTAAATAAAGTTATCATTTGAGAAAAAAAGCCGAACAAGTCGGCTTCCTCGGTTCTTGATATATTTTAGCAGACGTTTCGACTGGATTACCCGATCCTCTCCTCATAACGCATTATTTGTATATGATGCTATTAAGCACCACACGTATGAGTGTTGACGCCGACATAATGAATCTGATAAGCAAGGGACTGTATTGATTTGGGAGGGATATTGTCGATAATATCCTGAACTTTCTGGACAAACTCGACGTTCTTGATAATGTCTGGCCCTGGAGAATGTTTTTCTTTATTTTTTGTCCGCTGAAGACAGATTCTTGGCCAAGGCCTGGATCTCCTTTCTTATCTTAAACACGAAAGACCTGGCGACATTTCAGTAGACTGTCGTTGACACTTAAAAAAACGAGAAAGGCATGACTTTTCGTCGAAGCTCTCCACTCGGAACTGAAAAAGAAAGAAGATTTTTAGCTAAATTTGGTTATTTATGGCTTTCTAAAGACGTTTTTTCTTAAATGTGTGGTTCAGTCTGCCTACAAATTTAGAAATTGCTTTATCTCAAAATTCTTGCTGAACAATCCTAACAAATTTTGTACTGTTTACACAAAAATCTTGCCAAAGCTTATACCATTTTCAGTTTCAGACGGGAAATGTACTTCCTGCTTTTCGAAATTAATTTTCGTGATTTAACAACATATATTTTTATTGAACTTGACGGTTATTTATATTCAGCGAAAGTCAATCGAGCTGTCGATCTACGGGATTAGAATGAGGGGATCAAAATTTTATGATCCTAACACACACCCATTTTTCACAAGAGTGGCCTTGTTGAATGCAGATTCTTCTCTAACTGACTGAGCAAAGAGTACTCTACGGTGTGCAGAAGATCAAATTTAACATAAAATACATCACCCAGTTCCACGATCTCTGTTGGCGCCATGCCAGATATTTCTTTTCATTTTTATTTTCATCTTACATGAAGCAGTGCCAATTATTATTATTATTATTATTATTATTATTATTGCATTTTTCCTACTCTTCGTTATTTTGCACAACATTTACACCTCATAAATAATGGACTATTGACCTTGTGAAAAGGGGGGGAAACACTACTTGATTTCAGTGAGAACATGAGTGAATGAAAGCTGTTAAATGGAAACAGTTGTCAATTTCAAATATTTTCATTTGTACCCTCTTACTTCTAAAAATAACAACCAGAATTTATATTTATGATTGTTATTGCAAAATTTTCTTAAAGTTGATAAGCTCAAATATTTATCAATGCGATAGGGGAATCTCTACGGTTATATTACTATCGTAGAACTCGCTATGAGCTTACTCAATCATTAACGTAGGAATTAAAATTCATCAGAAATTAGAAATTTCTAATTGAAAAAACGTGAAACTTTCACGGGTTAATAATAATAATAATAATAATAATAATAATAATATATTATTATTATTATTATTGTTGTTATTATTATTATTATTATAATTATAATAATAATAATATAATAATATATATAATAATAATTATAATAATAATATTATTATTATTATTATTATTATTATTATTATAGGACTATTTCATTCGCAACATATTTTATTTCGTAAGTATTTCTGGTGACAATTTTTTATTATTTTTCAGCCAATAAAAGGCCAAAAACCACTCGAGTTAGCAACCCCCTAAATTAGGCTGTTATAAGGGCGTACAAAGAGGTAGTAACAGGAGCGTATTATGAGGATATATATAACGTTTGGCCCTCGATTTGAAGAGGTTAAGAATGTAATGCTCAGTGAATCATCCTCTCCGGAGTTTGTTCCACAATGCAACTGTTCTAGGGAAGAACGTGTTTGAGTAGAACTTCCTCCTTATCAATGGAATATGAAGGGAATGGGAATGTATCGATAGGTTCGAACCGTTAAGGTTTGAACTAATGGAACCATGAAATATCGTTCACTCGAATATCTGCTACGAAAAAAAAACGATAGAGCAGTGAGAGATTGGCATTTCCCTTCCAGTTTCCCGCGGTCCTACTCTACCTACCTCGGCGTCTATCGTTCGCGTCCGTTTTCGCACAGGCGCTGTCGGCGGTTTCTCTTGACCGAGTATCCGCGGCGGCCGGTACGTTCACTTATAAAAAATTAGAGTGCTCAGAGCGGGCTCAGAGCGGGCTGTTCAAGCTTGCATACGATAAGCATGGAATGATGGGCCTCGTCCACGTCTGTCGGTCTCCGCAATGATCGAAGGGAGCGATCGGGGCCACTCGTATTGCGACGTTAGAGGTGAAATTCTTCGATCGTCGCAAGACGAACTGCAGCGATGGCGTGTGGCAAGCACGTTTTCCTCGATCAAGAGCGAAAGTCGGAGGTTCGAAGACGATCAGATACCGTCGTAGTTCCGACCGTAAACGATGCCGACCGGCGATCCGCCGACGTTCGCCTCCATGACCCGGCGGGTAGCCTGCGAGAAACCAGAGTTCAGTTCCGTCTGAGAGTATAGTTGCAAAGCTAAAACTTAAAGGAATTGATGGAAGGACACCATCAGGAGTGTTGCCTGAAGCTTAATTTAACTCAAAACGGGAAAATTCACCCGATCCGGATACCGGTAGGATTGACAGATCGATAGCTCTTTCTCGATTCGGTTGGTGGTAATGCATGAGCGTTCTTAGTTGGCACAGCGGTCCGTCTGGTTGATTTCACCTGTGAGAAAGAGGTTGTTGAATTCAAAACAATTAATCCCCATAAGCCCGGGCAAAACAATTTTGAACTCTATCAAGGCTGGAAGTGAATAATGCCATGAAAGTGCTTTTATGTTGATTGTTTGGTTGATTTTGTTTATAGACATATCAACCTGTATGAGAGATTTAATGCCGAAATCTGAATAATTTGGACACATTTATATGGCTTCAACTAAATATATATTAAACGCAATTGCATTCCTTCCACTATAAAATGTATTGTTTTTAATTCTACTCTAAAATTTCTTGTTGGTGATTTTACTATAAAATGTATTGCTGGTAATTTTACTATTAAAATATATTTTTTGTACTTTCATAGTGTTTTGTTTTTGTTTGGGGCTTCACTATTTGTCCATATCTGGGACACTAACAGGTGATACCAGCCACTGGTCAGGGTGAACCTGGGAACAACAGCAATTAAATGGCGGTTTCACGCTCCGCAAAACCACTATCAGACTATTCGAGGAGTCAAGCCCTTTCAATATATGTATAAAATGAACTACATATTTTAATCGAAGATAGCATTATCAAAATGGCACTTTCGTGGTAATAAATCGCTTCCAAAGTCTAAAAAGCAATCTAAATTATTTATACGATTATTACTATTATTTTGATCGCGATCTCTTCCATTTTATTTTTTGAGTCGGTCTTCGGAGAAAATTACTTCAATTTTTTTTTTTTCCGTAAACAGTTTACTGGTCGATTCTAGACTAATTGATTGATCCGTTTTTACGGATTAACATGCATTTTCAGTTTATTTAAAGTCGGGTTATTTCTTTTAGATTTTAAGAATTGTTTTGTTTTTTTTTAGATAATAATGATTTAGCGATACAAGTTTTAATAATTAACCTATTGCTGGGGGAAGAAGAGGTGGAGTCATATCTTATCCATGCGGATTTGCATGTAAGTCAATATAACAAATCCAAGCGAAAATGTTACTAGGCTCTGCGATTGACAATTCAATGGCATTATTCATTGAACCACCTGCACAACACCCGATATTCCCAAACAATCACCCATCTAGGTTCTGACCAGGCTTGACGTTGCTTAACTTCGGTGACGGTACGGGAACCGATGTTTCAACGTGATGTGACCGTGAGCCATAACAACTAAATGTGAATTGCGATGAAATCATCGAAGATAAGATTTAAGGAAAAACTAGTTAAAAATTAATTATAGCGGAATATATATATATATATATATATATATATATATATATATATATATATATATATATATATATATATATATATATATATATATATATACACAAACGCACACAAACGACACACACACACAAACACGCACACGCACACATACACACACACACACACACACACATATATATATATATATGTGGTGTGTGTATATATATATATATATATATATATATATATATATATATATATATATATATATAAATCAGTTCAACTCAAGCAAGATGACGTCATCCACTAAGACGCAAGGGGCTACTAGTGAAAGAGAATGTAAAAGACATTGGAAGGAATCGGAAACCCAATTCTAAACAGGAATCAAGGAATAAACCATTACTATTGTTCAAAAGAAGTTAGAGGATTGTGAACTTAGCGATAGTTGAACCTATCTATCTATCTATCTATCTATATATATATATATATATATATATATATATATATTGATATATATATATATTACTCTACTTTGTATTGAACACTTTTTGGAAAAGAAATCCTAAGAAAAGTGGATATTTACTCCATCTGTTCTTTTTCATACATATACGCAATAATCCAAAAAGTTCGGGCTTAGAAGATGGCTTCCTGTTCTTTTTGCGGTGTTTTCGATCTAATATGCCCCAAAGGTGTTCAATTGGGTTAATATCCGGGAACTGACTTGGCCATGGAAGTTTATTGATTCCATTTTGTCTCAACCAATGTTTTGTTGCTTGAACAGTGTGACATGGAGCTCCATCTTCCATAAATAGGGAGTCAACTTTGCTCATTCTACTACTTGAGAATATTGGAAGGAGCCCTTTCTTTAATATAGAAACATATTTGGTTGAATTAATGTTTCCTTCACACTTCACAAACACTGAGCGACCATCACTCCAAATTGCACCCCATACCTTCACTGAAATGCCCCTATGTTTCACCGTTGGCTGCAGTCTTTTTAAATCAAACACTTGACTACAGAGTCTCCATACCCATACTCTTCCACTATCAGAAAATAATGCGAATCTTGACTCATCAGAGAAAATTACAGTGGTCCAAAAGGTCATGAGCCCAATCCTTTCTGCGTTTGATATTGGCTGGATGGAGAAGTGGTTTCGTTCTCACAGCTCTGCCATAGGAGCCCAGCTTGTGAAGACACCTGGCAGCTGTTCTGGGACTGACATCAACTTGTGTTGCTATGTCTGAGGCCTTGCAACGTGGATCCTGTTCAACATTTCTTTCGACAAGAGGCATGGTTCTTTCAGAGGGCCCAGGGCAGCCTGGATGAGGTTTTGTGCACTTTTTGCCCTCTCTGGTGAATTGTACGATCACTCTATGAACAGTAGAAAGGGGTATTGAAAGATTTTCAGATTCTTTTCTTTGACTAAGACCACCTTCATGTTAGCCCACGATACGTCCTCGCTGAAATTCGCATAGGTCTAATGCTCCTTTGGTTCGTGGCATGTTCCAGTATTGTTATCTGCAATTTTAATCAAATAATCTAAGTTAATTTATCTTGGTTATTAAAAATAATCAGAAATAAAAATTATCTTGGTGTCTATTCAATTCTGTCATGTCTGTGTATATATATTCAAACAGATATTGTTAAATATAACAGACAACGAATATATATTATGGTTTATCATGAACCTTTCTAAGCGTCATATAATGGATTTACTTTCAAGAAAAAATGTTTACAACAACTGTTCAACGTTTGCATATTTCTTTATTATATTGGTCGTCGATCTAAGCTTTCTCCTCAAATGAGCCATCATCAGATTGGCTATATGGACAATATAACAGAGATATTCACCGTCAAGGCTGAAATACTATTTTTGTTTAATGCTATAAATGACCACGTGAGGGAAAGAAATGTTATCAACAGAACCATATATACACACACACACACACACATATATATATATATATATATATATATATATATATATATATATATATATATATATATATATATATATATATACATGAATGCGCATCGCTGTTTACACTAAAGATTTATGTAGAAAAATTGATTGATATTCACTGAAAATGAGTATTATGCAGGAATGGGCTTTGCACTCAACTTCCTACCAGAGAAAGGAAACCAACTCCAAACTGACCAAGTGTAAACGCCTGGCTTTCATTTGACCTCACGGCTGCTTCTTGTTTGTCATGGAAACGCATGGGGGTTATACCGAAGGAATCACCCCGGTGGCGTAGGGCAGCCCATCAGACACCACAGACGAGACCATAAGGTCCACGTATTGGACCAGCACTTCTGAGGTGCCGCAGTGGCCGAGAATGAAGAAGTATTGGAGTGAAATAAATTTTAATGTTAAATACAAAATATAAGTCTTGTATTATTCACTAGTCTGAGCAAATTCATAACAAGAATTAACATTTTTCATCACACGAGCGCTGAAAAGTTCTCGGCCCGACCACTTCAGCAACATTTTTCTTAAAGTGCTACTTGATCAGAAAAAGAATTTTCAGCATCCTCTACCCAGTGGACTTTTGTTAACGTCATCATCTTTACATTAGCCCTCTTACTAATAAACTTCTAAGTAAACAGATCGATATACATCAATAGACAAAAAAAATAGGTTCGCAGAAAATAAATGTTCTGGTTTGCGGCAGACAAAAATTAAATGAATGCCAATCGATATTTTTAATTGGCAACTTTCTGCAACACGTCATCGTATCAATAAACAAAAGTGAGCGTTTTGTCTGATTTTTCCCTCGTTTTAAAAATTCTATTTCATATCATGTCCCTGAACCATTCGTTAAAAACAAAGGAAAGAGTAGTGGGTGGTTATCGGTCTCTCCTATATGACAGTAAATGAAGAACAAGTATTATTATTATTATTATTATTAATATTATTATTATTATTATTATTATTATTATTTCCTTTGATATCTGGCGTTTACACATTTCTTTCCAGGTCCCGCCCAGGGACCTAAGGTTAGAAATGGCATCATGACACTTTCCACTGCAAAAAAAAAAAATAATAATAATTACATAGATAAAGCCCTTCGTAAAGTGTGGGCTGTACTTGTCAGAACAATTTTTTGTATCTCTTTGAGGCATGGACTTCCAGGGATCCCTTCGATCAGCCTACTGGAATCTTTTCCAACCAGTCCAAGGGCTCCAACTACAACAGGAATTGTTGATATTCCCATGTGCCACATTTTTGAGATTTCTATTTCAAGGTCCTTGTATTTTGACAGTTTTTCGAATATCTTCAAAGACACATTGCAGTCTGCAGGGACTGCCATATCAATAAGGAGGCACTTATTTTGTTTGTGGTCTTTAATAACAATGTCTGAGCGGTTGGCTTTGATTGTTCTGTCAGTGTGTATTGTGTAGTCCCATAGAATTGTAACAGGTCCTATCTCTGTAACCGGGTCAGGGTGGTGTTCGTACCAATTTCTTCCAGTTTCCTTCCCATATTATTATTATTATTATTATTATTATTATTATTATTATTATTATTATTATTAGTTTCCGTTAGAATATAGAAGTTGTAATTATGTAGTAAAGGAAATGATGGGAAGTGTTTCTAGCAGTAACGGAAAGAAAACTACTTTCTATAACTGACTAGCTTTGACCTCTCGTCTATGGAGAACCTGCTGGTCAATTAAAGCGTAAATAGTGCTTTTAAACACAGATTTTTCCTGATTCTCGAAACATACATCGCTACTCGATTCTGGTTTTCTACGAGAAATAATGTTTAAGTAAGAAAAATATATCGGATTAATAAACGAGAAATACTCTCCTAATATATATATATATATATATATATATATATATATATATATATATATATATATATATATATATATATATATATATATTAAATAAAAACAGATTGCTTTAAGGTTCCATGTAATAAATTATTTCACCACAGCCCTTTTAAAGGACAGTGGATCATCAGATTTATTTCCAAATGTTGAAATGAAAAAATGAAAATAAATTTACACATTTATGACGGGCAATAATAAGGAAACTCACGAAGTGGGGCAGTGTAGGGGGGTAGAGAGACAGCATTGAGTTAGGTGTAACATTTCTATTGTTTCAAATTTAAATTTTCGCTGAAATCTAGACATTGACACTTTAAATCTGTTAACGGAAGTTATATTTTGATTAGGAAGTGGGATGGACAAAGTAGTATATAAGGAAAAAAGAAAAAAAAGAAAAAGAAGAAAAAAGAAAAAGAGAGAAAAAAGAGAAAGAAGTTGTAAAAAAGTGTCATTAACTTCTATTGGAATAGGCGTTGTTTTTTTCTTTACTTTGAGATTTCGTAAATTTTTCAGTTTAAACAGTCTAAGCCATTTAATTATATGTTACAGTTTTTAAAAAACCTTATTACGGACATTTTGGGTATTTAATGTGAAATAGTCGATTAAAAAATATAGAGTTTACATTAAAACACTAGAAACTTTTTCTCAAATATAAGTTTACATCTAGTCGTAATTGATTATTAAGGTGATATCTTTATCAGTTTGAATTTTATTTATGAGATTGATTAGTGACTATTTTTATATTGGTAAATTCTATTACTTAAAATTTAGTATTAATTTAATATGGAGTGGCATTTTAACGCAATATTAGAGATCATGCTCCATCATATATTGTAAACACATCTATGTGAATTCCATACACATACGTGTAAGAAATTCTGCAAATTAAGCGCCTATTGGCTAATTTTGTAACGACCAATCTCATTGGTCGAACATTGACTTGGTTTTTTTCGCGGGCATTTTACAACAGCCCGCCCCTTTTTGAATCAGTTGCGACAAATCATTAGAAGTGTCCGGACTCATTTTGAACTATTTGACAGGGCTATTAGCGCCCAAGCCTAAATTAATTAGGCATTGAATGTCCACCAACATCCAAAATGGAAATGCTTCAGAGACAGTTGTGGATAAACTTTGGAAGTGACTGGACTCACTTGGAACTATTTGATAGGGCCTTGAGTGCCTAAGCCTAATAATTAGGCATTGGAGTTTCAACTTCAGCAACCAAATGGTAATGCTCCGGCAATGACCAGCTAAGACTGCCTTTCTAACCTTGTTGTGACCGGTTGTATTATACAGAAGAAAAAGAGACTACCTTTTCCTTGAACTACCCTACCCTGTTCCCAGGGGCAAAAAAGGGCAAAATCTTTTTTTGCAAGGATACTATAAAATTTATTTTGAGTTTTAAGGTAGGCCTTGTCGATTTGTTTGTCTTTCTTGTCCCTGCCAAGGGTTAATATGTGTGAGAAGAAATTATCTCATACGATCTTTCACATCTGCAGTCACTTATACAGGTACACGTGTACTGATATACATGGGTAATTTCATATATCTTCTTAGATGTTTCCGTATACTTACATATATGTATATATATATAGGGGTGCAACTAGAATTTCCTAAAGAAACTTCTCTTAGAAAGAAATTAGGTGATGACTTTAGTATTTAATCATCAAAAATCTAAATATTTTATCATTAATAATGATTATTAAAATGTAATTCATTTAAGAAAACAATATTGTAGGTATTGTAAGTGGGGTAAAAAATCAATAAATACTTGTAAGTCTTTTTTCTTTTAAACATTTTTACATACACCCGACACATATACACACATATATACACACACACACACACACACACACACACACACACACACACACACACACACACACACACACATCCCCTTATTAGCTCTGATTTACATTGAGCTCTCTGGATTCTATCCTCATTGGGTCTTCCCATACGGATTACCTAGTTTTTCGTAAACTATATATATATATATATATATATATATATATATATATATATATATATATATATATATATATACACTAGCAGCATGGCCCGGCGTTGTCCGTGCTTGATTCAAAACTCGTACGACTCAGACAGCAATCGCTATCACTTGACTTAAAATATTTTTGCCCTTCCTTGCCCTTAAAGGAGTGCCCTTTGCCGTGCTGGTGTTGCTACATGTCTTACTTCTTGCCTATCTCACACGGCGAATTTTTTCTAAGCTCTATACTAAACATTAAATCTGTTACGAAAAAAGAACTAAACAAAATGAACACAAAAACGATCAGCTTTTAAAAAGGACTCGTAACTGGAAAAACCGAATGAAAATAGAATGTTTGTTGTTCATGATGACGGTAGTCTTTGAGTATAGAATCCAGAGGTTGGCAGTCAATATTTCGAAGACAGTAGGGAAGCAGTGGATATCTCGATAAAGTAGCAGAGCGTAGTTCTTCCTTCTCTTCTGTCCATTTTTGGTTCTGACAGGTTGGCATTGGACATTCGGAGAGAGTAACCAAGATGGCCACCCTTTATACAAGACGTATTGAATATTTTAAGCCTCCTGATGGGTTAACCTTCAAATTGGGGAAATATAAAGTGGGTCAAGTCATTTGGGTTTGCTCACTAGTACATACATACACAAAATAACTTAACAATTTTAACAACAAATACTTTTTCACACCCAACCCAGTTCTGAGGAATCAGAATCAACGTTGAATGAGCCAATTGGAGTAAAGTACCATGCAGATTTAAATTTTTCCCACTTGTGACAAATGCAGCTATGGATTTTATGTGTAGACGGATGTATCGCTATCACACACGCGATTGACTCAGACGAAGGTATGTAGAATTTCCTGGTCGAAACTTCATCTAACTGGTCTAGATTAGTCACCTGCAATTGAATCAAAATAGACACTTTTACTTAACATCACAAAGTGCCAGTTGATAGTTCTATGCCACATGATAAGGAAAGAGGGCTAGGAAAATTTAATACTCACAAGACAAATTGAAGGCAAGAGGGACATAGGAAAGTAAACGCATAACCTAAATATAAAACTAGAGAGTCACTTAACAAATGTAAAAGAGTTTTATTGCATTGATAATTCATACATTTTAAAACCTTATTTCTAGTACCTCTCTTATTTTTTGATTATGTCGTGTACGGACATCCGTATTCACAAAATTCGCCGTTTATGCACACACAAAAATAATTCTAAATTATTTTTTACAAAACTGGCATCTTTGAATTTAGGATTGTGCTAGACAATTTTTCTCGCCAGAAGCTATCTAGCATATTAAATAATATTTTAAGCTTACCATTCGTCCATGCAATCTATGCTTCCAATATTGCTGCCACATCTGACCCGGTGCTGCCGCTGTATATTTAGAGATACTTGATAAAATTCGAAAAATAATCAGCAATATTATTGGTCCTAACCTGGCCGTAATGTAGCTTCCCTCTGCCTTTTCTATAAATACATTCGTGGTAATTGTTCGGATGAATTCTTCGTTATGGTACCTTGCCTTTTATGAATTTAAGTATTAGATTGACGGCAAAGTATTATCAATTCACAGTTTAATAGGCTAGAAGTAACCGTAAGTTCTATGCTATTAGTTTCTTCTATCGCACTTCCCGGTTGTGGAATTCTCTTCCGGCTCCATGCTTTCCAGTCAAGTTTAATCCTCAAAACTTCAAATGCAATGTCAATTGTCATCTACTCTCCTTCTGATTACCCTTCTTTTGTTCTCGCTAATTAGCATTGTTTTCTGTTTCTAATTCTTATACATCCCGTAACCAGTGAAAATTTGTTCAAACAGGTAAATTGATCCAAAAATCGGGCTATTTCAATATCCGGATGATAAGTTGTATCATTTATTTGTATAAACGATTGCAGCCATTGCCAGATGAATTTACGCGATACTTTTAATTGATAAAATCCATTTGCCAAAAAACTGGTTCACACAGGTAAGTTGATCCGAAGATCAAGTTACTGGATGCCGACATTTTAAAATCATTTTATACTTATCCGGGATAGGATTCCAAGCATCAAATATCGGTTTGTCTGACTTTAGAATCGTCTAAAATTCTGTCCTCCCTGCAAATGTTCTTGTGTTCCTGCTGTATATTTAGAGATTCTCCAAAGAAGAATCAGCAATATTATTCAACTTGACCTGGCGTCTCGACTTCAGTCACTTTCCCAACGCCGTAATGTAGCTTCCCTCTGCCTTTTCTATGAATACATTCGTGGTAATTGTTCGGATGAACTCTCCGTTATGGTACCTTGCCTTTTATGTATTTAAGCGCAGTATTAGATTGACGGCAAAGTATCATCAATTCACAGTTTAATAGGCTAGAAGTAACCGTAAGTTCTATGCTATTCGTTTCTTCTATCGTACTTCCCGGTTGTGGAATTCTCTTCCGGTTCCATGCTTTCCAGCCAACTTGTTATCTACTCTCCTCCTGATTGCTCCTCTTTTGTTCCCCCTCCTTAGCCTTGTTTACTGTTTCCAATTCTTACACCTCCTGTAACCAGTGAAATTTGATTTAGACAGGTAAGTTTATCTAAAAATCAGGTTATTTCAATATCCGGATGATAAGTTGTATCAATTATTTGTATAAACGATTGAAAGCATCGGTCAGATAAATTTACGCGATACTTTTAATTGATAAAATCCATTTGCCAAAAATTGGTTCACATAGGTAAGTTGATCCGAAAATCGAGTTACTGGATGAAGAATTATTACTTTTTATTTATATGCTTATCCAGAATTGAATCCAAGCATCAAATATCAGTCCGTCTGACTTTGGAATCGTCTAAAATTCGGTTCTCCCTACAAATGTTCTTGTGTTCCTGAAGTATATTTAGAGATTCTCCAAAGAAGAATCAGCAATATTATTCGTCGTCACCTGGCATCTTGGCTTCAGTCACTTTCCCTCCGCCGTAATGTAGCTTTCTTGTACCTTTACTATAAATACGTCCATGCTAATTGTTCAGATAAATGCTTTGCTATTGTGTATTTTGACTTTATGAATTCATATATTGCCTTTATGAATTTAAGCGTAGTACTAGATTGGCGACAAGTTCTCATTAATTCAGTTTAATAGGCTAGATTAAACTGTTCAAAAGTATCACGAGGCTACTTATCTTGAAAAGGACACTATTCTGCATTTTGTTGTTATCAAGAACCCCAGAAAGAGGGATTAGACCCAAGGAGATTCAGGCGAGTGACTATAAATCAAATAGCCAATGCTATTAGCATAATCTGTGAGATATTCGAGAATATTCTGCACCACTGAAGTGGATATAAGGAACATTTCTACTTGGTGGGTGCCACGTCTTCTGACACATGACCAAAAGCGCACCAGGCTGATCATATCACAGAAAAATCTAACATTTTTTTAGGCAGATCCAACTGGTTTCCTTGAACGTGTTCTAACCCAGTATGAGTCTTGGGCTCTTCACTTTGGGCCAGAGACAAAGAGACCATGCAGTGCTAACACCCGCTTCTTCTCCTTGGTTCATCTGCAACTGAAGTGATGGAGTTTTTTTGGACGCAATATGCGCTGTGCTTATTAATTCTCTTCAAATTGGCCACACCATCAATGGAAAGTTCTATACCAACTTGCTGAGGCACTTACGAAAGGCTATCAAGGCCAAATGCCCAGGAAAACGGGCGAAAGGGATTTGGTTTCATTAGAACACTGCCTCAGTGCACAAGACCTTTGTTTCAATGGTTTCTGTGCATGATTGTGTCTTTGAATCGGTTTACCACCATTCCTATTCTCATGCTTCCCCAACGTATTATCTGTTCTCTAACTTGAAAAAAATACCTGAGAACCACCATAACAGTGGTAATGACGCCATACCACGTGGAAAGGTTGAAAATAATCTACATAATAAACTTGGCATGACGAATCTGGGTGCTTGATGGCTGCCACACGTGACACATGACCAAAAGCGCACCAGGCTGATCATATCACGGCGAAATCTGACATTGAGAATGATCCAGTTGGTGTCTTTGAACGTGTCCTCTAACTCAGGATGAGTTTGGGGTTCATCACTTTGAGCCAGGGACAATGTGACAATTCATGCTGTGAAAACAGCCTCCTCTGATCGTTTCATCTGCAGATAAGGGGATGGAGTTAGTCTTTTGGGATATAAAAGGCATTGTGCTTATTAACTCTCTTTAAAAGAGCGTAACCTGTTGTGCATGTCTGTGTCTTTAAACTGCCTGATCACTGTCCCTATTCTCCTGATTCCCCAATATATCATCTGTACCCCAACATGATGAAAAATGGGTGCTATTATAGTATGACATCTACCGTCTATTTTCAACTATAGTATGATATCTACGAGGGTCATTCAATAAATGGATTTTTCGGTATAAGGACTTCTAATACAGATAGAATCTTACTTCTTTTCTTTTTTTTTTCAACGTAGTCTCCCAGCAATGTCACGCACTTTTCCCATCTGTGCACAAGATTCCGTATTCCCTCAGCGTAAAAATCTTTGGACTGATGTCTCAGCCAGTCGCTCACAACACTTTTGACTTCATCGTCACTTTTAAACTTCGTGCCTCTCGTGAACGCTTTCAAGGGACCAAACAGGTGAAAGTCTGAAGGGGCAAGGTCTGGTCTGTAAGGGGGATGAGGGAGCAGTTCCCAGCCCAGCTCGTTGATGGTCTGCTCCGTTTGGGCTGCTGTGTGAGGCCTTCCGTTGTCATGATGCAAGATGACTCCTTCTGACTCAGGATCCCAACAGATAAGCTCAAAGTCCTTGCAATGTCATCCCCTGTTACCCTTCTGTCAGACTGAATGAGGTCATTGATTGATACGATCACCTCAGGAGACCACACTTCTGTAGGCCTCACAGGCCTGTCTTCATCCTCAACACTGCTCCGTCCTTCTTTAAACAATTTAGCCCACTTGTAGACATTTTTTGGCTGAAACATGTGGCAGCAAACACAGTTGACATTCTCCTATGAATTTCAACTGGATTGCACCATTCAGCAACCAAAATCTTGATAACTGACCGCTGTTCAATCCTGGAGCATACTTCTTGGTCGGCCATCTTTGTTAATCGCCAAAACTCTCAAACTTTTTTTAAAATCTGCAATTGAAATTAAATCCATGTGAAAAAGAAGTAAAAGAAAAAAAGTAAGCTTCTATCTGTATTAGAAGTCCTTAATCCGAAAAATTCACCTTATTTATTGAATGACCCTCGTACTATTCATTTTTTCTGTTGTTTCTGTTTTTTCTCATTACCACTTTTGTGATGTTAACGAATACTCGTTGTCATTTTCATAATGCTGGTTGTAGTAGAGACTTTGTAATCGCAGAAAGAACGATAGTAACGCCGTTGAACAATACTGGTGTCAGACGCCTTCGAATAGCACTCGTGCTAATAGTACTTTCTCGATAATACTCGCTCGAAAGGTAACCACTGAATAGAGATCCGAACAGTAATCTGTATAAGGATTATTGAAAAGAAATAGTATACTGAATGGTATAGAGAATAGTGATCCGTATAGTAATAAAGGATAAAATAGAAATGGTGATCAATTAGACGCCATGTTAATTCTCATGTATACATTTTCTTTTACGATCACATGGTCTACTTATTAGAAATGGAATCACCTGTGTTTGCTCACTGGTGAGCTGCGTCAACACTCCAGTGTCAGAAGCGTCACTTTATTCCTATATAAGAATTTTCTACTATGGTCTGATATTTACAAACTGTTGGATGTATAAAATATGCCAAAAACCGTAACCCTAACTCTTTAAAAGGAAGCCGCTTCATCTTCAATTGAAATCATTTTGTAAACGTCTCCATCCAGCATGGCGCTAGTGTGATCAACTAAATGTTCTAGAATTATCTTTTCTGACATAAATACCTCCTTTATAGATACAAATTAGATAAATACGGCACTCTTTAGTTTAAATTAACACTGTATGTAGTTTAAAAAAAGTAATTGCTGTAGGGCGTAAGTGGGTCCTTTGGTCGAGTGCTTCGTCATTTAAGGTCGGTCGCAAATACCTCGATAGATATCCTACTATAGTAGTAACGAGACTTGTCTGAGAACCAATATAGCGGTGATAATGACGTCATATCTGCACTTTATGATTTTCTGACCAGCAAGATGAAAGCTTCTTCACCGATGCCGACCCATGCACTGCAATATCGAAGGAAGAAGAGAGTGGAAAGCTAGGGGGACTAATGCTGAAAAATAAAACATATTTAGTCACATGTCATGAGCGTATCTGAGTCCGCCTATGAATTTTTTGCTGAACCACACAGATAGATAGATAGATAGATAGATAGATAGATAGATAGATAGATAGATAGATATGAATAGACTGTGTATAGATAGATAGATAGATAGATAGATAGATAGATAGATAGGAATAGACTGTGTATAGATAGATAGATAGATAGATAGATAGATAGATAGATAGATAGATAGGAATAGACTGTGATAGATAGATAGATAGATAGATAGATAGATATGAATAGACTGAGATAGATAGATAGATAGATAGATAGATAGATATGAATAGACTGAGATAGATAGATAGATAGATAGATAGATAGATAGATAGATATGAATAGACAGTAATAGATAGATAGATAGATAGATAGATGTGAATAGACAGTGATAGATAGATATGAATAGACTGTGATAGATAGATACATAGATAGTTATGAATATACAGTGATAGATAGATAGATACATAGATATAGACAGTGATAGATAGATAGATAGATAGATAGATAGATATGAATAGACTGAGATAGATAGATAGATAGATAGATAGATAGATAGATAGATAGATAGATAGATATGAATAGACAGTAATAGATAGATAGATAGATAGATAGATAGATATGAATAGACAGTAATAGATAGATAGATAGATAGATAGATAGATAGATATGAATAGACAGTGATAGATAGATATGAATAGACTGTGATAGATAGATACATAGATAGTTATGAATATACAGTGACAGATAGATAGATAGATAGATACATAGATATAGACAGTGATAGATAGATAGATAGATAGATAGATAGATAGATAGATATGAATATATTAACATACATTAATTAATGAAGAAAGAGAATGTCTTAAAAAACGTCGACTCATTAGTTAACAAACTCATGTTTTTCAAACCAATTTTGTCTATTTAGTAGGCTAGAAAGTTACGACCATCACATTTCATGCCGAACAATGTTCAACACGCGACCATCTAACTAGCTTATTTATTTTGGTGAGAAGTTTTAAAAAAACTCTATTACTGTTCGGACAAGGAAGCTATTTTGGAGATTGTGTGTCGTTTACAAAATTGTTGCTAGTTATAAAAGATAATAAAAACAGAATAATGGGAGTAAGGCTTGTTAGAATTATCTTTGTTAAAAATGGCTTTGAAGCGTTGCCACAAGAGAATTAGATTTGAATGCTTCGTGTTAGTTTTCAATCTAATTACCTACCATAATAGGAAAATCTTTCGCAGGAAACATTATTTGAAAACATATATATATATATATATATATATATATATATATATATATATATATATATATATATATATATCAAATATTACTCAAAAATCGAAAACTGAAACGAATAGCATGTAAAATAACACCAACAAAAAATGCAAATATACGAAGTAATTACAAGTCAGATATATAAAATAGCTATAAATAAACGCATTCGGAACTGATCTACAATTATTTCTGCTCAAAAGTCTCTACAATAATTTGAAACATCACCGTTACCCCTTTTCCAATAACCATGCTGCCCATAATGCACCATTACAAGATTATATAAATAGTCGAGCAAAGACATAACAAACACCACCATCAATAATGGAGTATTAGATTGGGCTTATTTTCCTATTTTGATAGGATTCGTTTTGTCCGTTAGGCTGCACTTATTCACGAATGCAGTCGTTCTCGACTTGCGATTAAACATCAAAATAAGTTGCCTGCGCTTGGATTATCGATTCTTTCGCACGGACTGGATTTCTGTGTTCCTCTACCATTCGCATATTAAGCAAGAGGAGGTGCATTCGGAGTTTGAGGTTTTGTTCACGCAGCTAGCTAAGCTCCAACCTGAATCTGCTAGCAAGGTCATCGGCCTCAAGGCAAAGTTGAATAATATAGCACATTGTTACGCAGGTACTCCTGTTTCACATAATGAATCAAAGTGGAACGAGGAGCAATTTCGTGTAATTAAAAAGCTTCGTAATAATAAAGCTTTGGTAATTACGAAACCCGACAAAGGTACTGGCGTCATTATTCTTGACTATCAGGATTATGTTAACAGGATGATGACATTTCTTGGGGATTCCTCTAAATTTGTCCGGTTAGGCCCAATAGATGATTCTAAGATTTCTTATAGTCTTGACAATTTGTATAAGAAATATGATCAATTATAGAGTATTACAATGGGCTTACTTTCCTAGTTTGATAGGATTCGCTTTGTCTGTTATGCAGCACTTGCGACTAAACATCAGAATACGTTGCAACATTTAATTTATGAAAATATTTGGGTGTTCTGCTAATCCTGGTATTGGTCGGAATGTTTTAAATCTGTCCTCATACCAGTTGTTCGAGCTTGAATTATCGATTCTCTCGCACGGACTGGATTTTTGTGTTCCCCCTCTGCATATATATATATATATATATATATATATATATATATATATATATATATATATGTGTGTGTGTGTGTGTGTGTGTGTATGTATGTATAACTTTAAAAATTAGGAGATCAGTTGAATCTGCTACCTTGGTTTCAAAATTACGGTATCCTAAGACGAGTTTTAGCAATTGACCTCCTAACGCTTTATTTTTTAAAAAATCATTCAACACTATATTATTTAAAAAAAAATAAATAACACGACGCACGACATTTTTTTCACAAGTGTATTGAGCTCTTTTTAATACTGCTGTTTCCAATACGTTTCAATTTACCCTCCACCGATACATTTATTATACCCTTGCTTTTCTTTCCGAAATACAGTTAACGAAGCAGATCTTCCACTTCCATCTTTGGAAAATTTTCCATAAAAGGTAAAAAGGATTTACATATGGAGAAAGAAAGAAAACTAAGTGATTAATAACAAAGAGAGAGAGAGAGAGAAGAGAAATAAGAAGAGAAATACCAAAATAAAAAAAAAAAGGAAATAAAGTTTGAGGCAAATATTCAGCATTCTTCTATTTGTAAGGAGAAGAAGAAAGTTGAGGAGGATGGTGATAATGTCTGCAGTCTTTATACAAATGCATTTCAGTTTAGGCCAAACATTTTTTAACGTTGAAACAAGATGTACATTTTTATAGTGGTTATATACATGTTCTAATGTAACAATGCATAATAAATAAATACTTATTGCTCCCCATTTGTATTGAGCCCTGTTTTAAATTAATGTTTTGAACGCTGAAATCTTACTCTTTGTTCTTTTACATTCGGATATATATATATATATATATATATATATATATATATATATATATATATATATATATATATATATATATATATATATGTGTGTGTGTGTGTGTG
Organism: Acanthosepion esculentum; assembly: GCA_964036315.1. Lineage (NCBI taxonomy): Eukaryota > Metazoa > Mollusca > Cephalopoda > Sepiida > Sepiidae > Acanthosepion > Acanthosepion esculentum. Next base: position 83,148,153 of record OZ038503.1, on the reverse strand, counting down.
TGTGTGTGTGTGTGTGTGTGTGTGTGTGTGTGTGTGTGTGCGTAAAAAATAAAACAAAATACATTTCAAATGTCGGAGTTTATCAAATCAAATGTCAGCAGTTCAATAACATCTACACTGAGGAGACATCACGCGATCTAAAACCCAAGAACACAAAAGAGACTTGCGATTAGATAAACATTTAAAATCTCTCTTTCTACACCGTAACGACGTGGGACATAACTTTAATTTTACCAATGGCAGCCTTATCAAAAAAAATGAGATAACCCTTTAAAGAGAAAATGTTATGAAAACATATCTTTTATCGCCGTGACTGAAACAAATGATTATCTCACACACACGCACATACACACAGAGACACACACTCAAATATATATATATATATATATATATATATATATATATATATATATTATGCACTGTTACATTAGAACATTACGTACCCACTACAAAATTGTACATCTTCCTTCTTGCTTCAACGTTAAAAAATTTTTAACGTTGAAACAAGATGTACAGTTTTGTAGTGGGTAAGTGCATGTTCTAATGTAACAGTGCATAATAAATAAATACTTATTGCTCCCCATTTGTATTGAGCCCTGTTTTAAATTAATGTTTTAAACGCTGAAATCTTACTCTTCGTTCTTTTACATTTGGATGGATTTAATAGGAGAAGATATAAATGGGTTGTCCCTTTCTTGTGGCAAGCACACAACATTTTTTACGGGCGTTGAAGAAGAAAGGTAGAAAGAAAACGACATGTGTATATTTGCAGAAAAATGGGTAACAATGACCATCAATGTAAAGGTAGAAAGATTTAAAAAGTATCTTTTAGATTAAACAAAAAAATAATCAGAACTGAAAGAGGTGAAATTTCTAAATTTTTTGCCGTAAATAAAAAAAATTAATTCAATCATATTTTTTTATTTTATTTTCCACGATGGTAAATGAAAAACATCTTTTTTATATGCTGTTCGGAAAATAACAATGTTTAAATTAACGTCAGGACTTTTTATAACATCTGGAGGCCAAAGTCGAAACGAAAATAATAGTATTAATATTCTGTCAATTTTGGACCTTTGTGCCCGAAAAAAACTGAGTGTCAAAAGGACGATTTTTTCTTAGCACCGCCGTTATTTAACTACCTTTATTCCTCAGTAATGTTGATTCTTTTTAAGAAGCGCCGTCCTGGGTATGACGATAAACTACGCCCAACAGCAAGGACTCTTATCAGGAGGTTTTGAGTAGCGTGGAATCACCTCTTAATTGCTGGTGTTCCCAGGTCCACCTTGACCCGGGGTGGTAGCACCTGTTAGGGTCCCAGCTATGGGCAAATAGTTAACCCTCAAAGTGAAGTAAAAAAAAATGTCACTATGAAAGTATGAAAAATAGGTTTTAATACCAGAAATACTTTGTAAACAATCATTACCAACAATACCTTATTACCAACAATACATTTTTGAAAAAAATAGATATTACCAGCAATAGATTTTTGAAGAAAAATATTACCAGAAATAGATTTTTGAAAAATAAACAAAATATTACCAGCAATTAAAATTTTTTCGGCATTAAATAACTCATTGAGATTGATATGCCGTAAAACAAAACAAATGAAACCAAATCTTTTAAAAAAGCTATTATTAGAATTATAAAAAAAAACCTAAACATATGAAAGTGAATGTATACATTTTCTTTGTTCTTGAGAACTTACAACTAAATATTAAATACTATTTATTTATTAGATTGCTTGGAAATAGTGGAGGGCCATAATTGCCTACACCCTGAAGGGTCGCGGCACAGAACAATATGTATTCTTTTGTGTAGAAAATATTTTCTGGATTGTAAAGATAATTCTATTTTTTACGAGAATTTTGTATTAACAATTTTATGAGAATAACAATGATGTGTCCACAAAAATCCTAATATTTAACCCATAGGTGCTGGTTCCATCCAAATACATCAAATAGAAAGCAAATACAAGCGAATACAGAACCTGATTCTATTAAAATATGTCGTGGAATATGGCTGTCATATATGGTCTGGTTCTCCCGCTGTACGTCTTGAGGTCCTCGACAAAATCCAGAGACGAATATGCAAGATGATAGGTCCTGATCTGGCATCTAGTCACAATCGCTATCCCACAGACGTACCGTGGCCTCCCTCTGTCTCTTCTACAAGTATTTTCACGGCAACTGTTCCGACGAGCTACTTTCGCTGGTTCCCACACTACATGAATTTATGCGAGCCACCAGCATCTCGGTCCCACCCTTTCACTGTCGAAACGGTTAAATGTAACAGTCTCTTCTACTCAAACAGCTTCTTTTCCCGCACTTCTCGTCTGTGGAACTCCCTTCCTTTTCCCAGATCACTGTAATATTCAAATAATGTCAATCGATATCTGACGCCCTGAGCTTGTTCCCCGTCTTTCTCTGTATCCTTTGCTCAAACACGCCTCTTTACTCTTGTTCTCAATCCTCTGTAACCCCTTGCGTGCTAGTGGCACTCCCGCCTTGCTTGGGGTGAAATGCCTTAAAAAATGTATAAACCGAATACAAGAAAATAATGAAGCTGATTCTCTCAAAATGCATCAAGTAAAAAACAAATACAAGCAAAGGCAGAACCTGATTCTCTCAAAATATTTCAGATATAAAAACAAATACAACAGAATATAGAAGCTTATTCTTTTAAAATATTTGGTTTGTCTGCATGAAAAGACGCCATGTTTTTTTATTGTTCAATATAGATTATATTGTAGAACCGATATATTACCGTTTTTTTTTACACGCGCACATAATTTCTTTGAAATTACAGTTTTACCTCTCACTAACAATATTAAATTACTATTTCGAAGAAAATACCGGTGCCAGTTACTAACTAGGCGGCGAAAGTGAATCTAATCCGAACGAGATACCTATAATTTGGTGAACGAAGCATCCGCACATGCAGACCCCACCTACCCACTTATATTTACGGGTAGGTTCATCAATGTAAAATATATGAACACGCACACACTTATATACCCATGCAGACAACTGTATGCACATACATGCGCGCGCACACACTGAGATATAATGTAATTACTCCTGACCTGAATATTATACACAATTTAGCCAATTTAGGCGTACAGGTAACATTGTTAAATTACAGTAAATGATTGCATATACAGATCAATACGTGCAAAGGTTTCAATATAAGGCGTGTATTGACAATACTCAGATCGCATATTAACATTCAGTATATCCTCTTTGGGAATTAACACGGGCCTGTATTCTTGCATGCACTAAAACGTAAAGATGCCTTTTGATTCCAATCTCTAGTGGAAGTGACTGCAAAATACTGTCTAAAAAAATACGGAGGGAAACCCTCCATATTTTAGAGATCGAAATCCATGATAGGATGTTTTCCTAACCAATAAAATAAGTCGGTTCTCGGTTTGATCTGAATTAGTCCCGGTCTGTCTTGTCTTGAAGACAGAACGCTGCGTTCCCTTCTCCGAACTTGCTTTTGTGTGTCAACGCCAATTTTTAGTTTGTGAACTTTTTGCCATATAATTTTTGCTTTGCCTTATTACTGTTAATTTGCCTTGCATATACTGTTTGGTTGCTTCATATTACTTTTTCCTGTTCACTATCTTTTCTTGTTATTACTTTGTCACCTATGTTGATTGGACTGCGAAGTTACTTATTTTGCATTTGACCATGTCTACTCACTCCACAATGCCAAATACAATTCTGTAATAGATTCTTCCTAGCCTCTTGCGTCAGTTGACGCAATGCAGGCAATGTATAGGTGAATTTAATGATTGTGCCAGTTGCTGTCCCATCATGTCGTAGACATGTTTAATGTGAGAATTGTCTACAGATCTGGTCACTTAGGGATGCTGCTGAAAATCTTTTAGAGCATGTTGAGAAGATGCAAAACATGACGAGGGGAGGCATTATTCTACGGCTCTTATATCTGTTGACAAAATACAGTATAAGTTTTCTGGTTAACTCAGTGGTTCCCAAACCTTTATTCTACGGCTCTTATATCTGTTGACAAAATACAGTATAAGTTTTCTGGTTAACTCAGTGGTTCCCAAACCTTTTTCTCTGTGTCTCATTTTTGGAATGAAAATTTGATCGCGCCTCTCCAAAGTTTATGTGATAAAAATTACATTTAAAAATAAAAAAGAGAGATGGTTAATGGGAAATAACGCGGATTTGGACTCGGAACATTATCATTGATAACGATCTCCTCAAAATTGCGGACTCTAGTCCGCAAATAGGAGGAGATCGTTATCAATGATAATTTTATCGTCTAAATATTTATGTTATTATTAAGAAGAAAGATCAAAGTTTATTTTAATTATTTTAAAAATTTTTCCTTCTTTTTAGAACAATCTGAATTTTCATTTAAAAATCCTTGATTCTCTTTTGTATCACCGATACTAGTAAAATAACATACAATTTTTAGCACGTTTTTCTTTTGTATGACACACATTAATTTCGAAAATCTTTCAAAAATGAAAATAATTGTCAGATGTTAATGAAACTTTCAGAAAATATTTACAGATGGTCGAAATTATTATAAATATGTTTTCTTTTATTAAAGTAATGGCAGAAATATATTTTTTTTATATTTATTACTCCCCCATAACTAATTTTATGAAAACGCTTATTTTTCTTAGTCTCTTTTGCCTGCTTTCTTCATTATGAACCCTAGAAATTTCAACTGTCATGTATAAGAATATGGCTTTTAATAAAAGTTAAAACAATAACCATAAATATGTAAAAAAATGCGTATATTGTCGGAAATTCATTTTCTACAATATAGCTATTTGTGCTATGTTATAATGCTTATTACCTAAAAAATAATAATAATGAATAACTTCTTTTTAAACATTAAAGTATATTTAATCACATTCCCTAATAGCTGTCACGATCTGTTATTATATGTCAAATTATTTTCCTGGATTCAGTAAATATTTATTGGTCCAAAACCCTGAAAAAAATAAATTTGAAAAATCTTTAAAAATAACTTTTTCGGTCTGTAATCAAATTTGTATGAATGAAGAAATGGTAACCAAATATGGCCAATATATATACTTAATCAATAAAAACAGAACAATAAAATACTTAATCAATACAAAACAGAACAACGAGCCAAAATTTGAATGGAGAAATTTATTCTATCACGCAAGGATTGCCAGAGAGAATATATTGGAAATACCTAAACGCGTTTAAATCAAGGATTACACGAACACAAAAGACACATTTAAAAAAAAAAAAAACTTATTTGTTGCTCACCGTAAAGAGTCTGACCACAATTTTGACATAAAAAATAATCCTCTAATTAAAAGAGAAAATTATTCACTAAGCCAAAAATGTTTAGAAAGCACTTTAATCGCTAGATAAGTAGATCTATATCTAGGTTCTTACCCTGTTTCACCATTTTTGGCAAATCTCTCGTCCCAGTGTGGAATATTTAATAACAAGAATGTCCAAAACAAAAACGAAGAAGAATCTAAATGACATTGGTTAGGTTATATACAAAAAACATTAAAAAAAAACAAACTCTAAATTAAAATTCCCAACGTCTATCGTTCGTGCACATGCGTAGTCGCTTCAAAAGACGAAGCGCCTCACACGAAAGCTTCCCCACCCACCCTATGTCATATATATTTCCTCCAGAACTCTTTTTGATATATGAAAATTTATATATCGTTATCCCATATACACTACAGCTCAAAAGTTTGAAACCAACCCTAGAATTAGCATGGGATGAACTTGACAGAAGAGTGAAAAAAATGAAAAAGTGCTTTTAGGGTCATTGAAAAAAGAATGGAATCAATTATTTACTTATAATTTCAGAACATTTTGCAACGTATGCCAAAAATTTGCCAAAAATTTCTGCTGCAGAATTCAAGGCTAAAGGATAATTAGATGAATGCAAAATCTAATTATATATTTTTTACTTTTTGTCATAATAAAATTTCTATTAAAAATCATGTCTCACTTTTTTAAACATGTATAATAATTTTGACTCATTTAAATTACATAACAGCTACTTTGGGGGCCAATTTAAAATATTACCAGGGATCGCTTCACACTTTTGATCTGTAGTATATATATATATAAATATATATATATATATATATATATATATATATATATATGTGTGTGTGTGTGTGTGTGTGTGTGTGTGTGTGTGTGTATGCATGTATGTATGTATACACACACACACACACACTACATATCAAAAGTATGAAGCGAACCCTGGTAATATTTTTAATCTGTAGTGTGTGTGTGTATATATATATTTATATATATATATATATATATATATATATATATATATATATATATATATATATATCATGAAATGGACAAAGTCCGACAATTATTTTAAGACATTTTTATGTTCACACATTCTTTTTATAGATACAAATATTTAAGTAAATGTTTTTTTCATTTTTCATTAATCATTTAACTCCAAGCAAGGTGATAATGCCACTAAGACGCAAGGTGCAACTGGAAGTGAAAGGGAACGAAAAGACTTTAGAAGGAACAGGAAACTGAATCCTAAACAGGAAACAAGGGATAGAAAATAAAATATTACATAGATGTTGAGAATTATTTTCTTTATTTCCAAAGTAATTTTCTTATTTCTTTATACTTTACTTATTTTCTGGAAGGCATATTCCGCTATATCTATGAGCCTTCTTTTCCTTTATAGCTCTTAACAATCTTTGTCTCTTTACTGTCTCTCCAAATGCGAACCATTTACAAAAGCTACTTAGTTACACTCTTGTGCAAATTAATTGAAACAAAACGAATAATTCCTTTTTTCTTTACTTTTTTCGCATTTTTTCAACGAAACACAACTCAGAGCACATGATAGTGCTTCGTATGTCCATTCGACGAAGTTGTTCCTTCATATTGACCACAGATTATCGATTGGATTTAAATCAGGAGAGTTTCCAAGCCAGTACTTTGATTTGCTCACTGGTAAGGCTAGCCAGTGTGTTCGTCCAGCTTTACAATTTTCGTACGCTTCCTTGGAGTAACGTCCATCGCGGACAATAGCCGTAGGATAACTAATCGACAGTTGAGACAATAATGTCTGTGCATGATAAAAATCAGATGTAATCACAGATGACGGAATTCTTTTTTTCAAGGCCAAACAAATTTCATCATACACCCCTAAAATAGATTCATATTACTGCACACAATTGCAAATGACCTAATCCTTGGATAAAAATAGAAATCGATTACACCCTGTCACTCCATCGGGTCTAACTCTAACCGAAAGGTGAAAGAAAGGTAACTAAAGCAGTTAATTTAGGGTGTATGTACTTATTATTTTATCAAAAATACAATCTCCCAAATGACATTGAAATTGGTATACAATGTTGTTCTTTTTCAAAACACTAGCTGACGTAGAAGATTTACTGTGTATGATGAATTTCTTGTATACTTATATATATAATTATGCTCTTGGAAATATATTTCAGTTGAGCACTTTTGAGAGATAGGCTGATTGTATAAAAATCACCCACCTACGCTAATACAAAAATTTCAGTCAAATGAATTGAAGCATTCTGACAAACTGGTGTTTGTTTACATTCGTTAAAACAATACGCTAGAAATAGCTGTTTCTTTCTGACGAGTGATGATGGCTTGGAGTTAGAAACTCCGACTGGAACCAAAATCGGTCGGGTTTCGATCCTGGCTTGTGACATTCGAATGCCTAGCCGCATTGACTAGCTGTGATACAGTGAAACAGTACTGTTTGCCAATGACATTATTAAGCTCTTGAAAATATATTTCAAATGATCACTGCTGAGAGGCTTATTCTACGCTAATTCAAAGCTCTTCAGTAAAATGTAGTATGTGTCTGTGTCTAGAAGACATTATTTATGTTAGGAGGCTGTTGAGTTAGGGACGTTTTTATGTCAACGTGGTAGTTAAGCATACGTCAGATTCTTTAAGATGGCATTTAATAAAGTTTGGTGTTGTAAAATAGTGTTTTTGATGAGGTCTTATATTTGGTAATAATTTTATCAGGGCTCCCTCGAAGTATTTCCGATGTAAGAAATCATGTTTTTATATACACCCAGCTACTACACAGACACACTGACGGGCACATATCTATACACAGAAAGACACACTCCAATGAGAGTACTCACATATACAGACATACACATATCTACTATAGAGACGCACATCTATACACACAGACACATACACATTTCGATGCACGCATGAACATATACAGACAAACACCCACCTACCATAGAGACATACACATACTGAAACACACGTATATTACATGATATACACATATATACAAATCACCGACGTCGAACCTGGTAGATGGGTGACCGTTTGAGAATAGCAGTTATGTAATCATGGGTGTGAGGGTGGTGTAACGGACAATGGCTTGAAATTTGAAATTGGAGAGGAGAGTTCCAATTCCAGTCGGTTTCGTTATATTCATTTAGACGCAAATAATCTTGGGAAAGATATGAATCCACCGCTTTCCATCCCGACCAGCAATGGGGTAATTAGCAGAACTTGTCTTGGGAATTCATTATTATCTCCTAAAAAATTATTCTAATGTAAAAATATTATTCTACAAAAAGTTGATAAGCCGTAAAAAATGAATTAAACATATAATACATATACGCAAACAGATACTAGGATGCACATCAAAGTAGATGATGATATATTCATAAAATTTGCATGCAAATTCTTTCAAAATATATTCCGGGCAGGAAGTGAAAATATTGTATTGCATCCATTACTAGGTCTGCTACTCAGAAAAGTTCACTGTGTTGTGCTGTATAATTTTTCTCCCCTGAATCTACCTCACAGATGTATTAGTATACCATTTGTCCATGATTTAAATATTGCTGCTACATATGGTCCAGTTCTACTGTTGTATATTTCGAGATTCTTCATAAAATTCAAAGAAGAATCAACAATATTCTTGATACTGACATGGCGTCTCGGCTTCAGACCATTTCCCACCGCCGCAAAGTTGCTTCTCTGTGCCTTTTCTATAAAAACTTTCATGGTAATTGTTTGGATGAACTCTTTGCTATGATACCTAGATTTTATGAATTTAAGCGCAGTACTTGATTGGCGGAAAGGTCTCATAATTTTACAGTCGAATTAGCTAGATGTAACCGTAAGTTCTATTCTAAGAGATTCTTTTCCCGCCATTCTCTCTTGTGGAATTCTCATCCGGCTTTTTACTTTCGAGAAAACTTCGATGTTCAAAAATTAAAAAAATATGTCAATCGTTATCTACTGTCATCTTGATTCCTCTTCTTTTATTCTCGCTCCTTAATAATGTTTGTCTTTTCCTTATTCATTAACACTCAGTTAACCCTTGTGACTTAGTGGCTTTATTGCCGTATATGGATACATGTTCGATTCCCCTTGTGTCTTAGTGGCTTTACTGCCTTGTATTGTGTAATATGATTAAATAAGTGAAACGCAATGTGAAAATAGAGATGTCTGCTTTTGCATCTCCGAGTAAAGCATGATTCTATACAGTGTTCTGAGTCATTGCCAAACAAGACGTAGGTATTGGTTTAAAAGCATATCAGCTATTATTACTGGACATCAGGGAAATGTTCTTCGAATATCACCGGCAAACAGAAAGAGAAGTCTCTGATATTTGTTAGTCAACCATTTTAAAAGTTTATATAAAATGATATAATGTCGTTTTCTGTTTCTCTCGGGACACAGATTGAAAGCAAAATATTTTATAACCATTGATGCATCTCATTGGATTTCAGTATACAGGAAGGCAAGAACTCATTAGTTACGGCACGTGAG
>OZ038503.1:83123326-83130826 GCA_964036315.1 Acanthosepion esculentum | reverse complement strand
TTAGTTTAGTCGTCTGCTTTAATGATATGGAAAAACACGTCATTTTAAATATTTTCATCCGTACCATCTTTCGTTGTTAAATAATAACCATCCTTTATACTTATGATTGTTATTGGAATATTTTGTGAAAGTTTTTTATGATAAAATATCTAAGAATGCATAAGGGAATATTCCGAATTTTTTCACCTGTGGATATCCCTTTCGGTTTCGTACTCACCTGTCGTTTACAATGTTCAAAACTTAAAATGCTACACCAATCGCCATATTCTGACTTTCTGAACCATGTTCTCCTATTGCCCTTTCTACTGACTTCCTCTTACGAAAGTCTTCACATTCTCTTTCATTCCCAGTAACAACTTGCGTCCTAGTGGCTATCTCGTCTTCCTTTGCGATGGGGAGTGAGTAAAAAAAGAAATATTTTATAATAATAGTATATTCAATCATTAAAATAAGAATTAATTAACATTTTAATAGGAAAGCCAACGAAACATTCATATGTATTGCATCTATATCTAAATTCTAGAGATAAAAATGTCAAACTAACATTATATTTTAACCTTTTTTTCCCTCAAGATGTAAAGTTGTGCGCGTGCGCGAGAAGGCGTGTCATGCATGAAGCAGAATATTTCAGCTAGAATTTTCAGTAAGTTGAGATTACGTTGTCATCAAACCTGCAGTGAAGTGAAGTCGGATGCCAACCATTTTAAATGTTTGCGTCCTCAATGTCAAAAGAGCAATTTGGCAAACAGTATTGTCCCATTAAATTAAATAAGTCCGTTCGGTAGAAACAGACCTCAATACGTCCGCTATAGTAAATTCGCCATTCCTCTAAGGATTTCAGAAAGAAAGAAACGGAGACAACATCTCGAAATAATTGTTGTAGGTTGTAGAAGAGATCTTGAAAATAACTAAATGATCCGCTGTACGAAGAATAAGTACAAGCTAATTCCTCATTTGATGGCTCGATATCTTTAATATATATATATATATATATATATATATATATATATATATATATATATGTATATATATATATTGTTTCTTCATACAATCTGAAAATATATCATTGCCAAGCAATGACATATTCAGAAACAGTTCAATTTATTTTTCGTCTATTTAGTTGCCCTTCTGCTTTCTCCAACGAGAGACATCCAAAAACTAATTTCGGAAGTATTTAAATCTTAAATATTCTTCCGAGATATTTATTTTTCTCCCTCAAGTACTGGCATTTGATTCTATTGCATTATAATGGATGTTAATTTGTTTCAAAACTATACGGTATTATATTAGCCGGTAACAGGCAGTGTCGGTAGTATACGGAGTTTGATAGAGTGGCTAGCTAATCCCTTTTGCAGACGCCTTCTTACGCACAATTTTGTTTATTCAACACCTCAGATCCGAACTGTGGTTTATAATGCAACTAAGTTTAGCCTGGGGTCAACAGACATATTGTTCTACAGATTGATTTGTTTTCTTACGGCTTATCAACCCTTTGTGGGTTATTTAAATCCGAAACATTTTAGATTTGTTTTAAGCATGTTCACCCCAAGCAATGCAGTAGAGCCCTTGAGACAAAAGGGCCTACTGGGCGTGGGAGAATTAGAAAACAGAAACGGGAAGGAGAAGAGTAATCCAGAGGACAGCAGAAAGCGATTAACTTTGCATTTAAATTTTTGAAGATTAAAATTAACTGGCGAGAACTGCAAGAAGAGAAACTGCTAGCATGGAGGTTACGGTTACATCTAGCCAGCTCAACAGTGAACTGATGACACATCGTTACCAGTCCATTCATAAAGTTTTGGTACAATAGCAAAGAGCCAATCCGTACAATTTCCATGACAGTATTCATAAAAATGGCACAGGAAGCAACTTTCTGGTGCTGGGAAAGTGACTGAAGCCGAGACGCCAGATCAGGACCAGCAATATTGCTGATTTTTCTTCGGACCTCTCTATGTATAGCAGGAGCACCGGACCATATATGGAAGAAATATTCTTAACAAGGACGAATGGTAGACTTGTAGATATTTATGATAGATTCAGGAGAGAAAAATTTGTCTAGCACGGCACAGTGAATCAACTTTCTTAGCAGCTAACCTAGCAATGGTTTCAATAGAGTTTTTGTCAATTCATATCAGCCGAGAAAATTAGCCCCAGATGGTGTTACCATGCATTATGCTGATGGAAGGCAGAAATAGATTTCTCGGGTGAGAAGTTCCGTTTTGGGGCGTTAAAATTGACAAGCCATCCTTTGTCCCAGTTAACAACAGACTGAACATCGTTTTTGACATCAGCCGCCAACATGACGTCTACCCCGGCCACTCTGTACTCAATCTCGTTCTAATCATCTGATCGTAGAGTTGATCGCTTCGGCCCAAGTTTTGTCTCGCGCTACGTTGTGCTATTTGATCGCAAGACTGGCTTGGTCCGAATGGTCGACTGGAATCGATGACTTGGTTTGGTCCGGTTAGATTAAAGTTGCACAAAAACATAAACTGAATAAAAGAAAAAGTATTTATATACAATTCCTTGATACAAAATTGATTGTACAGTTATTGATGAGTTAAGCAGGCCTATTTTCTCCATACAATAACTATCGACCCTTCCTGATTATCGTGACACGCCGTTTCATTGGTTTGAACGTGGCTTCTGGAACAAGACTTTAAATCGGATGTTTTTCTTCAGGGTGGCGAATCACATCAGATCAGGTGAAGCGGTGGTTCTCGTTTGTCCGTTCAGTCTCATCTCCGCAACGTCTTCTGTCCGTGTCTCTCGGCAATCTGTTTTTATGGGCTCCTGTGCAAGGGCTGGAATGCGGCATGATGTGCTCTGGGAATGTCAGCGTTCCCAAAACAACCAATCATGGCTTTCTCTACAAATGTCAAAATAGTGGGGAGCCCCTCTTCCCTCCTTGGAATTCTACCTGGGCCTTCTCTTTCTTTTGGTCACCTGATCAAACCCGTTTCCTTACTGCTTTGTGTGAGTACCCCTCACCATCACTACCCGAGAAGTGTGGGAAGTGCTGCGCCTTACCTGGAATTTCACCTGGCCCTTTCCTCTTTGATCACCTGATCAAACCCGTCTCCAAGGGCTATACCACTTCTAGTCCAAACGGACAAATTTTAATTATTGTTCAAAATTCTTTCTTATCGTGCTTTTGTGTGTGGCCATTTTCACATATGGGATTTATCATTTTTATTTCTTCTTCTTTTGGCCAACAGGAGACATAATGGGGACAGTCCTTTGATGTGGGAAATTTTATCGCGTTTCGGTAGATGAGAAATGTAATTACCATTCATTTCCTATTTTCTTTTGTAAACTTGTCAGCTTTTAAAATGTAATCCTTATCAATCGACCGAATTCGGGGCCAGATGTCTGTCTTCCTCTGTGTCACTCAATAGTCGTAAAATATTATCTATTTCTTTCCACGAGGTCCTTGGACATCCAAGAATATGCCATCACTTAATTTCAGTCCTTACCAAAACCATTTGCTTTCTTTTTATACATCTCCGACAGACGAAAAATTTAATTACCATTCTTTTTCTATTTTCCTTCGTCTGGTTATCAGTATATCTTCAGTCTATGGAAAATTAGAGTTTTTCTGTTTTCTATTTTTTTCACTTTACTAGCGCCTTTCCAAAAGTGTCACACCAATTTGACCCTATAAAACTGATCGAACTTACCATCAAGACAAGAGTAAATGGTTGTTTAATCAGCATTGATACCAAGTTGAGAGCTGATGCCATCGAAATAGTTCGTTAATGAAAATTAAAAACAAAGTCGAACCAAGGTTAGAGACCTGAGTAACAGCTGCATTAGTGCAAATGGATCTAGCAGATTTGCCATTCAGGATAACATTCATTTCACGATTTGATAAGAAATAATCAGTTTGAAAATTTAACTTTTCAGTTTGTGAGGAAGACCTCTATGCCAAATCCTACCGAAAACTTTCTAGATGTCCAGACGTACAGCCCGGTATTCACCCTTCTTATCTAGAGCTTGATAGACTCTATCCACAATTATCGTTAGTACATTATCAGTTTCCCAAGAGAAACAAAAACCATATTGCTTCTCTGAAAGAAGGCTCTGCGATGCTAGAGGCTTCACTACTTCAGCATTGATTAAGGCCTCTAGTCTCCAAATTATGGTAGATGGTTAAATGGCCGATAGTTGGAACAGTCAGATAGTTCACCTGAGTTCTTAAAAACCGGAAAAAACAGATGAGGATTTCCAACAAGCAGCGAAGCATTTGTTTACATTTCAGAGCGAACAGGTGCCAGAGACTATTACAGGAATACCATCAGGACCCCATGATTTGTGGGATCAGATTAGTGATGATAGCAAAACCCAGAGAATTAGCGATATGCACATCATTCAACAGAGACTCAGTGCTAAGTGGGAAGTCAGGCAAGGGTACTCCAGAAGAGTCAAGAGTGGAGATTAAGGAGAATTTACAGGCGAAACGTTCAGCTTTATCAGCAGAAGAACAGCTCAAATTGATTTAAGAGAGGGATGAAGAGCAGACTTACTCTTATTTAACGTATTGTTACAGATCCTTTTGTAATCACGAGAGCCAGAGTTGTTAGGGGCTATACGATACCCCATTCCTTCTACATACATAAAGTTAGCTCTTTCGAGGTCACGTTTACATCTATTACGTGCAACCACGAATAGCCGCCCGTTGTGACAGGAACTGTCACGCTGGAAATAATGGTTCCTCAGTTTCCCTTTTGTTACTGCATTTTGTCCGTGATATAGCATCTATTTACACAAACATTTCATAAACTGTGACATGTGAGTGTTAAATTCCTCGAGCATTCTTTCTTCATTACAAAATTATAACTTTCAGTTGTTTCTCTCGGATTGTAAGTTTAAATTACTTTGTAGTACCTATTTTCTTTCAAATGATTTGCTTTTTATCATATTCTTTCACACTTAGTAATATATTTCGTCTTATGGGTTTCACTGCCTTGATTTGGTTGAAATTATTAATAAAAAATACTTGCTCTTTGCCCACATCTTCTATCTATCTTTTGTCGGCAGAACCACATCTCTGTAGCTTCAAGTTGTGAAGAGATCGTCTAAAATTCTAAAATGTTACCTCAACCAAGTTTTATGTACTTTTCTTCTCTTTGTGCTAATAATAGTGGAATAAAAACAGATTTCTCCATTCTATCAAAAATATACCGTTGTGTAGATTACTGTATATATCGTTTTCGCTTCATCGAATAAACCGATTTACAACTGTTCGAAACAGATCGACTTTGCCGTAGAATGTTATCAACACACCTAGATTATCAGTTTTAAAATCAAATTGAAATATGCTAGTTATTGTACAAAAGGAAAAGCCCGGCTCAACAGTCATTAGGTTTTCAACTTTATTTCTTTATCCGTTTAGCAATGGCCTCCAATAGTTTTTCTTTTTATTATAAAAAAAACTCGACATCCATTGGCTGAGAAAACAACTTGTTTCATTGGCAATTTTCTGTCTATAAAAAAAATGAAAAATATGTCACAGTTTCCATTCATAGTGTTGTGGTGTTCTCCCTCTAAGACTCTACGTAAGACTCTTCCGCTTACTATAAGTTTAGCAGGAGAGAAGGATCAGGGAACAGTGAATAGATTGAGCGCTAGTTCAATCGATACAGTCTCACTAGTCGTGTAATACTTTTCTGGTGTACTTACTGTTAAATATACGATATATCTGCAAACCTGGTTTTTGTTATCACTTAACCATTTAATTGGTCACAACACAGTAAGCCTACGAGTTAAAGGTTGTGTCTTGTTTAAGAAGTTTAAATCCAAATACGTTTATAATGTGTTATTTAAAGTTTTAATTAATAGCAATAACGATGGAATTAATTCTCCCTTTATACTGTTTAGTGTCTTGCTATTGAGTACAGATTAACAAACACGGCTAATGTTTGCTTCATTCTATCACTCCAAGAAGTATGAGAGTCCTTAAGGTAAATATGGAATGTCTATGACTGGAGATTTTCAAAATTCATTGTTATGTCTTTGTAGGTTTGCTAAATAATTTACGCCGTCTTGTGGGGATGATGTATTTTCCATTCAACAAAATGTTTTCTACGAACGCGGCATTGCAAGATAGTCGATTATCTGTCGCTATTTCCATGTCAATTGTTCAGACGATCTACATTCTTTAATTCCAACATTATTTCTTTATAATATCGACGATTTTCCATTGTCCAGTTTTCACTGCACCAAATAAACAGGTTTATAATTTAATTCCTTTATCCTTTTAGAAATGACCTCCAATAATTTTTTAAATTATTTTTGCTATAAAAATCTCAACATCCATTGCCTGAGAAAACAACTTGTTTCATTGGCAATTTGCTGTCTACAAATATAAACGAAAAATACATCACATTTTCTATTCATAGTAAGCCAACGAGTATATGATTCCTTAAGACAAATATGGAATGGAGATTCTTAATATAGGTTTTCTGGGCTTGATTGGAGTTCTATGTGTTGTGGCCTGTTTAGGAATCAGAAAGAAGGACACGGAAGACGAAGCTCGGTTATCCTGCAGTTGGATAATCATTGTGGAATTCACTTGTCTCATTTCAGGGGACTAATTCTTCCACGCGCCGATGGCGAATCTTATATGTGTTGTTCTCGTCCTAAGTATTATCGTTCATTACCAACCTTCATGTGATTATTCCATTCAGTAACATTCCCTAGCGTACAACACTAATGTTCTCCAAAGTCACTCAAGATAGAAACTTAAAGTCTAAATGAATGAGTAGAATGGTATGAATGGAAGTGTATTGAAATAACATTATATATACAAAGCAAGAGTGTTAGTAATAAGCAGATAGAGGTGCAAACCCGAAAGGTAGGTTAACACTGCGTCCCCGCTCCACAACCGACAACTCAACGACTCCTGCAGTTCGTATTTATGAGAGGAGGAAGAGTTCATCCTACTGTAGGGGGGTTTACAACACTATGTCGTTGACGCGGTCTTGTGGATTATGACGTGTATTCCATTCTAAAGCCTCTTACCCAAGAATGCAATATTGCCTGGCTATCGATAACCTGTCCCTATGTCCATGTCAGTTGTTCAGATGAGCTAAATTCTTTCGTTTCAACAATACCACCATGCTATCTCCACGGAGACAAATCACCCTTACTTAATCCGTATTCCAAATTTAAGGAAGATGTTCTAGTGAAACCGATAGAACAGGCTCGTGTGGATGCTCCCTTGAATACTTCAAGGTCAGTTGTCGTTTTTCCTCTTCATCCTAAACATCTTCATTATCTGCCATCATCTCTTCCATTCATACCATTCTACTCATTCATTTAGACTTTAAGCTTCTATCTTGAGTGACTTTGGAGAACATTAGTGTTGTGCGCTAGGGAATGTTACTGAATGGAATAATCACATGAAGGTTGGTAATGAACGATAATACTTAGGACGAGAACAACACATATAAGATTCGCCATCGGCGCGTGGAAGAATTAGTCCCCTGAAATGAGACA
>OZ038503.1:83098326-83118326 GCA_964036315.1 Acanthosepion esculentum | reverse complement strand
TCTTTTTTACAGGTTTTCAAAGAAGACGTTTAACCATCTTGACACCTTTTTCGTAAGAATCACTGAAAAACCCTTTGAGTTATTCAGCTAGAAAGGGAATAGGCAAAATTCGTTTTGTTTCAGCCCCACTATGCCATCTAAACTGAGCAGTGGTGAGCGAAAAAAGCTCATTCAGACTTTCAGCAATGCTACCAACAGTCAAACTCTGGATTTCATCTTCAAAGTCCATTCAAGAACCATCAAGAAAACGGTGAATAAGTTTGCAAAAGAAGGAACAGTAGAATGGAAAACTAGTTCAGGAGGTCAAAAGAGCAAAAGTGATCATCATTTCAATTTAATACATTCTTATTGTTCAAAGTTGAGTTCAATAGTTTTACAAAAATCTTTGAAAATTCCAGTAGGATATCTTTAATCATTTCTCATGTACAACGGTTCAAAAATCAATCTAACAAATGTACAATTTTGCTTTTACACGATTTGGTCATTTTTACCGTTTCATCATATATATATATATATATATATATATATATATATATATATATATATATATATATATATATATATATATATATATATTGGCAGCATATCTTCATTCAAGTATGTTTATTTAAATAATATAGACATCCTGACGACAACAACATTATCAAGAGGCCGTACACTCTATTCGACGGATACAAAATCACTCGCACAACATTTAAAGACATATACATGTCAACTTTCATAATACAAGGAAATCTTTGTTGGAACACCAATATACTAGACCATGAAAATAATATGCAAAAACTTCAAATTTTCGAGAGACTCTATACCAAAAGCAACCAACCAACTGTGAAAGAAATTTGTTACTAATGTAGAATCAATGTTTTAACATGCAATTTAGTTGACCCAAATTTAACACCATGTTGAATTTTACTATCTCTGGTTACTTATTCACGCGTGTTTACAAAAATCACCTTCACAATTATTCCTGTTACATTATGTTTGTCTTCACAACAACTACGGCGCCTTCATTGATGAATTTCAACTTAACATCAAGAAGAGAAGATAATTAGAGACCAAGAAAGAAAGGATAATTATAAAAGTAAATAGACATATTTCTATATTATCTAATGAAACATGCTTGAATATATATATATATATATATATATATATATATATATATATATATATATATATATATATATATACTTACGGCCACATCAGATGATAGATAGATAGATAGATAGATAGATAGATAGATAGATAGATAATGAACAGACTGAGATAGATAGATAGATAGATAGATAGATAGATAATGAACAGACTGAGATAGATAGATAGATAGATAGATAGATAGATAGATAGATAGATAAATAGATAGATAGATAATGAACAGACTGAGATAGATAGATAGATAGATAGATAGATAGATAGATATGAACAGACTGAAATAGATAGATAGATAGATAGATAGATAGATATGAACAGACTGAAATAGATAGATAGATAGATAGATAGATAGATAGATAGATATGAACAGACTGAAATAGATAGATAGATATGAACAGACTAAATTAGATAGATAGATAAATAGATAGATAGATAGATAGATAGATATGAACAGACTGAGATACATATTACCAGACTGAGATAGATAGATAGATAGATAGATAGATAGATAGATAGATAGATAGATAGATAGAGACAGAGAGATGTGAATAGACTAAGATAGATGTAAATTTGGTTTTGTTTCCTTGCAACTTATTGAATTTTTGTTTCTCTTCATTGTCTGGTAATTTATTGCCATTTTTTAATTACTTCTCGTTCTTGTCTGTTAATTCAAAATGGCGCATTGTCTCCAGCCAAAAGAAACAATTAATTTAAACAATCTTTAATGATACATAATTATAAATACCACCCACGATATAAAAGGAAAGACAACTTTATAAAAAAAAAGGTTAAGAGTTAAATAAAATAGTAATGTTAGTATTAAATGTTTCCTTATAAGATTACTAAAAGAGTGTATCAAGCTAATGGTGAAACTCTAGCCGTTGCTTTGGACATCTCGAAAGCATTTGACAGTCTTCGGCCTGAATGTCTTCTTCGCAAGTTGAAAGATTATCGTATTTCTGAACGAATTTTTGAACTGATTCAGTCTTACCAAATCTGAAAATGAAAGACGTCCTGAACGGATACTCTTCCAGATCTATCCGTATTAATGCAGCTCTCATCCAGGGCACTATCCTTGGATCTACACTCTTTCTAATGTTCATCAATGCCTTTCCTGATGCCGTCATTTATCAGCTATTTACTCCTGTCTCAGTAGTAAGTCTGATCAGTTTGATACGGTCAAATTGGGAGCTAAACTAAAAAATATCATAAAGTTGTTCATTTGAGTAATGAAAGGTTTGTTAATTGTAACGCTTCCAAAATGAATGCTCTCTGTCAACAATCTGAGAGACCCTTTCTGCCTTCCATCAACATGACTAACCCCCAGTTGAGTGACTCTTTGTGCATTCTCGGGCTGACGTTTCGCGTTGAAATGAAGTGGAAAGATTATATTGAATCACTTGATAGGAAAGTTATTTCAGTGTGTCGTACGTGACAATTTTCTCTCCAGAATATATCTTACATAGTTTTAAATCTATCCTTCGTCCCTGCATCTGAACTGCTGCTCCTGTTATATATTTAGACATTCTTGAAATAATCCAAACAAAAGCCAGCAATGTTGTTGTTTCTAACATGGCATCTCGGCTTCAGTCACTTTCACACCGCCATAACGTAGCTTCCCTGGGCCATTTCAATAAATATTTACATGGTAATTGTTCTGATGAACGTCGCACTATGGCACCTAGATTTATTAAGTTAAGCGCAGTACTAGATTGGCGGCAAGGTCTCATCATTTTACAACTGAAATGGCTAGATGTAACCGTAATCTCTATGCTAAAATTTTCTTCTATCGCACTTCTCTCTCGTCAAAATCTCTTTCGGCTTCTTGCTTCCAAGTCAACTTTAACCGTCACAGATTTAAATGTAATATCAATCGTTATTTTCTTTGAACTCACTCTCCAGTCGTAATTGATCTAGCGAGAAAATATTGTTAATCATTACACCCCTTCTTAGTGCCCAGATGGAGATTTTATGAAAGTATGGGGTACCCAGTGAGGATAGAATGCACTATCCAGTCATAATTGGTATAAAGAAAAATGTTTGTTGACCATTACACCACGTCGATGTATCCCGATCTGATGTAAATGGAATGGCACAACGAAGAGTAATATTAAAAAGGCAAACTTTGCTAACACCTACGAAGGATAGTAAATTTTAGATAACTATGATAGCATCTGTCTATATTTCTGAGATGAGGTATTATGTAGATTATTTACATTATTCGGACTATTGTCCTCATCTTTGTCGCCATATTTATTACAATGTTTCGGCCGTTGTACGCTCCAGTCTTCTTCAGGTGGTTGGAATGTCGAACTGAACCCTTTATTTCACTCACTGGGGTAGACTGTTCTACTTCCATGTGCCATGTTTAATGGATGTCAGTTATCAGTTATCTCCTGTTCATTTCCCTCTGAAAGTTCTCCACTGCCTTAACCGGGTATTGAACTCACACCCTGTCAATGAATCTAACCAACGCCTTTATCCACTGTTCCATGTGTCCTTGAATAATGTAAATAGGAAGAAGAAGAAGAAGAAGAAGAAGAAGAAGAAGAAGAAGAAGAAGAAGAAGAAGAAGGAGGAGGAGGAGGAGAAGAAGAAGAAGAAGAAGAAGAAGAAGAAGAAGAAGAAGAAGAAGAAGAAGAAGAAGAAGAAGAATATTTGTTGTATGAATTCTGGATATGTTGGACCATGATGATCGGCAGACAGACAGATCAAAATTAACATTGTTTACTAAATTTATGTGACACCAAGATCAAACAAATTATCTACTCATATCCACTGCAGGATGCACTTTGGACACGGTACCCTTATTGTTTTTTTTGTTTTTATTGGAATAGCAAAAGAGGCTTTCAAATAATTAAACAAAGTATTACGAAACATTCGTTAAGAAACAAAGAAAAGAGTACTGTACATGCAAATTACAAATTGGAAGTACTAAAATCAAACAAGTACAGCATTTTAAATACCGCGAACGAAAAGTCTGACACTAAAATCCAGAAGCGCAATGGGATAGCGAAATATGCCTTCAAAAAGCTAAGCAAAATATTAAGAAACAGGAAACCTCTGTTAGAAACAAAGAAAAGCGTAGTGAACTGATATGTAATATCAGTCTTCCTACATGGCAGTGAAGGCTGGACAATCTCCTCACTGGTGAAAAAAAAAGACTTGAAGCAACAGAATTCTACTTCTACAGAAGGATAGTGAGAATAAAATGTGAGCAACAACGAAGTTCTACAGAAAACTGAAACAAAAAATACGCTTAAACTTAGAATCCGAAATTTTTAGGGGACATAATCATGGATTAGTGTTTGGCGAATTTAATACTAACAGGGCCTATTTAAGGCAAATGGATCAGAGGAAACCAGCGTATAACCTATTAACGATCTTATGTAAATGGTTGGCAGAACAGTGATTAAGAGAGATAGCAAAATGACAAATTTTACTAAGAGCTACAAAGGACAGGAAGTTGTGGAGAGCCATGATTTTCCACATTCGGAAAGAATATGGCACATATAATACGAATTGTTATTTTCTTAATTTGTTTTTAATCAATTCATCAAATGCAAGGCGATAATCAAACGGAGACTCCGGGGGTTGCTTGGAGTGAAAGTGAATGAAGAGACTTTCGAAGGAACTGGAAACCCAATCGTAAGCAAGTGACAAGGCATAAACCTCTCTAAATCCAGTGTAGCAAATACAGGTGCTGGATTGATTAGATTATTTCTGCAAATCTACCCAAACCATCGACATGATGCACACTGGGGTGGCACGGTTAGTATTTACTTCAGAACAATATGGCACGGTCTAACCAC
Organism: Acanthosepion esculentum; assembly: GCA_964036315.1. NCBI lineage: Eukaryota > Metazoa > Mollusca > Cephalopoda > Sepiida > Sepiidae > Acanthosepion > Acanthosepion esculentum. Next base: position 83,113,365 of record OZ038503.1, on the reverse strand, counting down.
ACGTGGCCGAGTGTACGCATTCTGACCATGAGATCCGGGTTCGAATCTCACTACGGTTGATTTGTCAGGAAGGATGCTTCCTGATGCTATCGGACTGGAGGGGTCGATCCCAGCGTGATTGTGCCTGAAAACGATACCACGGGTTGATGCAAGCCTTGGAAACCTTGGTAGACGGGTCGTCCAAGTCACAAGTGGTCGAGGGCGTGAGCGTGCTGGCCTTGTTCAAACTTGTAAAGTCTGCCCAGCATAGTTACAGTATAAACCACAGGTGGTCTATGTCGTTGTGAACAAACACAAATGCGCCCGAGCAAGCGACTGCAGCAGGGATTGGCTAGCCGCTCTATTAGACGGGTATCCTCGAATATGAGTGGCCAGCTATACTCCGGAACAAAAACGTGTTATATTTAGATTTGATGCATTTGATATGAAAACTGTTATTTACATTAAAATATTATTCTTAACTTTAAATAGGCAACATCTTCCTGGCTTTGTGTAATAACGGCCTGGGATGATGGAGAGGCAGGCCAAAAAGACCGTTGTGGCTTGATACAAATTACAAACAGACGACTTAGTCTTTCGATCGTATTGAGATAAAGTAAACAAATAAATACTTTCGAGTAATGTTGGCTGATGGAAAAAGCGATGCAGTCAGCAGTATTCATAACGCATCGACAAAATCGTTCATTCTGCCTGCTTTTTAATGTCAAAGAATCATCAATTAGCACCAAGATAACATGGTTTCTTTTCATCTTCGTTACAAAAAGCACATGTCATCTCCATGATTTGATTTCACAGCTAGATATAAACTTCCGTGGCGGAAACGGAAAATTAGCTGAATAGGGCTTAATATATTAGATGTTCTTATGAAGGAGACACTTGGCCGAACATTAATTAATTAACAAAAGGGGAATAACGGTCGGTGGTGGTGGACAGCGAAAGAGGAATATTATGGATTAGTGATTATTATCAGGTAGATTAATAGTAAATCCCTTCATCAGATTCGATAGATAATCCTGAATTTGACGACTGGTCGTCGGCGAAGAATCTTATTTTCTTAATTGAGCCTGTTCTAACATGGCGCATGCGTTAGCGACATTCAGTCTTTAAAGAAAGAAGATTTTGCATTTTCAACTCAGATTTTCGAATCAGATACTGTTGTCATTCAATAATTTGGGTAGCATTATCTCCATCCATATTACTGCTGCTTATTATTCCGGTTTAACCGAAAGTCGTTTGGTTTGTTTTGTTTTCTTTTACGGCATACCAACCTCAATAGGTTATTTAATACCGACAAGATTTTTATTGTTGGTAATATTTTTTCCAAAAGTGTATTGCTGGTAATATTTTTTTTAAATGTATTGCTGTTGATTTTTTTTTCTAAAATATACTGCTGGTGGTATTTTTCCCAAAAAGTATTTCTGGTATTAAAACCTATTTTTATGCTTTCATAATGTTTTTACCTCTTTTGTTACTACTTGCCCATAGATTTGACACTGACAGGTGCCACCACCCCGGGTTTTGTTGAATCTGGGAACACCAACAATTAAGAGGTGTTTCCATGCTTCTCAAAACCTCCTAATCAAAGGCCTTGCTGTCGAATGTAGTTTATCGTCTTACCCAAGACGCGGGTGTAGTTTATTGTGTTACCCACGTCGCGGGTGTAGTTTATAGACTTACCCAGGACAGACTGTGGAATCTCCAGAGTTCTTTCAAATAATTCTGTTAAGTATTATGCTAATTTTACTCGCCAGATATTTTTAATAAGATTAGTATTATTATCATTCAAAATGATGAAGGGCATACATAAAGTACATGGCATACACCATCGTATCACTACACCCGCGTCCTGGGTAACACAATAAACTACACCCGCGTCCTGGGTAACACAATAAACTACACCCGCGTCCTGGGTAACACAATAAACTACACCCGCGTCCATTTGGAACGATAAAACGAAATACAAATTCACACCGTGATTCGAAAAGTTTTTATAAGGGGAGAGAGCTAGAAAAGAATGATTTATTCCCCCGTTTTTTATTTCCCTCGTTATCGGCATTATATCCGAGATATAATAACGCCGTAATTCAAGGATTGAATGGAATGGCTGAAAGAAAGAGGAATGGTAAACATGCTTTATTCTCAGATAGACTTTTATACCATACACAAAACTCTATCTTATATATAAAGTACAGTGTATGTGTGTTTGTCCAAACAACTCCTTTGCTCCTACTGGCCTGATATCAATGATTCATAGCTTATTCAAAAGACAGTCGCAGGAAACTATTTTCGTTGAGTTCAGATGCAGGGTTGCCAGATTATGCGTGGTTAAAAATATATGTTAATATATTATACTAGCTATTATCATTGCTTTCGTTGTTCAATGAGAGTAACTTTTATTATGCTTTTGTATCCAAAATGCAGTGCACGTTTTATTATTAACTAGCTTTATAGTCGTTCTATCAGGCGGCATTTAAGCTAGCTCCTGTGAAGGTTTGGCCATCATTACATTAGCTAGGGAGGATCAGATGCGATAAGCAATAAACTACCGAAGAACTCATAATTGATCGCTGCATTTAAGTATTGAATTAATGTTTAAGCTTACCTTTTAAAAGATGAACGATATTTCATCTGCTGCCACTTAGTTTAAAGACAATTTGATGTGCGTAGGTCCTTACTTTCCGTACAAACAATTATTTTTATTTGATGGATGACAGAACAGAGGACAATTTATAAGATAAAATTAGTATAGTGCAAAGATGAGAAAAGTAGAAATTAGAATTAGTTATAGATTCAACATTTGAAAAGTTAGAAAAAGATAATAGCTAATTAAGTAAAATCTTCTTCAGTTGCGACTCTGTCGTTTGACAGAGTCGCCCCTGAGTGGACTCTGCACAAAGACAGAGACGCGGCTGAGAGATGATAAATAATGTCTTACAAACCACTCGAGAGTAGTTTACACACTAAAAGATTAATTTCTATATATTTTACCTACTTCTAGGCAATATCACGCTTTAAGTTTGACTAATTTGCATATTGATTTTTTTAAAAATTACTGTTCTTTTATTCTAGGAATCTTTTGATTTTCCTATCAAAATTAGATTTGTTTATGAATATCGTCTTCAATAGAGCAGAAAAGTATTTGAAATTTGCTTTTTACTTGGCCTTCAACAAGCTGGCATCTATGTGTAAAACTTTTCCTTAGCAAGCCAATTTATGAATGAAATGTTCATTTAAAGATTTAAGATTTCATGTTGTGAATATATCTTACTTTGCGAAGTGACAGCATGCGGGTGAAATCTGCCTGTATAGATTTATACCCGTGTCCCACGCAGGGAATAATATATCACGTATGACTACAAAATGAGGGGCACCTCGAAGCGATGTAATAGTTAGCAAGCTTGTCTCGCTAGAACAATTACGACTGAGTAGTGAGTTCGATCCTCACTGGGTGCCCACTATTTTCTCCCTTGTACCGTATCTAAGCTATGCTTGGAAAATAACTATATCTACAGAATAGGTGTAAGCAGAAGCGTCTTACATATAATATGGAGATACTTCTGTGTCTGGAGAAGCCCTGTTTAGGACACCAGATTCAAACGGTCCGGATTCATCTATGTCACAGGCGAGTACATATTCCACGAACGTGAAAAAGCGAGTTTTGGGTTTTTCCAAATTGAGGACTGCGAGCTAGTCTCATGCTTTGTAATCAGGCAGTATACCCGAATGTATTTATGGTAGCAAAATCATTAAATATTACCATTTTCCCCGGTCACATGCCTCGTCATCTTCGGGATGGTATGAATGATCCAAACGAAACATATGTGTAACAAAGAATTTAATCCTTAACTCAGACTGGCAGTTATGTTAATTCGACCGTCCTGCCTACCCGTTTGATCATCGTCTCCCTCCAGCTTTGTAAAGGCTTTTCGGCCTCAGTATGGTTTGAAGCTTAGATATGCCGGATACTGAACTCAGAATTTAGAAAGTGGCTAGAGGAAAACTTCTTCCGATGAACTGCTTCTTTTTGAAAACCGTCTCCCAAGAGGATGCTTCCCGACCAAAACAATATTGACCTTATTCAAGTACAGGTTTTGCAGTTATCATTTCTTATATATCTTTAAAAAAACTGTGCCTCTTACCTCACATCTTACTCTTACCTCTTACACAACACACTTAGTAAACCTCTAACTTGTGCGGCTCATGGGCCTTGCATTGGGTGAACAATAGTAAAATCATAAAAAGACAGAGCTCAAACAGGGATCCACTTTCCCACTCTCTTTAAAAAAAAAAATAACACAGTTTCGACAGGTTTTCTTTCGGCCATCCGCAAATGCGTGCAACATTTGGAAAATATTTCAGAAATGATGAACAGAATTGATCTCCGGTCTAAAAGTGTTCTTATTCCGAATACTGTCATGTCCGATCTCCTTCTAAGTAAACTTCACAACACGTGATAAAAATTCAGAATACTCTACGGCTTACGGCCATATCACGTGTAAACATCAGTTCTCGACCGATCACCGAAATTAAGCAGCGTTGAACCTAGGTGGGTGACCGCTCGGGAATATCAATTGTAAGCTTGAATGTGCGGGTGCTGAGATGGATAAACACTCGGAATGGGAAATCAAATTCCAATTTGGGAAAAGAATGAATCCACATCTTCTCCCCCAGCTATGAGTTAAATATTAAGACTCGTATCAGAAAATCATTATTTTCAGCAATAAAAAGTTCTTACAACCCAAAAGTATGTTTCTGTTTTAAATAACTTCAAAAAGGTTGATATGACGTAAAAAACAAATCAAGAGCAAAAAAAGAACACTCTACGTGATCCTAATGTTAATCACTTGACTTTAAAGCAAGAAAGTGGGATTTCACCAACATTTGCGCTACGTAGGGCACTCAAAATGCTAAAACTGACGAAACAAAGCCTCATATCAGATATTCAGAAGGAAAGAAGATTGGACACTTCATCGCTCGAAATATTATAGTGTAAACACCAAAGACACGGAAACTGGCCGAAATTGAGCAATGTATAAAAGGGCAGGGTTCGATTTTGGAAGCGTGGTATTGCACTCAATTTTTGAGGAAATGAGTTTGAAAATTAAGTTTAGGTCCAAAATCGTCGGGTGGAATTTAATTTCGGTGATCAGTAAAAGCTTTATAGCACAGCCTTATAAAATTTATAATATACTGAAGCTTTACAAATTGTATATAGATAGGTACCTCCACGAGATCGCTAAAAAAAAGAGCATAGCATAATCAAAAAGACGCCAAACTTGACGAAAACAAAATTTTATCGTCTAAATGTTTATGTTATTATTAAGAGGAAAGATCATAGTTTATTTTAATTATTTATTTAAATGTTTCCTTCTTTTTAGAACAATTTGAATTTTCATGTAAAAATGCTTGTTCCTATTTGTATCACCGGAACTAGTAAAATAACATACAATTTTTAGCACGTTTTTTTTTTTTTGAATGACACACATTAATTTGGAAAAATTTGGCAAAAATAAAAATAATTGTCTGATGTTAATGAAACTTTCAGAAACTATTCACAGATTATCGAAATTATTATAAATATTGTTTATTTTATTAAAGTCATGGGATAAATATTTTTTATATTTATAACCCCCCTTAACTAATTTTATGAAATTTCTAGAAATTCGATCGTGTCCACCTTTAGTGATGACAATAGTTAAAAGCACGAAGCTTTGAGGAATGCAAATCATGTTTTTTTTTGTTTTTTTTAATTGGACCCCACCTACCTGAAAATCAACTCTGAATTGTAACATACAAAACTCTATAAAACAAAGATATTATTTAATTTCAAATGCTTTTATTTGCTTTTAGTTGTTTTTTATGAATATGGATAATGTTTTCTGAAAGCAAAAACTTTTTTTCGATGAAAAATGAATTTTTAATACAATTATTTGTTATTTCTTTAATTATAATAGATTTTTACATTTAAGTTGTTAAAATATTATAAAATTAGTTAAAAGCCGCATCCACTTTCGTAAGTGTTCTTATGATAAAGATCTTTTTTAGCGTGTTGTAAATTATATCGTTTTGACTAATCAGAAGATCCACAGTAATTAAGAAATGTAATGTTGTGTTTATAATCAGAAGACCAACCAGAATAAAATTAAGTTGCGTTATTTGAGTTAAGCATTGTTCTCCGCTGTTAAGGCCTTTACTTTTGCGAAACACGTGTGGAGAAGTTAATTTGATTTTTCAATTTCAACTGAGAAGGGTACCTACAAGTATCAGTATCATTTAAATTTATATGATCTTATTTTTATATTAATCTCAGTTATGACATTTTTCCATAAATGAAATATCAAAATTAATAATAAAATGAATGGAAATACAAATAACACAGTAAAATGTAATAAATGTACATAAAATTATAGTATTTTATGTACACTTCTGATAAAATTTCATAAGAAACGTACCTATAAATTAATTAGATATCTTTCTTATGAAATTTAATCTCAATCTCAACAGTCTTATTTTAATTTCTTTATAATATATTTTCCATAAAGCATCGTAAACGTAATGGTGAAAGCTAAGTACAAAAAAAATTAGAGCGCTGAAAGTTTTCCTTAAAAAATAACGAGGTAAATAATCCGTTCGCTTAAATGTAAATAACTTCACTTTTCAATAATCAATGCAAATGTAAAGCATTTTGTCTTAGTCATTTTTCAGCCATTTCCGCAATTTCTTTTACATAGGTTTTACTTATTGAATACTGTAAAAAAGACTGCATATTTTACTTGCGCTGTTTCATACTTAAAATTTTGGTTTGAATATATTTTACATTCAATGTATCTAATACAAAAATATCATTTGCATTTATTCTTGAAATAGTAAAATTAGGAAAATAATAACATTGCAATCCCAATGTGCATCATGCCGACGGTTAGTTTGAGCTGGATTGCGACAGTTTTCTTTCTGCTGTTACAGGGCAAACATGGGCGCTGCGCTAGCAGTGGGCACCAAGGAGGACCAAATATCAGTGATCCGATTCCTCTGGTCAGAATTTGTGTGAAAGGCTGAAATTCATCGGCAGCTATAAAACAATATGGTGACAACGCACTTATGCTCAGAAGCGTGTATGAGTGGATCGATAAAATCTAAAAGTGGCCGGACAAGCGTGACGCACAAAGAAAGAGCAGGACGACAGTCAACCTCCACCACTGGCGAGAGGATTCAGCAAGCTGGATATATGATAAAGGCCCAACGGAAAATTATCATTAATGAGGTAGCAGAGTCTCGCAGAGTTTCGGATCACTTCTCTTTGTTCCTCCATAGTGCACACTGCTGGCGGAGCGGCTATGTTTACACTGTAACAACAGGAAGGAAAATGGCGCGATCAAGTTCAAATTTTGAGCACGTGACCACAATAGTACCAACTATAAGCACGCATGGGCAGAAGATATGTTCTGGCGTATGTCGGATGATTTTTTAGATATCAACTTAATAAAAAAAATACAGTGTTATTTTTCATTCTGACATTAAGAGGCCTACCTAACACACGATGGCGAAATGCGTTGTCATTATGAAGCTTTTTCCCACTTTTCTCATCTATACATTTTTGTTCTGTTTCTGTATCCTTTGAACACACATACAATTCTATATATTAGAACAATGGAAAAAATGATTGATAAAGTAGAATAAATTTTATATTTTCGCGTTTCCTTCTCTTGAAGAACTTCATCAGACTAAAGCAATGTGTTGGTTGATGGAATTATATATGCATACGACAAAGATATAAAAACGCCAGCACACAAAGTTACGCTAAAGTTGTTGGAACTCTACTTTTTTTTCAGACGTGTCTGAACATGGAGTCTAGACAATATCATTCAGTTTTTGTTTATTTTTTTATCATTTTTGTTTATAAGTTTTCCACATCATGATAACAGAAGAACTGCCAAGAAGGGGAAAGGTTATAAGAACCTAGACATAAATTTATAGTAGATGATTTAGCAATCAAAGCACTTTCTATAGTCCCTCTTTTAATTAAAGTAGCATTTTTTAATCAAGCTCATGGTCAGAATAATTAATGTGAGCGAATAATGCATTGGAGATGCTATTTTGCAAAATATCCAGTGATCGTTTTTTTATCATTTCACTCCAAGCAAGATGATAATGCCACTAGGACACAGGGCGTTTCATGGAGTGAAAGTGAATGAGAAGACTTTAGTAAAGGAGAAGTGATGACTAGACAATAACTGAACATGGTTTAGGAAGATAGATGGAGATTGGTATTGCATTTAAATTTCTGAAGGCATGAAAGCAAGAAATCGGAAGAAAGTTCCACGGGTGAGAAATGCGAGAATAGAAGTGGCGGTTGCATCTAGCTACATTACAACGTTTCGGCCGTTGTATGCTCCGGACTTCTTCAGGTGTTTGGAATGTCGAACTGAACCCTTTATTTCGCTCACTGGAGTAGACTGTTCTAGTTCCACGTGCCATGTTTAATGGATGTCAGTTATCAGTTATCTCCTGTTAATTTTTCCCTCTGAAAGTTCTCCACTGTCTTAACCGGGTATTGAACTCACACTGTTTGGGTCCAGTCACTGGATCTAACTAACGCCTTTACCCACTGTGCCATGTGTCCTTGTAATAAATATGGCGACAAAGATGAGAACAATAGTCCGAATAATGTAAATAATGTACATAATACCTCATCTCAGAAATACAGACAGATGCGTCTAGCTAGTTCAACAGTAAGACGGTGAGGCCTACTTGCCAATCTAGTAGCACACTTAAATTCATGTAGTCGAGGCACCAAGGTAAAAAAACTCGTCAGTGCAGTAGCCATGAAAATATTTTGTAGAAAAGACAGAGGGAAGCCACGTCGATGGGAAAGTGACTGTAGACGAGATGCCTTGTCAGGATGCATTACATTACAGACAGAACTTTTTCTCAAGAACCTCGATATATCTAGCAGGAGCACTAGACCAGATATGGCAGCAATATTCAATACATGAACAAATGGTAGATTTATAAATGTGCAAATGGAATATGACGAGAAAAATCTTCTGGCATCACACAGTGAACAAACTTCCCTAGCAACAGACGCAGCAACTGACTCAATATAGTCGCTCCACTTCATGTCAGTGGGAAACGAGAAATCTTTTCTTTAAATTCATCGAGGTTTCTCCTATGTATTCATTGTGGCAGTCCTTACAGGTGATAAAATACATTCTTCCTTCACGTTTTAGATTATTATTATTATTATTATTATTATTATTATTATTATTATTATTATTATTATTATTATTATCAAGGGGTTTATCATGATGCAGTTAAAATAATACATATATATATATATATATATATGATTTCACCACAAGCGAGGCAATAAAGCCACTAAGACGCAAGTGATAGACAATATGAGAAAAATATACTTTTTAAGAGAAAGGACAATAAAAAACAAGAATTAACAATAGATAACGTCTGATATTGCATGTGAACGTTTTAATATCAATATTGACAGGGAAGCAAGAAGACAGAAAAAAATTGCACAAGCGTGAAGTACGATAGAAGAAACTGTTAGAATAGAACTTACAGTTATATTTCGTCATTTCAACTGTAAAAAAATGCGGTTTTGCAGTCAATCTTGTACTGTACTTAAATTTATAAAGTCATAAAAGTATAAGGTGCCATAGCGGAAAGTAATATTTATTTTGAAAAATACAAAAGTGTGGCATAAGACCAAAGGGGAATGGAGATAGGCTGGTCTTCAATTTGTCTTAACTTAAACTGAGCCATGTTTATTGGCTCAATCATATCGCAGTATTCCTTACACTAAAACAAGACATTCTTATTTACCATTCTTTAAACAGTCACCATAATACCTCAAGTCTCTATATAGTCCTATCTCGTCCCCATATGTACAATTTTTTTTTATCGGGAGGGTGGGGTGAAATAAATAATTAAATAGCGGAAAGTTCATCAGAATAATTACCATGGAAGTTTTATAGAAAAAGCAGAGTTAAATCTTCCTTACAGCGGTGAAAAAGTGATTGGAGCCGAAAAACCAGGTCAGGAGCAATAATGTTTCTTTTTGGATATATATAGTTTATTAAAATCATTTTTCTGTAAAACCAAATTACCAGCGAAATACAATTAGCTTGTAAAAGCTTACTTTTAGCATTTTTCTGCAGTTTATAAACTGTAGTAAATGATATAAATTATTAAACTCATTTTTATAGAAGACTAAAGCGATATGCATCTACTGTTAACTGGTAAAATCCTGTTATAGAGGACATTTATATTTGTATCACTGTTGATAACTGTTGAAAACTAACATATAAATAAAATAGATTATTAAAATCCTGTTTTCTATGAGATCAAAATCTTTGTGGTCTTATCGTTCGCCTCAGTACCGGGGTTATTAATATTAGGACATGTGAGGAAATGATCTCTGCGGCCCCCTATATTAATTGATCCAGTGTCCGGCGTACAAATTACACTATCCGCCCGAACGAAGGATCGCCACACGCAGTTCATACTGGGAGAAGTTAGATTTCCTTTGACAATGAAAATTTGTTACTCTGGTGATATTAATGTAATCTGAGAGAAGATTCTAACTCAACATTTGTACCATTACGTTAGACAGCTGTCATACCAAGTTTCATCGGCAATTTCTGTGAAAATCAATGTAAAGCATAATATTCGCAACCATATATTAAAGTCTGGAACGTCCAATATTGTCTTATTTTATCATGTGGAACCAAGAACTCTGTAGCAACTGAGTAAGCAGGAAATATGAACACACTGAGGCACAAGTTTGGCTTGGTTTGTTTTATGACATATCAACCTCAATGGGTTATTTAGTGTCGACAACATTTTTATTGCTGTTAATTTTTATTTTTATTTTAAATGTTTGGCTGGGAATATTTTTCCTTCAAAATGTATGGCTGGTAATATTTTTTCCTTCAAAATGTATGGCTGGTAATATTTTTCCTTCAAAATGTATGGCTGGTAATATTTTTTCCTTCAAAATGTATGACAGTTAATATTTTTTCCTTCAAAATGTATGGCTCGTGATATTTTTTCCTTCAAAATGTATGGCTGGTAATATTTTTTCCTTCAAAATGTATGACAGTTAATATTTTTTCCTTCAAAATGTATGGCTGGTAATATTTTTTCCTTCAAAATGTATGGCTGGTAATATTTTTTCCGTCAAAATGTATGGCAGTTAATATTTTTCCTTCCAAATGTATGGCTGGTAATATTTTTTCCTTCCAAATATATGGCTGGTAATATTTTTTTCCTTCAAAATGTATGACAGTTAATATTTTTTCCTTCAAAATGTATGGCTGATAATATTTTTTCCTTCAAAATGTATGACAGTTAATATTTTTTCCTTCAAAATGTATGGCTGGTAATATTTTTTTCCTTCAAAATGTATGGCTGGTAATATTTTTTCCTTCAAAATGTATGGCTGGTAATATTTTTTCCGTCAAAATGTATGGCAGTTAATATTTTTCCTTCCAAATGTATGGCTGGTAATATTTTTTCCTTCGAAATATATGGCTGGTAATATTTTTTCCTTCAAAATGTATGACAGTTAATATTTTTTCCTTCAAAATGTATGGCTCGTAATATTTTTTCCTTCAAAATGTATGGCTGGTAATATTTTTCCTTCAAAATGTATGGCTGGTAATATTTTTTCCTTCAAAATGTATGGCTGGTAATATTTTTTCCTTCAAAATGTATGGCTGGTAATATTTTTTCCTTCAAAATGTATGACAGTTAATATTTTTTCCTTCAAAATGTATGGCTGGTAATATTTTTTCCTTCAAAATGTATGGCTGGTAATATTTTTCCTTCAAAATGTATGGCTGGTAATATTTTTTCCGTCAAAATGTATGGCAGTTAATATTTTTCCTTCCAAATGTATGGCTGGTAATATTTTTTCCTTCCAAATATATGGCTGGTAATATTTTTTCCTTCAAAATGTATGACAGTAATATTTTTTCCTTCAAAATGTATGGCTCGTAATATTTTTTCCTTCAAAATGTATGACAGTTAATATATTTTCCTTCAAAATGTATGGCTGGTAATATTTTTTCCTTCAAAATGTATGGCTGGTAATATTTTTTCTTTCAAAATGTATGGCTGGTAATATTTTTCCTTCCAAATGTATGGCTGGTAATATTTTTTCCTTCCAAATATATGGCTGGTAATATTTTTTCCTTCAAAATGTATGATAGTAATATTTTTTGCTTCAAAATGTATGGCTGGTAATATTTTTTCCTTCAAAATGTATGACAGTTAATATTTTTTCCTTCAAAATGTATGGCTGGTAATATTTTTTCCTTCAAAATGTATGGCTGGTAATATTTTTTTTTACAAAATATTTCTGGTATTAAAACCTGTTTTTACACTCTCATAGTGTTTTGACCACTATTTAGGGGTTAACTATTTGCCCATAGCTGTGGCCCTAACAAGTGCAACCACCCCGGTTCTGGGTGGAAGACCAGCAATTAAGAGGTGGTTCCACGCTCCTCAAAACCTCCTGAACAGAGGTCTTGCTATTGGAAGTAGTTTGTCATCTTACCCGGGACGCGGATGTAGTTTATCGTCACACCCAGGACGCACATTAAGGCATAGTATCCTATTTTTGCGACGTTGGGTATTAATGAAATCTATATGTTTTTTTTTATCATTTCGCCTTAAACAAGGCTGTAATGCCCCTGAGATGCAAGGGGTTACTGAGTGTTAGAGAATATGAGAGAAAATCTATTATTAAGTACTATTTTTGACAGATACAATTGACAAAATTGACAGATACAATTTTAGTTAAATCATAAAGTAACTTTTCAAAAGAAAGAAAAGTAATCTTTCCAAATGAATGTTCGACAGCAGCTGCAATTTTGGTTAAAACAAAAGTCACCTGCCTAAATAAACTAAAGGTAATCTTTCTAAATAAATATCTTCTGTCAGATACAATTTGGGTTAAAACGAATTCTAACCATTATAAATAAAAGAAAAGTAATATTTCTAAATAAATGTCCGTCGACAGATATAAATTTTGGTTAAAACGGAAAGTAATAGAAATATTTTCTTATATTATCATGATCTTAGTGGAACCAAAAGCCCTGTAGAAATTGAGTATGAGGGAAATATTAACACATAGAGGCCTAGAATCCCGTTTTGGGGACGTTGGATATTAATGAAACCTCTCTCTATATTTTTTTAATCATTTTGTCTTAAACAAGGCTGTAATGCCCCCTAAGACGCAAGGGGTTACTGAGTGTTAGGGAATATGAGAGAAAAACTATTAAGTACTATTTTTGATAGATACAATTGACAAAATTGACAGATACAATTTTGGTTAAAACAAAAGTAATCTTTCTAAATAAATGTCTACTATCAGATGCGATTTTGGTTAAAACGAATTCTTACCATTCTAAATGAAAGAAAAATTATGTTTCCAAATAAATGTCTGTCGACAGGTACAAATTTTGGTTAAAACGTAAAGTAATACAAATATTGTCTTATTTTATCATGATCCTAGTGGAAAGAAAATCCCTGTAGAAACTGACTATTCAGAAAATGTAAATACATCAAGGCCTAGAATCCTGTTTTTGGTACGTCGGGTATCAATAAAACCTATATGATTTTTTAATCATTTCGCCTTAAGCAAGGCGAAAATGCATCTAAAATGCAAGGTGTTAGAGAATATGAAAGAAAAACTATTAAGGACTGCAAAAGAATGACGTTTAACAAGAAAGAAGATAACGAAGGATTACTGACAGTGAAAGTGAATTAGAAAATGTCGGTGAGTAGAAAGAAGAATAACAAAACAGGAATATGAAGCTAGAAGATAGCGATTGGCATTACATTTAAATTTTTGAAGATTGTATGTAACATGAAAACAGGAAAGTGGCAAGAAAATCGAGCAAAGAAAGTACTAAAATAAGATTTTCGATTACATCTAGCGAGTTCAATAGTAAAACGGTGAGACCGAACAGCCAAACTAGTAGTACGCTTCAATTCATTCAGTTAAGGAACGAGGGGCAAATTTCATCGGAACAATTTCCATGAAAATAATCTGTAGAAAAGACATCAAGGAGCCATGTCACAGAAGTGGGAAAGTGTCTGAAACTGTGATGCAAGGTTCTGATAGCTTATATTACAGCCCCTTCTTTGAATTTTTTCAAGAATCTAGAGATACATAATAGGAACAACCGATCAGATTTGGCAAGAATGTTAAATGCACGGACGCGCTTTAGATTTATAAATGCGTAAGATGAATTCTGACCAGGAAGCTTGTCTGACACAATATTCCTAATGGTAAAAATGACAATTGATTCAATATAATCGTTTTAGAGTACCTTTTTGACTTTCTTCAGCATGGCTAATGCTAACCTCCAGGAGAGTTACTCATTGTGCCTTCTCAGGATAACGTTTTCCGCATACAGGAAGTGGAAAGAGTATATTGAATCAATTGCAAGATCGGCTGTAAGGAAAGTTCTTTCCCTGCATCATGCTAGACAATTTTTCTCTCCAGAATCTATCTTACACATTTATAAGTATACCATTTGTCCATGCACTGACGCATCAGGTATGTTGGTTCTGCTATATATTTAGAGATTCTTGATAAAATAAAATTCAAAGTAGAATCTGCAATGTTATTGGTCCTGACCTGGCATATTGGCTTCAGTTGCATCCCCACCGCCGTAATGTAGCTTTCCCGTGCTTTCATTATAAACATTCTGGTGGTAATTGTTCTGGTGAACTATGTCCTATGGACTAGATTGGCGACAAGGTCTAATCATTTTGCACTTAAAATTTGTAGATTCAACAGTAAGTTCTATTTTAAGAGCCTCTTCACTCGCAATTCTCGCCTGCGGAAATCTCTTGCGGCTTCTACAAGGCAACTAAGACGCAAGGGATTACTGAGTGTTAGCGGAAGAAAACAGAATTAAATATATGTGTTTTTTTTATTATTATTTCAACCTAAGCATGACAATAAAGCCACTAAGGCACAAGGGAGTATATTATTTCTCTATGTTTTTT
>OZ038503.1:83060826-83093326 GCA_964036315.1 Acanthosepion esculentum | reverse complement strand
ATATTTACTAAAATGGATAAATATAAATAAATGTACGTGTGAGTGTTCGAATACATACACACACACACAGATATATATATACACAAACACACACACACACATATATATATATATATATATATATATATATATATATATATATATATCACACACACATATATATATATTTACTAAAATGGATAAATACAAATAAATGTACGTGTAAGTGTTCGAATACATACACCCACACCCACACACACGGACATATATATATATATATATATATATATATATATATATATATATATATATATCACACACACACACACACACACACACACATATATATATATATATATATATATATATCGGCATATGCTTCAATGTTGAGTTATTGGGTTTAAATTAATATATATATATATATATATATACACACACAGACACACACACACACACAGACACACACACACACACATATATATATATATATATATATATATATATATATATATATCGGCATATGCTTTATTGTTGAGTTATTGGGTTTAAATTAATATTACGATGATGTCGCTGTGTTGACATGTAAACGAAAATAAATTTTTCATTCGTGTACATTTGTGTCTAGTCTGTCTTCAAAGTTTAACGTGTGTTATCCGAGAAGTTTCCGTTTAATAATGGCAGGATATTCATATCGTAAATAGGCAGATATGATTTTAACATACGGCCGTGCGAATGGTAATGGACGCGAGGCTGCACGGCTGTATCAGATTGCGTTTCCAGACAGAAGACAGACGAGTCATCCAACATTTCCTGCTGTTTATCGTCGTCTTGCTGAGACAGGATCCTTGGCACCACAAACTATGGACCGAGATCTTGCGTGCGTCTGACCACGAAGAACACATTCTACAGTCTGTCGGAGATGATCCACGTATCAGCACACGTCAAGCAGCCCAAGTATGTCGTATATCTCATCGTACTGCATGAGGGGTACTTCAAGAGCAGATCATATATCCATATCATTTGTAATGTGTGCAGGGTCTTTCAGCCTCTGTTCACTCACCACGTGAAAATCTTTGCTGATGGTTTATAGCACAAGCTTCCGATCCGTTGTTTGTCTCTTCAGTCTTGTTTACGGACGAGGGGATAGATTAACAAATTAATACAACCAAAATTTGTGAGTGGATAGGAATTGTCATAGTACAATAGGGGCTAGACACCTATATCAGTTTACGATTCATGTGTTGTCTGGAATTGTTGGTGACTGTCAGGTAGGTCCATATTGTCTCCCATGACGTCTACATGGAGCTGTCTCCAGGGACTTTATTTCGAATACATTTCCAGATCTGCTAGAGGATGTACCCCTGCTAATACGAATATGCTTGTATTTTATGCACGATGGGGTTCCAGTACATTTTAGTCATATTTTTGCGAAGCGCTGGCTGACATCTACCATTAAAAATTGATAGGTATTGGAGAACTGGTTTCACGGCCTGAACGTTTCCCCGACCTCAATCGTTTAGATTTTTATCTGTGGGACCACAGAAAACAATTGGTTTATGCAGCAGACCATAATAATATAGAGACTCTTCATCAACGTGTCGTGGGGGGCCTACAAAACCATTCAATACCGTGTGGAAATATTTGACAGGGTCCGCCAATGAATGATCTGACGGTTGCATGAGTGTGTAGAAGCCAGCGGGGGACATTTCGAACATTTGTTTTGAGTTGCTGTGTTGAGGTGAAACGATGGACTTTTGAATATATGTTTATACGAACGTATTTGTATATGGACATTTTACTTTGTTTTCGTGTCATATTTTGTGAAATTACTTTTTGGATTGTAACTTCGATTGTACATTTAACAGCATGCACTGTAAACTTTAGACTTAACAGCTCAAAAAGTGAAGGCCTCAAAAAAACAAGTCATTACAAATTTTCAGAATATACTCTGCTTGCATCTACACACGATTCTACAGTCGCATGCACCCGTCGGATCATTGACTAGTAAACACTTTATATTATATTATATTATATATATAAATATGAAAGATACACACACACGTATATATATATATATATATATATATATATATATATATATATATATATATATATATATATATATATATATATACTTAAAAATAAGTCACTACTGGTATAATACATAATATATATCTACTTTTTTTAGCGTCATTAAATTTAAATAGACGCACCATACAAATAGACCAACTGGTGTGTCTACTTACAAAAATAAACTTCGGGCAGTGTATCCACAACTTCGAGCACATTACTAAATCCGAATATTGGAAAAATATCATAAGAAAATGTCGCTTATTTTTAAGCAAAACTTGTTTGGGTGAATACTTGGTGACTACATATATATACATATATATATATATATATATATATATATATATATATATATTTAAAGACATTTATATTATGTTTAACGTTCTTTTTATAGATAAAAAGAACGTTAAACATAATATAAATGTCTTTAAATAAATTATCGGATTATGTCCAATTCTAAAATATATATATATATATATATATATATATATATATATATATATATATATATATATATATATATATATACATATATATATATATATAAGCCCACACAGCTAGACTACTGTGTATAAGACAACACATGAAACTCACATAGCAAAACTACATCCTTCAGAATGCCTATAGAACTAGCCGAATGTGCTCGGAATAATAACAACTATGAACAATTTTTATATTCTTTAACCCCTAAAAAAAACTGTAAAAATGCTGAAAAAACTCAATAAAAGATTAATTAAATCTTTCTTTTTGACCGTTTTCAATGAAAGATGCTTGAAAGAAAGTTTTCTGTCCAAATATACATTAATTTAGAATTTGTAAAATTATATATGTAGGGATCATTATCTCACACATCGGAGACTGGGCGCACAAACGAACTAGTTAAGTACATAAGTCGGATCATCTGACCGTTTTTAATCAGGAATTAGTATACAATGAATTTGCTAATACAGAAGAATCCCTCATATCCGGAATCCCTAATATCCGGAATCGCTAATATCCGGAATCTCTAATATCCGGAATCCCTCATATTCGGAGTCCCTCATATCCGGAATCCCGCATATCCGGACATGATTTTGATGTGTATATTTGAACTATTTGGGTGACATGTAACTGATTTAAAATTTCTGTTTTTCAGGAAATCTACTTTGGATAATTGCTTATGCTTATTTCACTCTAATGTCTTGTATTGGTGCAAAAGATGATGTGAATAAGAACAACTTTGGATTTATCGTAGAAGGTGGAAATTTTAAACAGACGAGACGTTGGTGAAAGTTCATTGTAAATAATGGCTGTGTTCAACATAGGAAAGTCAACATTGTATGATATAAAATCTTCCAAAGAAAATATTCTCTTACGTTCACACTGCTACAATGAACAAGGAAATAAAAAAAAACATGATTGTGATGAAACCTGGACTGGAATTGAAAAAGCTCTTGAAAAGGTTTTCAGTTTTATGGAAAGAAAGCCAGCATTCAGCTATGACGATTGCAATAACGCATGCAGAGTTAAAAAGTGTCTTTCATTTAAAAAATTTCAAGAATAAAACCAAAACGAAATGCGAAAAAAGTTGAGAATGACATTAGAAGAGAAAGAATCATCATGCAACAGCGACATTGTTACATTATTTGTTTTGCATACGTTGGCATACGTGAATTTTCATTAACATTACATAATTTATTTCTTTTTCCTTAAAATCAATTCCGTTATATTTCACTCACCAGTAGCTTATTTTGTTTACCATAAAGCATTGAGAGTAAATGTTAGACCTGATTTCAGTTCTTTTATTTTAATCTAAATAAAACCTCTCATATCCGAACTTTGTAACCAATTCCTCATATCCGGTATACCTCATATCCGGACTTTGTAGACAATAACCTCATATCCGGAATTCCTCATATCCGAACTTTGTAACCAATCCCTCATATCCGGAAACCCTCATATCCGGACTTTGTAACCAATTCCTCATATCCGGAAAACATTCTTAGTCTGGTTGTCAGGGATTCTACTGTAATACATCTTTAAAGGTAAATTTTAAAAAGATCGTTTTCCGCCATATTTCTTTCTCGTTGCTTAGCATATTGTTTATTTTTTTATCATAAAATTTCATTGGTAAATGTTCTAATTCTTAAGTATGAAAAAGTAATTTTTGAACATCGTTTCAGAATTTTCCAGAAAAATAAGATAACTTATAATATATTAGTTTTTTATATACACACACACACACACACACACACACACACACACACACATATATATATATATATATATATATATATATATATATATATATATTCGTTTAAATAATTATCAAGGGCGTGTTTCATAAACAAAATATCTACAGGCTATTTTATTAAAATCATTCCAAACAAAACAATAGTTCTAGTTATATTTTCAGATACAGGCCATAATTTTACGAATCTTAAAATTAAACGCACAGTCAATTCGATTTCTCTGTAATCTTATCTTGACAGATTTAGATATTCAAATATGTTATGATTTAAAAAATGCGGTTTAAATCATTAAGAGGATGAGGTGGAAGATATTTTTTTCACCCAGTGTAAGCATGAACACCTAACTCGGAATGAAAATGAATCTTTTGGATTTAAATCGCGAAAAACACCACCCTGTGGCCACCAACTTCTGGGCTTCGAGAAAGAATTATTCTCAGTTATTAATAAGATCAAATTCACTAAGACTACTAATGACCTTCAGAAAAAATGTATAAAGACATTGCCACTAACAAACAATGGGATAAGATTATCATAACTTTTGATAAAGCGGGCAATCATTACCAGATCGACGTCGGCACATATCACAAAACCATTAATAAGGAAGTCTGGAAGAATTAGAAAAATGCACCACGGCACTGGAATTTTCATCAATATTGAAGCGAAAAAGACAGCCAAAGAACTGAAAACCGACGATGGAGTCTACAAATTGCAAAGGCAACACGCTTTCATCATGGTAAAAGACTACAAGTATAGCTTCCCACACAACCACCAATATCGGCTAATGAATCCGTCAAAGAATAACATCGGTAGGATAAGCAAAAAAATCCTCGAAAGAGCCTTCAAATACACAAGAAATGCTTTAGGAATCAACAAGTTGCATAATACTGCTGGCGCCATTGATTGGTTCAATAAAAAAAAAATTAAAAAAGTTAATGCTCTTACCTTCAATTCGATATTTGCAATTTCTACCCATCCATCACTGAGAAGTTGCTAATGGATACGATAAACCTGGCCATCATCTACTGCCCCATGAACAAACAGGACATTAACACCATTAAACAGGCAAAGAAACCCATTCTATTCCATAAACGATCTCTGTAGACCAACCGTTGAAATCCTAAATTTCGTATCGCCATGGATGCGGTTGTTTCAGCTGAATCTTGTGAGCTAGTTTACTAATAATTTAGGGCGTCTTAGGTTTATTTTTTATATTAAAAACACCGGCCGATATAGGAGTGACGGGATTATAACATTTACGCAAATCAAGCGCACAAAAAGCTGATCGTCTAAGAAAAGACTAAATTAAATTCTTCAAAGACCACGCCCTGAGCATTTCCACCACCACCAATGTTAAAATAATCAATTTCCTGGATGTAACAAACCATATACTAAAGATTTATACAACCATAGATACATCAGCAAACAATCCAATCACCATCCTAGAATACTAAATAACTTACACAAGTCTGTACAATTTAGACTGTCCATCAAATCTAGCAACAAAGACATTTTGACAAACATAAAAGCAACTACGTAGAAGTCCTAGTAACCATAAAATTAACCTCGACATCTTGCTAATAGCAATAAAGACAACAATAGACCAAAACGTCACAAACGCAATATATATGGTTTAACCCGCCCTTCAACAAAAACATCAAAACTAACATCAGAAAAAAAAATTTGAATTTAATCCATATGCACTTCATTCATTCCCCTACGCTAAATAAGATGTTCAACAAAAAAAACGTCAAAGTTAGCTACAGTTGTGCCAAAAACTTCGACCAGTATATATCACAGCGTAACTGTTCCACTCTAATCAAACACTTCAATAACAAACAACAACATGCCCGCAACTTATGATCGTAACTGCAGAAAAAATAAATCCTGTCCATTCAACGGGAAATGTATGACCAAATCGGTAGGTTATACAGATGAACGAGAACGATCATGACTCTCCACAACTTCCTTCCTTTTGCATACATTCTACATAGTGACCTTTATTTAATAAATCTGAATATATGTGCAAACTATAGCTTAACCTTGAACAAAGATTCCAAAGACAATTCCTCGTGGTTGTTGTCGCCTAGTCAACTTGTTTCTGGTAAACTGATCACGTAAGGAGGCTAAGTAATCATCATAAAAATAATTGGTTCCTCGGTCAGGCGTTTATGAGGAATGCCGAAGTGGTATGCAAGTCTATCTTCAAGAAGTCACGTTGGCATCATGACCAATTAAGTATCTCCCACTGCTATGCCCATGTCGATTCTCAACGATTAAGATAACTTGACTCATCCAAACGGCTGACAGATCCGGGTACTTTCGTTTCATACTGAATTGGGATTATTTCGATTTGGAAGCAAAGTCATTCTTCTACTGTTTCCGATTGCCATAGCGTCTCCTCTTGTAAATTCTACGGAATACCGTTTAACGTTGTTGCTATTATTCAAGCAATTATTTCGTTTTGTTGTTTATGTTGTTATTTTACATTATGTAATAATATATTTGTCTATATCTCTGAGATGAGGTATTATGATTACTTACATTATTCGGACTGTTATCCTCATCTTTATTGCCGTATTTACAACATTTCGGCCGTTGTACACTCCGGCCTTGTTCAGGTGATTGGAATTTCGGTGGACAAAATAAAGGGCACGGTTTGAAATTCCTATCACCTGAAGAAGGCCCGACTGTACAATGAACCAAACGTTGTGAATATGGCAATGAAGATGAGGATAACAGTCCGAATAATGTAAATAATGTATTTAATAGCAGTTTGGTTTGGCACCTCCGAGTGGCGTTACACTCGTAGATGCATCAATAATTTTCTAGTCTTAGTCGGATGAATTTTGATCTGAAATGTTCACTGTATTTAGACTTACGGCTATATCACGTTGAAACACCGGTTCTCATACGGTCCCCGGTTAAGCAACGCTGAATCTAGTCCTACTTAGATGGGTGACCGCTTGGGAATATCAGATGCGGTAAGCTTGGATGTAAAGATGGTGTAAAGAATAACACCTCGGGATTGTCAATCGGAAAGAGTTCCAATTCCAGTCGGGTTCGTTATATTTCACTTCTAAAATCGCGTGTATATATTACAATAAGTCCAGAACGTTTTTCTTGTTCTATGGTTTAAAATATCTTCTTTGGAAGGAACGTAATAATAAATTATCAAATATAACAACACAAAAGGCGCACGAAAATATCAGACACGCCTCACTTACAGCAGTGGGGGGGAGATAAAAAAGAAAAAGTTTATAATATATAAAGCAAATTATCAGTAAATGGCAAAACATTATAAAATTACTTCAGCAAATGACAGAAAACATTCTTCTTCGTCTGTCTGACGTGTCCTTTTAGAACGTGCGTAATCAAGTCTCTCCACATTGTCTTATTCTTTGTAACTGTTATATACCGTACCTACGGACACTAATGGGTATGTCCCAATCCTCATCAATACGTTGGCCACTGTCAGGGGGAGTAATATGCTGTCTACGCTGGCAGGGTGAGCTGTCAGCGTGGGAAGCTCTTGCCATGTCGGCTCTCTGCCTCCTCTAAAACAGGTAAACAGATACCCTATACCGCGTATGCGGGGTCTATGGGCAATTTTCGCCCGAGCCCACGGCCTCGAATATTCTCAGTGCCACATCCTACCTCGTAGGTAGGCAGGTAAATATCGTAATATGCTAAGTAGTCTACCACTAGCAATGGCTTACCTACTTCACGCCGCTGGTGAGTATTGTATTTTGTTGATGTTATAAAGATTACCATTTCATTTCCAACCTCCGTTTTGGTTATTCCTCATTCAGTAACCCTTCCTAGGTTACAACGGATAGATAGATATGGGTTTAATATTATATATTGTAAATGCTACACATATTTAATCTAACGGAACCACGCAAGTAATATATATATATATATATATATATATATATATATATATACAGAGAGAGAGAGAGAGAGAGAAAGAGAGAGAGAGAGAGTATTATATACCGTACCTAAGAACAGTAATGTGTATGTCCAAATACTCATAAATATAATGGACACTCTTTGTAAGTGGGAGCAATATGCTGTCTAAGTAGTGGTATACCTAATTCACGCCATTGTATTTTGTTTATGTTATAACGATTACCATTTCATTTACAATCTCCGTTTTAATTATTCCTCATGCAGTACCCCTTTCTAGGTTACAACATTTTGGCCAAACTTAAGTAAACGAGGATTTGGCCAAACTCAAGTAAACTGTAGTGGACCGTGGGGTGAAGATGTGAAGAGATATCAGAAGGTTAAAATTTCCTGCTACTCGGTCCGGCTACATGAGTATGTTGGACTTTAATTAAGTCCAAAGAAGACAAAGAAAACAAACAAGACCTATATATATATGTAAACAACTATATATTAATAACAAGTTAAACAAAGACATGAACAGTTACATAGTGTTTGTATGGAGAAATAATGTGTGTGCGTTGTGAGTGTTCGTACGTACGTGTATTGTTCTTAGCGTGTTCCCAGAATTTGGAATATATAAGGCAAACAATCACAATTTGCAACAGTTTCGGAACAAAATGGCGACTTTGGTAAATTGCTAGGCAATTTTCGGTCGGTTGAAGATGGTGAGAAACATCACCATAATAAACAAAATCACCAATATCAGGATTTGTAATTCAAGCTGGGTATGACGATAGACTATATCAGGCAGCAAGGCCTCTGATTGGGAGATTAGATTAGATTAAGTGGTATGGCACCACCTCTTAATTACTATTGTTCCCATCTTCACCCTGACCAGGAATAGTAGCACCTGTTAGGTTCCCAGCTATGGGCATACAGTGAACCACCAAACAAAGACAAAACACTATGAAAGTATAAAAATACATTTTTATTGTAAAAATAAAAGCAATAAAGTTTTATATAAAGAAAGCTATGAAATTGTGTTCAAAATATTTAGATTTCGGCATTAAATGGATGCTGGTATGCCGCTAAACAACATCAACCAAGCAAATATCATGAAAGAACTTTCCATGGCAACTAATCTATATAATAGCTTAAATCAAACTCTATCTCAAAACATAACTTCAACTACAACATATCACCACATCTGGTAATAATGTCCACACAAAAATGTCTATACACAAAAGCTGAGTATCATCTACCATGTACTCAATTGTAAAAACAGAATAACATATCATATTTTTATTATTTCAAAGCTCCCAAGAAAATTAACATTCGGCATTTAATGTCCCATGAGGTGTTCATATGTCGTTAAACAAAAAAACAAAACAAAGTATGATATGTCGTTAAATTAACAAATCTAATTAAAGGTTTTGTAAGATGGTGATTGCCATTATAATTTGTTAAAGGAATGCGAGACCTGGAAAATATATCAGGGAGATAAACTTTATTTACATTATTCGGACTATTGTCCTCATCTTTGTCGCCACATTTATTACAACGTTTCGGCCATTGTACGCTCCGGCCTTCTACAGGTGTTTGGGATGTCGAACTGAACTCTTTATTTTGCTCACTGGGGTAAACTGTTCTAGTGCCACGTGCCATGTTTAATGGATGTCAGTTATCAGTTATCTCCTGTTAATTTTTTATTCGATCCTGTGACAGGACCCAAAGAGTGTGAATTTAATACCCGGTTTAGGCAGTGGAGAACTTTCAGAGGGAAAAATTAACATGAAAGAAATAATCTAAGTGGGGGGGGGCAGTTGTGCCACCTAGATTCTTCTTCTATGAGCCTTGTCTTCTCAGTATATTGAAGCGCATAGCTCTCCACAACTTCATGTCTTTTGTAGCTCTTAATAAATTTTAGCATTTTTCTCTCATACACATTGTTCCAGCATCCATTTACATAATCCCACCAAGTATGTTATGCTTTATTTTCCTGTCCATTATGCCCGCCATCCGTCCTGTGAGTATCAAATTTTCCAGATCTTCTTTCTACACTATTCACCACAGAAATTTCAACAGTCGTTTCCTGATATTAAGACCTCGTAAATGCTGGTGTTCCCAGATCCACCCTTATCCGGGTTGGTAGCACATGTTATTGTCCCAAATAGTTAACCCCAAAACTGGGGTCAAAATACTATGAAAGTATAAAAATAGGTTTTTATAGTAAAAATAACAGCAATAAATTTTATAAATATATTACCAGTAATACATTTTAAAAAATATTAAACAAACACACTTTGAGCAGGAAAGACTTGGTCAACTGGAAAACGGAAGCAGCAGAAAGAACGATTTGGGGAAGAGAAGCCCACGAAAAAAAACATCCCTCGAAAACACCAGAAGATATGTAAACCCTTGTGCAAATTAATTGAAACTAAACGAATAATACGAACGTTTTGATTTATTGTGGTCTATTTCACTTTCATAATCACTTCAGACAGCCTATATATATATATATATATATATATATATATATATATATATATATATATATATATATATATATATATATATACTGTCCTTGATATGGCTAAATGTATAGCCGAAAGCGCTCGGATAAAAAGAACATTCGGACAGTTTTTATATAATTTATCATCCGAAACAAAAAACATTATTAGATCGCATGAAAAATTGTGTAAAAAACTAAATAAAAGCACCTTGTCAGTCGATTTTAATATATATATATATATATATATATATATATATATATATATATATATATATATATATATATATATATATATATGTTTGTGTGCGTGTGTGTATAGGGATAATGCGCCTGGCCAAATCATCCGTGATATCACCCTTCATTAGGGATTTCGAGTTCATTATGCGTTTTGAGTCTCTCAACAACATGCGCTTTCACGCAGTTGATCCACTTGGTATCGATCAAACACCGCCTATGCCCGAGTAACGAGCTATCCAACACCACAACATGAACTAAAAAATTTACATTATGCCCGACTTTGAATCTTCCTTATCTACACACCCGCCGAATCCGTCAATCAAATGTTTATCTGGGAACTTTCCAATCCATAAGAAAGGAAAAATCCACAAGGAAGAAAGGGGACTTAAAAAAATCTGAAACTCACAGGATATAATGAAGACAATTGTTGAGGAAAGAGCGGCTAGTCTACCCTACGAGTTTGTGTAAATGGTTGACAGGACAGTGTTTAGGGAAGATAACATAAGATCTTTATTTACTCAAAGAGACAAAGAACAATAAATTGAGGAGAGCTATGATCGAAAACATCTTGAATGCACATAGCACACAGAAGAGGAATGAGGAGTAGAAGGAGAAGTGGGAATAGGTGGTGAATAATAATAATTATTATTATAATAATAATAATGATAATAATAATAATAATAATAATAATAATAATAATAATAATAAGAAGAAGAAGAAGAAGAAGAAGAAGAAGAAGAAGAAGAAGAAGAAGAAGAAGAAACAAGCTGAGTGAAAGGGTGAATATTTGTCTACGGTCGAAAGCGTCATCAATCAGATAAACCATGATACCCATCCTATAAACTTGTGTTTTTTTATTTCCCGCTTTGTAAAAAAAAAAGAACTAATGGCCTTACATAATCGAAGGAAAATTTGTATTTAACAATAGTTCTTTAATCGATCAGTTGTAATACTCAGTCATCGATTTGGACTTTGAAAGATATGATTACAACGGACAAAAAAAAAACAAGTATATAAGAACTCTTTGATTTTTTGCATCTCTTTGATTCCGAAAAAAAAACACCAACCCTAAAGCTAATATAGAAATCACGTAAATGAAAGGAGTGCCTATTGGGTGTTTGAACACAGCTTCATATTTTCCCATAAGAGATTAAAACATCAAAAGATGACAAGTTGCAATAAATGATATTAAGTGGCAAGACTTATGATTCGAAATCAAACATACCCCCAAACACACACGTATATTTTTTCCTACACCCCCTTCCCAATAGACGAAGCCTTGTTGGCCTCTCTTTTGTCTTTGGCTATTTTCAGGAAAGATGTTCAGACGAGATACGTTACTTAGTTCCACTAGTCCACGCATTTACAGCCAGGATCCACCAGGCCACGTACACAGAATAGGCTTACTCCCATTCATTTGAATTCCATTGATAAGTAGGTTCTACGAGGACGGCTTCTACTTTAAGGAATATCGTCGTCCTGAGCGGAACTCGTTGTCGCGTATTAGGATGCTCATCGACATATCCTTCTGTGTAAAATTAGTCCTACGCCGGGTCTGAATAGAGGTCCGCAGCCACCACAGGGTAAATGGTTGGAGAGCTCAGTCTTTTCGTTAGACTATCTTTTTCCATTCCACATCCTATGTACAAATTGAAACAACCGCTTTAATTTCCTTTCTTTCACAATACGATCAGTTTCAGACCCACTGAATGACAGGGTGTAATCGATTTCTATTTTTTCCTCAAATTAGATCATTTTCAGTGGTGAGCCATAATATGAATCCATTTTCGAGGTCTATGATGAAATTTGTTTGTCCTTGAAAAATATTGTGTCGTCCGTGATTGCATCAAATTTTCATTGTTTCGACTGTCAATGAGTTGTCCTACGGCCGTTGTCTGCGATGGACGTTGCTCCACGGAAGCTAACGAAAATTATAACGTGCACGAACACACTGGTTAGTCTTGCCAGTTAGCAAATCAAAGTACTATAGACTGGCCCGGATACTCACCTGATTTAAATCCAATAGAGAATCTGTGGTCAATCTGCAAGGATTGACCACAGATTCTCGATTATATATATATATATATATATATATATATATATATATATATATATATATATATATATATATATATATATATATTAAAACAGTAATTTTATACTTTGCTAACCAGATGTTTCTCTGTAACTGAATGGTATAACATTTCAGATGAAATGACGGTTTCTATATAAGAATACAGGTTCGATTCCTGTCGGAGAACAGATATTTTTTACGACATTTCCCGAACGTTCAGGCCGGTAAATCTAATTAATAATGTTTAATTAAAAACACACAATTTACTTAAATAAATTGTATGTCTAAAATAACGTATAAACAACAATCTATTAATAATTGTCGGACTTAATCCCTTTCATTATATATATATATATATATATATATATATATATATATAATATTTTTAGTTTTTAAAAATATGATTCCTTCGCTACATAATTTAAAAATTATGTTAGAGGTCTCGGCTCTCGCTTTTGAAACATGAGAACTCTTATGTAGCGAAGGAATCATATTTTTAAAAACTAAAAATATTATAATATAAGCTCTACTTCTGTATGGAGCACTGCCTCTTTGAAAATAAAAGCAAAATACTAAGGAACACCGGATTACCTACCTGACGTGTTCTTTCCTATTTTTCTGCACACCTGCATATATATATATATATATATATATATATATATATATATATACTCAACTCTATGTTCATCAGGTAAAAAAAAATATCGAGAAATTAATTTTGCTGTTCTTCTTCTCCCAAGTTATTCATTTCATTTTGCGATTATTATTAAAATGTTACAATTTGGTTGCATTCATATTTTCAGTCAATCTTCTTATTGAGCCATTAGAAACTTTCATTTCGTTTTAAAATGAAATTCAAAGACAATATTTTGATACTTGTGGTTAGATGCGACTCTCGTGTCTTAGTAGCATTATCGCCTTGCTTGGTGTGAATTGATTGAAAAAGATTCTAACTGGGTACAGCCTGAAAGGTTTTTCACTTCCCCCATGTTGAGCATAATTGGCTGTCGAGCATGTGACTAGTATACCCTTATCTGACGTGGTATCATGATGGATATATTGGGTTTCGACAATTTGTTCTACACGTCACTTCGTTGATTTACTGTTCTCTTCTTTAATAACGAGAATATTAATCGCAATGAAGAGTTTAGAAAAAAGAAATATCATTGGCGTTATAATGCCAAAAGTTTAATCTTACTGAGATTTCAGTCAATAATAATAATAATGATAGTGTGCCGTATAATAAGTTTGCTGGGTTTGAACTAAAATATATCGTAAATAAAATTATAGAGTAACACGTTTAATTAAAAAACACACCATTTACTTAAATAAATATTATGTCTAAAATAACGTATAAACAAAAATCTATTAAATAATTGTCGGATTTAATCCCTTTCATTATATATAAATACATACATACATATATATATATATATATATATATATATACTCAACTCTATAAATTTGAATTGAGAGATATCGTCCGCGGTGAGTTTCCACCAGAGGGTAAGAGGATCAATCAGCAAGCCTAAAAAGAGATTCCGTGGTGTGTGCGCGAGAAGAGATGAGAGTTGTGACAGGAAAAAATCGTAGCTGCTTCACCACGACGATGCACCTGATCACATCGCCCTGAGCATCCGGCAGTTACTGTCCGAGAAGAAAATCGCCTTACTGGAACAACCTTCCTATTCACGTGATCTTCTCCGTGTGACTTTTTCGTTTCCTTAAAATCAAGGTGATCATCAAGGGGACCCGTTTGAAAGGCGAAACCATGTAGTCTGTTGTTTGGAATTGATATAAATTATTTGTGACTTCAGTCCTGTAACATTTCAGATACACACCTCGCATACTTGGGTATAGCGCGAGTATCTGTCACACTATACACAGGTAATTTTTTGAAGCGGTTTAAAATGATACATTTTTGGTGACCGATTGTTTAGCAGCAGCAAAACAGTAGAGAGCCAATCCAGCGAAACACCACATTGCACATTTAAACGACCTCAGTTTTTAGCAAAATAAAGCAAAAAACTACATAAGTGTATAAAATCCTTTTGTTTTTTTTGTTTTTTTTACATATAATGACATAACACGAAGTGTGTATTGCAACTCCAGGGTTACCTTGAATTTTGTACTGATAATTCTAACAAAAATGTTATAATTGGAAAGGCAATATCTCAGCGATGTAAACGTTTACGAAACGAAGATGAATGCAAATTTAATATTGAAAAAATCTATTAATCCTTCATTTATATAAGGCATTTGTTGACTTTAGGTTGCATACATAGAGGGTGAGGATTTGCTCGTCATGTAGCCACAAAAGGGAAGAAACTTCGGCTACATCGGAGGCAGGCCCATGGTGAAGGGGCTACTGTAGTCAGGCATGAACGCAAATAAAAGTACAGTATCTAACTCTTCCTATCAGATATTTTATGGGAAGAGGTTTTTCTCACTAATTTTTGTGTAGCTTTGTACAAAAAACGAATAAAAACCATTTTCCTTGCTATAAAATATATCCAGGATAATGCTCACTACTGCAATATTTGAGTACAGTAGATCTACTAGTATTGAATCTGGGGTCGGATTATACAAGAGCTATATGAAAAAATCATAGTTTCACTAAAAATTGAGGGGTCGCACTATACATGAAATAGACTTATACATACATGAGTATATACGGCAAGCAAAAAAACACTTCAAAATATTTCGAGCCGATAATTGGATGACCTTTGAAAAGAACAGACATGCATAAAATGGCCATAATTAAAACATTTTGTAAGTTACAAACACATATCAATACTGGGGTCTGCAGTACTTCTTGTAACAGCTACAACAGTCTTGATAGTAAAAAAAAAATATGAAATGTTGTACTCTGAGAATACACAAAGAGATCATTATCATCTTCTCTTCAGGATGTGGACAACCATGGCTTTCCACTACTTCCAGTCATTTGTAGATCTTAGTAAATGTGTCTTTTTGCTATCTCTCCTAAACCTTGTTCTGCCATCGATTTACACGAGCATGTTAGATCAGTTATTCACTGCACTCCGTTGTCCGTCTTGCATTTCAATATGTCCTGTGAATGTGAAAACAGTGAGAATATGCTTGAACATCTCTTCCCACAAATTCCTTTCCTTCATAGCTCTTGAAAATTTTTTATTAGTTTTACTCTTTCCTTTTAGCATTAAAAACATCATGTAAGTTTCAAGTTTATAACAATAGGGGTATGCATTATATCTTTTAACAGCCAGAAGAGCTGTTATATAGTGCGCATGCGTATGACGCCATAAGAAAGATGGCTACCATTATAGAATATTTAACAAATGTGGAAGAGCGCGGTATAACAGGATTTTTTAATACCAAGAGCAATTTTATCTCAAGTCTGACGGGAAAATGGAAGTTCTAGGACGCAGGTAATTTTTTTCAACATTTGGAAGAGTGTAGGGGAAATGTTAGAGACCTTATGATGCTTATCATTATGGCTGATAAGACCTGGCGTCTCACGTTTTTATGGAGGTCAAGGCTGATTTCATTACCTAGAAAATTAAAACGCGTTCACTTTTTCATATTTTGAATTTAATATAACTAAAAAACATTTCGTTTTAAACTTGCCTTTATAAAGTCGGATTGACGAAACGCGTCGCCAATGACTAAGAAATATATTTCCAATTGTCTTGTATATATATATATATATATATATATATATATATATATATATATATATATATATATATATATATATATATATATATATATTAGCAAGACCAGTGTAAATTTCACTGATTTACAAATAATGTTTTTAATGTTGTGTTCTGCACCTTTCAACACATGACGATTCACAGATAGTCATAAAAAATTGACAATTTCTTAAAAATATATCAACAGACCGTTAGGTCACGTAACGTAATTTAAATTCTCAACTATAAAGAACTGCCGTTATCTACGATCGCCTCCTCTGTGTCGCAGTCTCTTTTTTGTCTAAGTTCCTCCTTTTTAATATATATATATATATATATCTATATATATATATATATATATATATATATATATATATATATAAAGAAATATAGTCTTAAAGTGTGCTATATTTATGGGATAAAGTGCTCAATATGATATATATATATATATATATATATATATATATATATATATATAAATTTCACAGAATTAACATGTAGAAAAAGACAATATTTATTAAGGAAAAAAAGACAATAAAAAAACTCGTTTTAGCCGACGAAAAAAGTCTACACTGGATGAAACACGTCGGCTAAAACTAGTTTTCCTATTGTCTTTTTTTAATTTATACATACATACATATATATATATATCGTTTATACACACACACACGCACGCACGCACACAGACGCACACACACACACACACACACACACACACACACACACACACACACATATATATATATATATATATATATATATATATATTGAACTTATTGGCTATATATTGTATTTTTTCGCAATCAACACCATCACTTGATAAGACACCAGAAGTGTTGAAACAAAATGGCTATTTTCCTAGTGATGCTATAACATGTTTATGTTATAATTTTTTATAAAGATGA
The DNA here is from genome assembly GCA_964036315.1 of Acanthosepion esculentum. Lineage (NCBI taxonomy): Eukaryota > Metazoa > Mollusca > Cephalopoda > Sepiida > Sepiidae > Acanthosepion > Acanthosepion esculentum. Next base: position 83,075,756 of record OZ038503.1, on the reverse strand, counting down.
TTTGCTCTACTTTTTAAAAATAATAGTTTTGTTTATTGGAATTTTATTTCATCTATACCAATTTTGTATTCGTGTGTGTGTATATATATATATATATATATATATATATATATATATATATATATGAATGAAGAAATATACTCTTAAGGTGTGCTATATTTATGGGATAAAGTGCTCAATATCAGAGATAGAACGTGTGTAAATATAAAAGTGAACATAGAAGTCAACACTTAGAGGCGACAGTCTGTTTCATGCTAGATGCAATCGTCAGGCAGCTAGTGCTGTTATTTTTCTCGGATATTTAGATATACGGGTCAGTGGTGCATTGTGGGTAGTCTATTTTGGCGGTTACTTTTACCGGAAGTCGTTTATTTGCTTTTTTATTTATTTGTGTCAAATTATTTTGCTTGTTTTTATTTAATTTTATTTTTATTTTTTATCTTATGTATTTATTTATTTTTTATTTTTTATTTTGATCGGTGTTTTTATTAACGTAGTAAAAATTTGTTTATATAGCTTATTGTGGGTAGTCTATTATGGCGGTTATCTATATATATAATCGATTTCCCCACGCGTTTTGCCTACAACCGTGACTGTAAGGCCTCTCTCCTCGACCTGTGTTTTACCTCCATCCCTGAGTCTTGTAGTGCCACGCAGCTCTGTCCTATCGGTAACTCCGATCATGCTGTAGTGTCTGTTAGCATCTCCTTCAGCCCCACCCCCTGCAAAGAGCCTCCTACCACCAGAACCACATTCTGCTACCAACGGGCTGACTGGGACTCGTTTCGTGACTTTCTCCGCGATTTCCCCTGGGATGCTGTATTTAAGCTCCCCACTCATGATTGTGCTTCTGAGTTCTCTTCCTGGATTAAAGCCGGTATCGAAGCCTTCATCCCCTCCAAGAAATTCAACGTCAAACCGCGCTCCTCCCCCTGGTTCACAGGTGCTTTCTCAGCCGCCATTGCCCATAGGAACCACTTCTTTAACCGTTTTTGTAGTGATATGTCCGACTCCAATAGACGTCTATTTACCTCTGCCTGCAACGAGTGTAAGCGTATCCTCGATGATGCCAAGTCATTATTTGCTGCTCGGATGAAGGAACGTATTGCATCCCGCAAATTTGGCTCCAAAGATTATTGACGCCTCTGCAAGAGCGTTCTGAACAATAACAAACCCTCCATTCCTCCCCTGTTCAATCAGTTTGAGGTCCTGACCACCTCTGCCGACAAGGCCGAATGCTTCTCTCGAATGTTTTCTTCCAATTCTACGCTAGATTCTTCCGGGGTACCTTTGCCCGATTTCCCTCCCAGAACTGAGGCCCTCCTGGACGGATTGCACATAACCCCGTCGTCGGTATTGGGCATTATTTCTAACTTAGATCACCACAAGGCTACTGGTGGTGACGGAATACCAGCCATCGTCCTGAAGAAATGCGCACCTGAACTGGCGCCTGCCCTCTCTAAATTGTACAACCGCTGCCTCAAGGAGTCCTGTTTTCCTGACTGCTGGAAATCCTCAACCATTGTTCCTGTCTTTAAGAACTCTGGTGACCCCTCCGACCCTTCCAATTACCGTCCTATCAGTCTCCTACCCCTCTTCGGCAAAGTCTTCGAGGCCATTATCAACGCCGAAGTGATTAATCACCTGATATCCCATGATCTGCTCTCAGACAAGCAGTATGGTTTCCGCTTTGCCCGATCTACTGCCGATGTGCTTACGGCCATCACTGAATTTGTCTCCCAAGCTATCCATAATAACGGTGAAGCTCGTGCCGTTGCCCTTGACATCTCCAAAGGAATCGATAGAGTTTGGCATGCCGGCCTTCTTCGCAAGCTCCAGGGTTATGGTATCACAGGTCGATTGTTTGACCTAATACAATCATTCCTGTCAAATCGGGATTTGAAGGTTGTTCTCAGTGGATTCATCTCTAGCTCCTATCCCACTAACGCAGGTGTTCCTCAAGGCTCCATCCTAGGCCCTACTCTGTTCTTCATATTTATAAACGACCTTCCTGACGGCATCTACGCTGACGACACCACTATTCACTCCTGCCTCAAACACAAATCTAGTCAGGCGGACAAAGTTAACCTGGCAGCTCAAATTGAAAAGGACCTCCAATCGGTTGTGAACTGGGGTGAGAAATGGATGGTTAACTTTAACGCCTCTAAAACAAAACTGCTCTCTATTAACCACCACAAAGATCCATCCCTGCATCCCATTAGAATGTCTGAAGACCAACTTCTCGAGAGCTCCTCTCTGCGGCTGCTCGGTCTCACGTTGTCTGCTGATCTGAGATGGAACAAATACATCGAGTCAGTTGCATCAGCCACCGCAAGGAAAGTTGGTTCTCTGTGCCGAGCCAGGAAATTTTTCTCCCCGGAATCGATCCTCCAAGTCTATAAATCGACCATTCGCCCTTGCATGGAGTATTGCTGCCATATATGGTCTGGGGCCCCTGCTGTTTGCCTCAGGGTCCTTGATAAGATCCAGAGACGGATAGGCAACGTGATTGGCCCTGATCTGTCATCTCGTCTGCAGTCGCTCTCGCACAGACGCGATGTTGCCTCGCTCTGCCTTTTTTACAAGTACTTTCACGGTAATTGCTCCGAGGAGCTGCTTTCGCTTGTCCCCATGCCTTGTGAATTTAAACGCCCCACGAGGCTGGCATCCCGCTCCCACCCCTACACCGTGGAAACTGTTAGATGTAGACGTCTCTTCTACTCCAATAGCTTCATGTCTCGCACATCTCGCCTATGGAACTCCCTTCCCTATTACTGTTTCCCTGACTAATACAATCTCCAACGGTTTAAGTGTAGCGTCAATCGACATCTCCAGTTGCCTTGATCTATCCACTTCCCTTCTCCACATCCTTTCCCCTTTCATTCCTATCTGCTCTTGCTCATTTTTCATTCCTATCTGCTCTCGCTCCAAATCTTCTTGCCTTGATCGACCCACTGTCTTTCTCGTTCTCCACATCCTCTCCTTTACCTCTCCTATCTGCTCTTCCGCCAACCCTTCTTTAACCCCTTGCGTAATAGTGGCCTCCCGCCTTGCTTGGGGTGATACGCTTAAAATATATATATATATATATATATATATATATATATATATATATATATATATATATATATATATATATATATATATATATATATATATATATATATCTTTTCTTCTGGAACGGTCAACAGTCTGCGTCGTGTTCAAAATGTTTGGATTCGTCCATGTAAAACAAAATATAAGCTTAAATCAGAATCGGCCCTAAAAAATCTACATAACTAAAGCGCAGTGTACGTGTGTCCGTCCTTCAGTCCGTCCGTCTGTTTTTCGATCTAAGCGAATCATAAACATCCTAAAGTAACAGGTAGTGACACAGGATTAGAAACTAAATAAATAAATGATTTAAAGTTAAATTTAAATGTCGAACAATGTGAAAGGTTAGAAAAAAACAATTCTTTATTAAAGGTTTAACTTTAATTTCGCTTTCCGTTGCAATTGATATCGTCTAATTAAACCGTAATTAAAGCTTAAGCGGAGCACGGTACGTTGCTTTTTTCTAGCATTCTTATGGTGGCGTATTCGAAATATTACATAGTTCGGGTTTCCTAGTTTCTATTAAAAGCGACTTTACATTAAGGGATCATAAAAATTGTGATTTTAAAAGAAAAGAAAAATTGCGCTCAAAATAAGTGTAAACAAACGGGAGATCGGTTACGTATACGAAGAAAGATCATGCTGAATTAAAGTGTCGAATAAAGATAAAATAATTTTATTATTTCTAAATTCTTATAATGTTCAAGTACATAGGACGATGAAAGTAAAATGTCGGAGGCCCAAAAGCCTTCCACAGGATCTATTCTAAAGTTCGCCCGGTGGGTGGCTTTTTGGCTAGTAAAAAATTAAAAAAAAACTACTTTCTGTATTTGAGATCCATCCAAACTATCTCATACAAAGAGAAAATCGGATCTGATAGTCAAAAAGAAATAAAATATGATATATTTGATCTGTGCCAGCTGTCTGAAAATTAAAATTAAAAGAATGAAAAATTAGTATAATAGCAGCACATTGCCAGGGAGTGGATAAACCATACCGTCTTGGGATTTTTCGGAACCGTTCCCAAAGCACTAGAATGAAATTAAGTAGTAATTCTAAATTGAAAGGATGAAATGAAACTACAATTCCGGCGTTGTTCGGGTCTCGGAGGATACTGAGGAAGTTGTCGGGAATTTGAAGACAAATGTTTTATTCAGTCCCTAGAGACAACCATCAGACTACTGGTGTGAATATGTGAATATGGAAATAGATGAATAGTAATAATAATGCAATTATAATGATGAAAAGAAACAAGCAATTGGTAATATTGATGATGAGAATGGACAATAAAGAAACAATAATAAGAACTAAAAAACAAAAATGGAAACCAATCGAAATTGTAAAAAACACCCTTTAAGAAAAAAAAATGTCGGACGGAAATTGTTATTCTACTGTGCAATAACTGTCTATTATCATCTTCCCAATGGTATGATTTCAGAAAACGTTTCTGTTTACATTGTAACAATTAATAAGGTATTAGGCAGCTTTTATCCAGAAGTTTATTTGTCTAAACCGTCTAGTCAGAAAAAGAAATTTAATTTGATAATTATAACGTGAGTTGAGAGCGAATGAAAAAGAGGCTTCTTATAATGTTCTGTCGTTATATTTTTCGCAGTAAGCCATTGCCTTATTATATATAATTTTTATTATTTGATTTGACACTTGCCCTAAGCAACACTTGCTCGCTATGTCGAGAGGAAACAGTAAAGCAAGATACTGCATTCTTCTTCAATTTGCTGTGTCCCTTCAGGACATTGGCGATCATGACTCGCCACACTTTCCTGTTATTTGTAGCAAAAAATATTTTTTATCATTTTGTTATCTATCCTAAACATTCTTCCGCCATCCATTTACTAAAACTCACTAGGTAGTTTCTACATTGTTTTCCTCGGTCCCTCTTCAATCTGCCCTGTGAGTATAAAATTTTCAAAACCCTCTTTCTTCATTATGTGCCTTAGAGGTTTCAATTCTCCCTTTCTTTGGTAAGTGTAAATGCTCTTTTTGTTTCCATTTTCTTTGGAACTTCCTTCAGTCTGTGATATATTTCAACATCCTTCTGTAGAACCACATTTCTGTTGCTTCAAGTCTCTTCTTCGTCTTTGGGGAGATTGTCCAACATTCACTGGCATATAGGAGGACTATGATCACTGAAATGTCAGTACTCTTTTCTTTGTTTCGAATTCAGTTTTCTGATGATCAGCTATGAAAATATTTGACTCCCATTGAATATTGAACAGTGTAACCCCATCTCTAGAAAATAAACGTAAGAACTTACTTTGAACTAAAGAAATAATTATATTGTTTAGAATTGTATTTGCTTGGAAGTGGCTTGTTAACAACGTGTTTTATTAAAAAATTAATAACAATCATAGATATACAATCCATCACCAACGAAGATCGCGAGTTGTTACCAAAAACAATAAATCCAATTTTCTGATAATCAGATATGAAACCACTTGGATTTGGTTGAATATTGAACAGTGAAAACCTCTTTCAATATTAACTCGAGAAAGTCAGGGAAAGATGTTACTTTGAATTTAAATAATAATGATAATATTAATAGAGAACTGGAGCATGATGAAGCTTATAAGTACCTAGGAATTAGCGAAGGAGATGGCATACAGCACCCCCAAATGAAGAAGAAGGTAAGAAAGGAGTACTACAGGCGTGTACGACTGGTACTAAATACCGAGCTAAACTAAAAAAAAACAGAATATCAGCCATAAACACCTTGGCTGTCCCTGTGGTGCAATACAGCTTTAATGTCCTTAATTGGACCATAGCTGAAATTAAGCGAATGGACGCCAAAACGCGAACGCTCCTCACTTGCTACCGCATGCATCATCCCAAAGCTGATGTTGAGCGCCTGTACGTGCCCAGATCCGAAGGAGGCAGGGGATTAGTTCAACTAGAACTGTCCTACAAAACTACAACAATTGGCCTCCAAAGATACCTGGAAACTACAGAAGACTGGATGATGATCTGTGTCAAGGAACATGAAAGTAGTAAGCGTCTTTACTCCGTAATAAAGGAAGCCAACAAATTCAAAGTTCCAAATGGGCGCAGAAATACAAGTACAACACGGTAAACCGGCTGAAGCTGCAAAATACTTAAAAAAGAAAGCAAAGACAGATGCAACCGATAAGATACAGAAACAATGGCAAGATAAACCGCTTCATGGCCAATACTCTGCCCGTACCAAACAAGTTGACGTAGACAAAAACTGTACCCATCAGTGGCTACGTAGTGCAGGGTTGAAAGCTGAAACTGAAGGTTTTATCCTTGCTGCACAGGACCAATGCTTGTTAACTAGGAATTATCAAGTACATATACTAAAATACTGAGTTAGCCCAAAATGCAGATTCTGTGATAAATATCCAGAAACCAGGTTGCACGATATTGGCACCCACTGAATATAAAAGCCGGCATGACAGAGTGGGCCAATATCTCCACTGGAAAATTTGCAACTCCTACGGGAAGGAAACTGAAAGAAAACTGGTACGAACACCACCCAGACCCGGTTACGGAGATAGGATCTGTTACAATTCTTGGGACTACACAATACACACTGACAGAACAATCAAAGCCAACCGCCCAGACATTTTTATTAAAGACCACAAACAAAATAAGTGCCTCCTTATTGATATGGCAGTCCCTGCAGACTGCAATGTATCCTTGAAGATATTCGAAAAGCTGTCAAAATACAAGGACCTTGAAATAGAAATATCAAAAATGTGGCACATGGGAACATCAACAATCCCCGTTGTACTTGGACTGGTTGGAAAAGATTCCAGTAGACTAATTGAAGGGATCCCTGGAAATTCATGCCTCAAAAAGATACAAAAAATTGTTCTGACAAGAACAGCCCACACTTTACGAAGGGCTTTATCTATGTAATATTTTTTTTTTGGCAGTGGAAAGTGTCATGATGCCATTTCTAACCTTAGGTCCCTGGGCGGGACCCGGAAAGAAATGTGTAAACGCCAGATATCAAAGAAAATAATAATAATAATAATAATAATAATAATAATAATAATAATATAGTTTAGAATTGTATTTTGTTTGGAGGTGACAGGTTTTATTCAAGCAAGTACTATTCCAAGTTGATGTGAAGAAAGCTATCAATCGAAGAAAAAATTCAGGGATTAGCCCAAATGCTGTGTGTAACCAACGAGGACAACGTCAGTGCTCATCTTTCTTTGTAGTCCCGCGAGAAATTGGTATAATTTGAATGGGATGTCATACTATACCTGCGTTACTAACCTGAACTTGTACCTTCCGATCATCATTTTTTCGACACTTACACAATTCTCTTAGTGGAAAGAGAATTAACATTCTGTAGAAATCTGTAAAATTCACTCTTTCCAATTGCAAGAAAGATGCCAGCGTCTGCTAGGAAATTATCGTGAATCTATGGAAATTTTGTGGAAACAAAATGGCACATCTAACCACAAGTATCAAAATATTGTCTTTGAATTTCATTTTAAAACGAAATGAAAGTTTCTAATGGCTCAATAAGAAGATTGACTGAAAATATGAATGCAACCAAATTGTAACATTTAAATAATCATCACAAAGTGAAATGAGTAACTTGGGAGAAGAAGAACAGCAAAATTGATTTCTCGGTAGTTTTTTTTACCTGATGAATACAGAGTTGAGTAAATATATATATATATATTGGCTCCTGAAACATTAATTTCGGTTGAGCTCTGTTGGTTTGAGGTGTGAGTTTGTAAACACTGACTATTTAAGCTAATATAGCATGACTCTTCGGCAGAATTGAGTCACTGTCAGTCACTGTGTGTTTATCTAAATCTAAAAATAAACACGCTAAAATTCACCTTCATCCCTGCCATGAGCCGACGGCTTAGTGGTAGAAGTTCCGACGGACGCCAATTCAGTCGGTTTTCGATCCTAGCTAGAGGCACCCGGACGTCTAGCTACACTGATGTGCTGCGAAACAGTCTGTCTGTGAATGACAAAAAAATATATATATAATGAAAGGGATTAAGTCCGAAAATTATTTAATACATTTTTGTTTATACGTTATTTTAGACATAATATTTATTTAAGTAAATGGTGTGTTTTTTCATTAAACAAGTTACTCTATAATTTTATTTACGATATATTTTAGTTCAAACCAATCAAACTTATTATACGGCACACTATCATTGTTATTATTATTGACTGAAATCTCCGTAAGATTAAACTTTTGGCAATATAACACCAATGATATTTCTTTTTTCTAAACTCTTCATTGCGATTAATATTCTCGTTATTAAAGAAGAGAACAGTAAATCAACGAAGTGACGTGTAGAACAAATTGTCGAAACCCAATATATCCATCAGGATACCGAGTCAGATAAGGGTATACTAGTCACATGCTCGACAGCCAAATATGCTCAACATGGGGGAAATGCAAAACCTTTCGGGCTGTACCCAGTTAGAATCTTTTTCAATCAATTCACACCAAGCAAAGCGATAATCCCTCTAAAACAAGAGAGGCTACTGGAAATGAAAGAGAATGCGGAAACTTTAGAAGGAACCGGAAACCCAATTCTAAACAGGAAACAAAGAATGAACCTCTACTCTTGTTCAAAAGATTGAGGAGGAGGTCGAGCCGGACGATAAGCAAACTTATCCACTCCTATTGAAGAAAAAAAAAGTAAATAAAATTTCAGGTTTTAAGAGCAAACTTTAAGAGTATAGAGTTTAAGTTGACTTTACAAGGAACCAGAAACCCAATCTTAAACAGGAAACAAGAAATAAGCCTCTACTCCTGTTTAAAAAAATGGGGAGGAGTGTGAACCGGACAATAGGTCAATCTATCTACTCCTATTGAAGGAAAAAAGTAATTAAAATTTCAGAGTTCAGGCGAGAACATTAGGAGTATTGATTTGAAGTTGACTTTAGAAGCAGCCAGAAACCCAATCTTAAGCAGGAAACAATTGATAAACCTCTACTCCTGTCCAAAAGACCGAGTAGGAGTGTGAACCGCACGAAAGGCGAACCTCTTCAGGATGGGTAGCTTTCTATGCTCAGACGAGTGAGAGTGTTTACGTTGTGACTCCCAAATTCATAATTCAATCTTTAAATGGTCAATCAGAAAGAAGTTCCACCAACAGGAGTGAGTAAACCCTGGATTTGGACTAATATCCCCTTTCAGTAATAGAAAACTGCTTGTCAGTTGAGTAACCTTCGTTGTTTACTGTTTATCTCTATTCATGGGCGGGAGTAGTGAAAGAGCATCATGGGCGCGAAAACAACCAATGGAGTCAAAACTAATGATTTGAGAATTCATTCAGTTCGCGTCTTTCTGGGAGGACTGGGTTATCTAACTTGAAGGTATTTCTAATTGAACCCCGCCTGCAAGGTTATACATTGCTTTTATGAAAACCAGTCAGCACATATTTGGCTGTGATCCATGATCATTATACGGGTTGGTGAGGATTTTGAATTCATAGTTGTCCTTCACCGGAACCTATTAAATCCAGTTTTTTATGCTATTTAGCCATAGCTGGGGAGAGAAGAAGTGGGTTCATACCTTTCCCAAATGTATTTGCATGTAAGTGAATGTAACGAACTCGACTGGAATTCGAACTCGGCCCTTCGATTCCTTAATACATTATTCCACTATACCTCCATAATGTCATGGGATATTTGTAGGCCGCCTTAATTCTAAAAGACACAACTTGTACATATTAACATTGCCAATCAGTTAAAATTAGAAGCCTTTAGAGCCATGCCTGATATAGCAGCAGTCAGTCAGTTAGTTATGTGCCATGCGTGATACACGCTTAGGCGATCGTGTATCTTTCGATACATGACTGACCAGGCAGATTTTTTCCGCCCGCAGGAGGTTACCATTTCTTATTGCGGTATAGCAGTTGCCATCCAGAGCTATAGAACGCGGTCTATCCTACTATTTACCCATTGCTGGGGTGGGGGAGGAGAAAAGAATTCATACCTTTCCCAAGAGTATTAGCACGTAAGTGAATGTAATGGATTCGACTGGAATTCGAACTCGGCTCTCCAGTTCCTCAATCCGAGCCGCTATCCATTACTCAATCGTCAGTGAATTTATTAATGTTAATATTAATATTTTTATTTACAAGACATAATGTCCTAATAAATATTTCAATATATTGGTTGTCTGTGTTTGATCTGATTATTTAATGCTTTTCGTTAAATTTCTTGTTTTATATCAATTCATTTCGTTTCCTCTCCATGTATTCTACTGACAGGAAATTGAACGATAATATCAAAATAATTCCTAATGTTAGGAAATATGGATGACTGTGTCGCGCCAGACAATTTTCCTTTTCATCATTTTACAGTTTCAATTGCAAGATGCAACCGTAAGTTCTATGCTAACAGTTTCTTCTCTCACACTTCTCGCTTGTGGAACTCTCTTCTGATCTCCTGCTTTCGAGTCAACTTTAATCATCAAATACATAAATGCAATGCCAGTCGCCATCTACTGTCCTCCTGATTACTCTTCTGTTTGTGTCGCTTTTTTTTTCTCAGTCTCTTTCATTCTCCTTGCGTCTTAGTGGATTTAACGCCTTGCTTGGAGTGAAATGGTGTACACTGGAGATTAAGTTACAGCAAGTTTCCACAAACCTTATTTGTGAGATATTATTTACCAATCAACTCTCACATTGATATTATTATTATTATTATTATTATTATTATTAATACCCATAAAAAAATTCCTATTTTAATTTTGTAATGAATTATAATAGTTAATTTAATGATAGAATAAGCTCTCTCCGACGTCTACGTATCATCATTGATTTTTATTTATAATAGATTTTACAAGAACGAACTGTGATGATGAACAGAGATTTTAGAATTCCAGATGGTTCGTAAAAGTAAGACACCTTTTCCAAATCTTTATTTAAGACCGAAGCTTTTATCTTGATACGGGCACCGGCTGCTGGCGCCCGATCTTAGATGGTTATCTCCAAAGACTGATTGGGAACAAATTTAAAATCACCAGCATTTTCAACAATATATATTACTAGATCCTTTGTTCCTATACATTTCTACAGGCTCAATTCTTTCTCTTGCTGCTAGCGAGTATGGCACAGTTCCAAGTGAATCAGCTAATAGATCTATTACGTATTCTTCCTCGTGACGTGTCAATTCAGCACGAGGACGATCATGGCTCTCCACAACATTCTATCTCGTGCCGCTCTTACTAATAGCTGACTTATTATCCAGCAGTTAAATGTTCCCAGGTGTACCCTGGCCCGGAGTGGTAGTACCTGTTAGGGTCGCAGCTATGAGCAAATAATGAACCCCTCAAATAAAAACAAAACATTATGAAATTGTAAAAGTACATATATATAGTAAATTGACCAGCAATACTTTTTTTCATAGCAAAATGACCAACAATACATTTTATAGCAAAGTGACCAACAATACATTTTATAGCAAAGAGACCAACAATATATTTTATTGCAAAATGACGAACAATACATTTTATAGTAAAATAACCAACAATACATTTTATACCAAAGAGACCAACAATACATTTTATAGCAAAGAGACCAACAATATATTTTACTGCAAAATGACTAACAATACATTTTATAGCAAAATGACCAACAATACATTTTATAACAAAGTGACCAACAATATATTTTATAGCAAAATGACCAACAATACATTTTATAGCAAAGAGACCAACAATATATTTTATTGCAAAATGACCAACAATACATTTTATACCAAAATGACCAACAATACATTTTATACCAAAATGACCAACAATGCATTTTATCTGTAGTGGTAGGCATGCAAGTATGTCCCAGATATGTAGATTTAGACATTAAATAACCCACATAGGTGTTGATATAATAACCTACAATTAAACGTACATCTAAGAAGCTCGCGTGGACCATCTTTCGTTTTAATTATATATAAAAACACATATATTTATATATACTAGCAGAATTACCAGCGCCTTGCTGTGTGTCATACATTTCTTTATAAGAAAATGGTGATTGATTTTAAAATATTGTTATAATTTGTGGAGGCAAATGATTCATTTCAGTATTACTCAATGATCTTGCTGATAAAACCTCCATCTTCTGGATTTCTCCTTCTATATTTTGCATAGGTTTCATTCTCTTGTTCAAATTTAAATTTAATTTATATCAAAGGGGGAAAAATTCAATGGGAGTGCAAAAACTGATCTGATTGATATGTATTTGATTTGTACTTTATTGAACGAAATGATAAGCAGATTTCAGCATTGGTACGACAGTTGAATTGTCGCAACAAATTTTGTTAGGCACTACCCACTGATTGGCGGTTTCTTGCTCAACTTGACGTCCATATTATCTCATTTTGATGTTGCCGATGTGACCTCTATCTTCTGGCTTTCTCCTATATTTTGGATAGGAATCATTTCCTTGTCAAAATTTAAATTTAATTTAAATCAAAGGGAAATAATCAGTGGAGAGTTGGTAGCCCCCGAAGACCCCCTTCGATCAAAATGAAATATACTTTTCCAAATACCCTAGGAGAAATTCCTTGTTCAAACTTAAATTTAATTTATATCAAAGGAAAAATTTTCAGTGGTGGTGTGTCCACTACCTTTGATCAAAATAAAATATACTTATCCAAGTACCCTTGGTAATGTACTTTCAGAATATATATGGTTATTGGAGAGGGGGTCTATCTGCAAAACCCTTGGAGGAGTTCGATAACAAACAACAGACAGAGGCTACAACTTTATACAATATATATGTGTGTGTGTGTGTGTGTGTGTGTGTGTGTGTTTGTGTGTTTCTGTGTGTATGTCTCTGTAAACATAAAGACTAATATGCTGAAAAGTCCTCAGCTCAACAAAGGTGATTATAAATTTTAATATTTGTTCATTTGATAAAAGTTTATAGACCTTTCAGCACCCCTTCTTAAATCTACAACCTTATTTTTTAAGCATTAATCTTAAACAACAAATACATATTTCCAACGTCAACTTCTTTGTTCATAAATCACGCAGATCGAACATTTTTTTCAGTGAAAATTGCCCGATCAAAATTTATCCAATAAGCAAAAGAACTTATAGATTTGTGTGTGTTGGATGTGGGGGGTGTATAATATTTCCTTTGATTTTAAATATAGTATAAAATAAAGTAAACACACAAACTCTCAGAATTAATCAGATGATAGAGACATCGAGAAAGCTTCCAGAAAACAAATGGGAGGAGGGGAATTTGGTATTGTTGTGCGTAGATTGTTTTGTTTTCACCCTGTTGGCTGACCAGAGAGGTTGGTTGCAAAGCTGATTGGTCGTTGCCAGGACGACGGCAGTTGCGCAGTCGTAACTCTATTCCCGCTTCTGATGGGAAACATTCGAACGCCAGTTGGACAACACTTTAGTAATCGTTTTGGCGTCAAAAATAGTAATGAAGTCAAAAACAAGCAAAAGAAAACAGCGAGTAACCTACTTGACAAGTCTTTATGAATAGATTGCTGAATTAATGCGTATAAAAGACAAAGGTATCACGTCAAGGGTATGTCGATAAACTACATCCGGCCGCAAGGCCTCTGATAGGGTGATTGGGTTTTTTTTAGGAGTATGGAACCCCCTCTTAATTGCTGCTGTTCCCAGGTCCAACCTGACTCGGGGTGGTAGCAACTGTTAAAAATATAACTATGAGCAAATATCGAACCCCCAAACAAAAATCAACAGTACATCTTTATAGTAAAATTACCAATAATACATTTTAAGATCTACAAAATGTATATGACTATGTTCTCTGAATGTGTCGAATTATGTAGAAAATAACTGTAGTGTGAAAGAATAAAATGATGTACAAAACATTTAGATTATGGCATTAAATAACCCATAGAGGTGTTGATATGCCTCTAAATAAAATCAAACAAACAACCACCATGAAAGAACATTTGCATGACATTTGTCCATATAATATCCTACAATTTCTTAAAGAAATTAAATTGTATTCCAAAATATAACTTCAACAAAACTACAGCATAAAATACACGTATCACCGCCTGCTAGTAATTGCGTCCGCACAAACGTGTATATGCACAAAAGCTGAGTATCATCTACCATGTATTCACTTGCGAAAGTAGAATAACATATATCATATTTTTATTGCTTCAAAACTCCCAAGAAAAATTAAATTTCGACATTAAATGACCCATAATTTGTTGATGTGCCTTAAACAGATCAATCAACAAAGATATCATGAAGAATGATAAAAATGCCTTTAAACTTTAGACCTCCTATATATCAGTGAATACTTGAAAATTTCCTCACAGATGAAGAAGCGATTTAATAAAAACGGAAATGTGGCTCTACAGAAGGATACTGAGCATACCATGGACTGGACATTCGAGCAACGAGGAAGTTTTAGGCAAAATAAAAACAAAAATTACACTTTTATTTAGAATTATAAAGAGACAGTTGAAATACCTAGGACACATAATGAGGAAAATGGGCTTGGATATTACACACTCATAGGATATATTGAAGGCGAGATGGAGAAAAGAAAGCAGTGTATAACCGAAAGGAATTTGTGGAGAGCCATGATCGCCAACGTGCTTGGCTTCAATAAGTTAAAATGTTGTATACATGTCCTCTTACATGTCAGTGAATGCTGGAAAAACTCTTCACAGACAAAGAAGAGACTTGAGACAAACATGGTTCTACAGAATGATGCTGAGGATACCAGTAGAGTAAATGAAACGAAAAGAAAATGAAAGAAAAAGCGGAGTTTTAAAGAAAATAAAATAGATGCACCATTTTAATGACTTAAATATCTTGGAAGTGTCTTAACAGGGGGCGGAAAGTGCCA
>OZ038503.1:83013326-83055826 GCA_964036315.1 Acanthosepion esculentum | reverse complement strand
AGAACATAGTTTGTGGAGAAATAACAAAAAGATAACATTTATTAAGAGCTGTAAGGGATAGGGAAAGATGGAGAGCTATGATCGCTTACATCTTGAATGCAGATGACACATAAAAGATGAATTTAGAGTTAGGAAACGAGTCGTTTTAATAGGAAAAAAGATTCTCAAATGCAGTAGCTTTTATCACTCTCCCCAATATTGATGGGAATTTTCTTTCCGGAACTTGTATTTAAGTGATGTTAACTTCGTCCTGGGTATGACAATAAACATCCGCGTTCTGGGTAAAAGGATAAACTCCAGCCGACAGCAAGGCCTTTGATCAGGAGGTTTAGGCGAGCGTGTACCCACCTCGTAATTGCTGGTCATCCCAGGTCCAAATAGTTAACCCCCAAAAGGCGTCAAAACACTATGAAATATAAAAATAGGTTTTAATACCAGCAATAATTTTTTTGAAAATTTTTTACAACAATATATTTTTTTTTTTAATAATATTACCAGCAATACATTTTTGGACAAAAATATTACCAGCAATACATTTTTGAAAAAAATATTGTCAACAATACATCTTTGAAAAAATATTACCAACAATACATTTTTGAATAAAAAATATTACCTGCAATAAAAAATCTTGTCGGCATTAAATAACCCAGTGAGGTGTTGATATGTCATAAAACCAACCAAACCAAACCAAACCGAATGTTAACATCTCCATTATGCCATTATTTTCTCTTCGTGTTACATGTGCTATCCATTTTAATTGTTACTGCTATTTCTAACCATCAAAGTTTCTGTTATTTGGTACAGTTCTTTGTTTGTGATTCACTCTAGAAAGTTCAAAGAAGGTTAACCTTTATCAAGACCCAGTGGCTTTACTCTCTCAAAGCTGACAGTTTAGATATTTCTGAATGGGCCTGGCGTCATGTATGACATCCTTTCCAAGTAGAACAAGTTTTCCTAACAGTTCAAATAGATTCTTCTGTAGTATCTTGTCAAATTAAAGATACAGTTAACCAATTCCTTGAATTTTCTGTTTGGTACTCAATCGAAACAACCACATGGTAAAAGAACGGGGTTCTTGATATTGTTTATAATGGAATAGGAAAGGGCCAAAATGCAAGTTAATAATTGAAGACCTCAACATAAAACAAGTGGAGAAGTTTAAATATCTGTGAATTATTTTTACAGATAACAGAAATATGACACCGAAATACGAAGATTTAACTGAGTAGCGAAAGATGCTCCCTAAAAGATAAACAAATATGGAAAATTTTGGTCGGAATAGAAGAAAAGAGTTCTGAAATACTGTCTAGTGTCAATCCTCCTATCAATCAGTGAATGCTGGACAAATTCCTCACCTTCTAATATTACGTATCGGAAGAGGAAACTTGAGGCAGTAGAAATCTGTTTCTGTAGAAGAATGATCACAGTACCATGAACAGAACATGTAAGCAACGAGGAAGTCTTAAAGAACATGGTTTCTATTGTTTGTTGCAGTTCTTTGTTTGTGATTGTGTAGCGCCAGTTTTCAATATTCAAAGGCAGATGATCTTTGCCAAGATCCTCATTATTTATTTGCTCAAAGTCTTTTTTCACCATTGTATTATTATATGAAGTGATGCGTAATATTAACACCTTGATTACGTCATTGTTTTTTATTCGAGTTAAACGTGCTATCCATTTTAATTGTTTCCACTGTTGGTAATCCTCAAGTGATGCAGTTTCTGTTATTTGGTACATTTGTTTGTGATTCTGTACCGATTTTCCTATTTTAATTCTCTGCTTAATCTTAATTAAGTCAGTGAATGGATAAGATCATGGCTACTTATGGCTCATAACAATATCCGGGGAATACCCTCTTTGGCGTCTTTGAATATCTGAGATTAACAACTTTAACATAATAAGTTAATGCCAATCATAAATATGAATGCTCGTCGTTATTGTAAGAGGTAAGTGGGGAATCAAAAGTTTTGAAATTGACAACATTATCAATTTGACTAAAACAGACGATAAAGACATTATTGCTTCTTCTATCTTCCCGTATTTCTTTCGTCCTTTCTTTCTTTGTTTTTCTCACTGAAACCAAACGGCAACTCTGATATATCTTGTATGGCTTTGTTTTGAACAAAACGGAATAGACCATTATTTCTTTGGTATAGTTCGATCGCAGAAAAGATCTGAAATTGACAACCTTTCCATTTTCATTGAAACAGACGTTAAAGACATTTTTGCCTCTTCTATCTTTCCGTATTTCTTCCTTTATTTTTCTTTCTCTCTTTCTTTCTTTCTTTCTTTCTTTTTTGTTCCCTGAAACCATACAGCGTTTCTCATACGTCTGTTATAGTTTTCCTCATGACCAAATTACACTTACTAACAAAATTTTAACTTTTGTTTTGGTCACTAAGTGTCATTTCCTAAATACGTCTGTCTTGAAAGCAAAGGAAATGTTTATTCCCATCAAACTTTGCTTTTATGACCTGGACATCGATGTTTTGAAACTAACCTATTTTCATTACATTCAAGACAGTTTCAGTGCTGGGTTGCTAAAGGAGAATTTTCTATAACTTTCTAGAAGTTTCAAGAAGTTCTAGAACGTTCTGGAAACATAGATGGCAGTATAAACACAGGAAACGTAAGCTCAACAGTTCAGTTCACTTGTAGCTCTCCAAGTGGAGACAACAGGTCGTTGATAGATACATTCGTCACAGATGGCATGAAGAGGTTGTAAGCATCCGACAGATACTTTTTTCTATTTCTGTGGCGAATTTACCAAGACATGTCGGGTAACAAGACAAACTCTGGGCACTTCATTTCAGTCGCGAAATCTGTAAAAGAATTCTACAAGGTAATATAGGAAGTTTTGCTTGTTTGGAGAGTCGAAATTTTGTTTAATTTTAATATTTTTTTTTTACTTTTACTTTTTAAATAGTGAAAAATAAGTATTAAATATGTTTAAACAATCGCGCATTTGTTTCCATAGCATCATGAATGTTATCTATACTGAATCATTAGCAAGAGCCATAAAACATATGAAATATTAGAAACTAGCAGCATGGCCCGGCGTTGCCCGGGCTTGATTTAAAAATCGTACGACTCATACAGCAATCGCTATCACTTGACTTAAAATATTTTTGCCCTTCCTTGCCTTTAAAGGAGTGCCCTTTGCCGCTACAATGGCTACTTCTTGCCTATCTCACATTGCGAATTTTTTCTAAGCTCTATACTAAACAATAAATCTGTTACGAAAAAAGAACTAAACAAAATGAACACAAAACGATCAGCTTTAAAAAAGGACTCGTAACTGGAAAAACCGAATAAAAAAAGAATGTTAACAACAAATACTTTTTCACACCCACCCAGTTCTGCGGAATCAGAATCAACGTTGAGTTTAAGCAAGCGAATGAGCCAATTGGAGTAAAGTGCCATGAAGATTTAAATTTTCCCCACTTTTTTTGCATGCTAGTTAAAATTAGTATCAGTCAGCTGTTGACTCTCACTCTGGCCAATAGAATCTTCCTGCCTATTCGTGGCAGCCAGCTATAGGCTCTCACTCTGGCCAGTAGAAAATGGCTGCAAACTACATGAAAACTGCCGTAGAAGCATGGAAAACCGATTATTTCCACTATCGATGAGAGTTGGGACATGCAAAGTCGGTCTTGGCCTTGCCACTTACTTGGAGCATGTGCATGTAAATTTTGATGCATATCCGTCGAAAATTGCGGCCGTGCATTCGTTACACACACACACACACACACACACACACACACACACGCACACACACATCCTGCCTTTTATAGATAGAGATGTACAGTATTCAAGATTCCGTATTTTTGCGGCATTTGCTATATTAATTGGGGTCCAAAGTCATAATTTTCCATATCCACCGCACGATTTTTAGAAAGGGGGAAAAGAAGCTATGAAATTCGCAATCCCACGTATTTTGAAGGAACCAGCTGACCACTCAAGCTATTGCTTCTGTTCCAAATGTCGAGCTGGCAAGAATGGCCCGGTTATCATATATCCAGACCTTCTGTCATCCATCACTCCAGTACCACACTGCTCTGAACTCCCCGTAGCTATTCCTCCAAAGAGAGATCGGACGTCTTCACAAGAGGATGAAGTCAATGACCCAGATTACAGAAACACAGCTGAAGACAGAAACCCATAGAAACCCAAACCAAAAACCTCAATGACCTGATCAGAGATATTGGTCTCACAAAATCCAATGCCGAGCTTTTGATGTCGCGACTCAAGTAGTGCAATTTTCTAGATGAAAGTGTTTAAGTTGGCGGTCAGACAAAGCACCCCTCGCACATTTCTTGCTTTTTCACCCGCCAAGATCGGCTTTGCTTCTGCAACAAAATATGTGTTAAACATGTTTCAACAATCGTGCATTTGTGTCCACGGTATCGGGAATGTTTTCTATCCTAGATCTCTGACAAGAGCCATAAAAATATGAACGATTAGGGATGTCCAAGATTCAAGATTGCGTATTTTTGTGGCATTTACTACATCCTTTAAAGTCTAAATTCGGAAAAATTACATATCCAGCGCATTACTTTATTTAGAAATTTCAAAAATCAAAAATGCCATCTTAAAATATTTTTCAATAAATCTGGTTGAAATATATTTGTATTTTTATATTCAAATTTTTATTTTGCTCTTTTCCAGGATAGCACAGAGGGGAAAATATAGCCATTAAACTCACAATCCCACGAATTTGGAAGTCACGAATTAACCGCTCAAGCAATTGCTACTTCTGCATGGTGGACTATTTCAAACGTCGATCTAGCATGAAAGCGCCTATCATATATCCAGACCTTCCATCGCCCCAGTTCTACACTGTCCTGGTTTCCCCGTGCATACTCCCCCAAAAAGAGATCAGCCATCATCGGAAAACAGCAGTTGAGAAGATAATGAAGTCATTGGGCTAGATTACAGAGGCGCAGCTGGGGTGAGAAACACGTACTACCACAATCAAAAGGACTACAACGACCTGATCAGACATCTTGATCGCACAAAATCCAATGCCCAGTTTTTGACGTCGGGAAATTTGTGAAATGAAAGTGTGTCACATTGTTCTTCAAGCATTTTCGCCGGTCAAGATTGGCTTTGCTACTACCACAATGTGATCAGTCTGTTTGAGGCAATTGGAATGGCCTGTAACCCAAGTGAGTGGCGCCTCTTGACTGACAGTTCAACCAGGACCCGCAAAGTTGTGTTTTCCTGCCTTGCATGGGGTGAAATGACTAGAAAATAAATTTAAATGCAAAGTCAATCGTTATCTACTGTATTCTTGATTAATCTTCTATTGTTCTCACTCCTTAAAAATGTTTTTCTTTTTTCTTATTCTTTCACACTCAGTCACCCCTTGAGACTTAGTGGCTTTACTGCCTTGCATGGGGTGAAATGATTAGAAAACAAATTCAAATGCAATGTCAATCGTTATCTACTGTATTCTTGATTAATCTTCTATTGTTCTCACTCCTTAAAAATGTTTTTCTTTTTTCTTATTCTTTCACACTCAGTAACCCCTTGAGTCTTAGTGGCTTTACTGCCTTGCATAGGGTGAAATGATTAGACAACAAATTCAAATGCAATGTCAATCGTTATCTAATGTATTCTTGATTAATCTTCTATTGTTCTCCCTCCTTAAAAATGTTTTTCTTTTTTCTTATTCTTTTATACTCAGTAACCCCTTGTGTCTTAGTGGCTTTACTGCCTTGCATGGAGTGAAATGATTAGAAAACAAATTCAAATGCAATGTCAATCGTTATCTACTGTATGCTTGATTAATCTTCTATTGTTGTCGCTCCTTAAAAATGTTTTTCTTTTTTCTTATTCTTCACCGTCAGTAGCCCCTTGTGTCTTAGTGGCTTTTCTCTCTTGCTCAACTGTAAAGGTGAAATAAGTCTGGTGAGAAGACACCTCCTTGCGTAACAACCCATTCCATTTTTAGTGTATTTCTTCTTTATATGCCGTGTCCTCTCAGGGCGTAAGCGATCGTGTCCCTCCACAAAGCCCTGTCCATTGTATCTCTTAATAAATGTTGTCTTTTTCCTATTTCTTCTAAGACCTGTTTTGCTATCCATTTACTCAAAGCCATCAAGTATATTATGCGCTGTTTTCCTTTATCCTTATTTCCCTCAATATACCTTATGCATATCATATTTTCTAAGCCCTTCCTCATTTGCTCGAGACATTTTCAGCTGTCTTTTCCTGATGTTATAAGTTTTCCTTTTCTTTTCATTTTCTCTAAAATCATATCCATGGTAGCGTCTGTATTTTCTGTGTGAAACCACATTTCTGTTGTCTCTATTCTCTTATTCATCTTTGAGGAGATCAGCCAGCATTCACTGCAATATAGGGCAGATATCACGTAACAGTTCAGTAATCTTCTATTTTAAGATCTAACGATTTTTTTTTCTTTTCTCTTAATACTCTGCTTAGCTTTTGGAAAGCGTCTTTGGCCATCCCAATGCATCTTCGAATTTCAGTGTCGCTTTTTCCGTCCTCTGTTAGAACAATTCCGAGGTGTTTCAATTTTTATGCTTGGTTGATTTTTAAGTATTAGTTCCCATTTTGTTTCCATTTTCTCAAAACCTTCGTCGTTACTGATATATTCGGTCCACGGTATCGTCTGTATTATTCTATAGAACCACACATTTCTGTCGCTTCAATTAACTTCTTCATCGTTGACGAGTGCTGTGTTTTTCTTTCTATTAGATGTTTAATAAACTTTTCCTTGTTTCTAGCGAATTTTATTTCTATTTCCTGATACTCTGCTTAGCTTTTGGAATGCTTCTTTGGCTGTCCCAAAATTCGAATTTTAGTGTCGCTTTTTCCGTCCTCTGTCAGAACAATTCCGAGATGTTTCAATTTTTGTACTTGTTTGATTTTCATATCCCCGATTTGTAATTTGCATTTCGCTCTCATTCAATTGCTAGCAACCATGTCTTTGCATATTTTTTTATCCCTTTGCAGAAATGAATTTCTGAACGAAGCTATAATATTAACAACATCGTTTTTCTCATTCATACCCATTTGTAAAATTCTTCTTTTTTTCTTCTTTTTTTCCTTTTAATCTTTTTCTAGACACAGTGGCAATACAAATGTTGCCATAAAAAGTTGTTTTTTTTATCAGTGTTTTCTGTGAATCGTCTTCCCTTTTAACACACCCACTTCCAGACATTTCACTTTCATTCCTGCTGCACGTCCAGTTAGCCTATCTATTGATAATTGTCGATCCACTTCAAACGTCAAAAAAGAACCTTGTCTTGTTGAAAGTGCTTATAGCCAGTTTGACCCTTGTAATTACGATTAAATTGATTTATTACAATCTTTTAATTATTATTTTCTTTCGGTTTTTGCCATGAGTAAGTTTATTGCATCGTTGATATTTACTTTCGACTGTGCATGCAGTAATAACACGGCTAATTAAGAAACCATCCTTCATTTTGTCTTTTGTCTATCCGACTTTTAATAGTGATCTCGAAGCGTGAATAGTGCAGTGGTTATCGGATGGGGAAGGTGTACACGGAGTGTCGAGTGCATTCCTCGCTCCCGAGAAAGAAGCCAAAGTGAAAGATAACACAAAATTCATACCAGACTGAAAAGGAATGTATCCCTGCAATCTCGCACTATACACACAACTGTTGCTATGGCTACAGTACATGTGGTCTCCATGAAAACATAGTATCGTCTGAAGATAGCGGGTGCGTGAAACACGAATCAGAGCTGTCCTTTTATAGGATTTAACGTTGGTAGTTCGATCTAAGCAATCTAGGCTTCGAGCACTTTCTAAGTAGGTAAGTTTGCCTTAGAACTTTTTCTGTATATGTCTATATTTCTGAGATGAGGTATTATGTACATTATTTACATTATTTGGACTATTGTCCTCATCTTTGCCGCCATTTTTATTATGCCATGGCACAGTGGATAAAGGCGTTCGTTAGATCCAGTGACAGGACCAAAAGAGTGTAAGTTCAATACCCGGCTAAGGCGGTGGAGAAATTGGACAGGGGAATTAACAGGAGATAACTGATAACTGACATCCATTAAAAACATGGCACGTGGAACTAGAATAGTCTACCCCAGTGAGCGAAATAAAGGGTTCAGTTCGATATTCCAACTACCTAAAGAAGGCCGGAGCGTACAACGGCCGAAACTTTGTAATAGATATGGCGACAAAGATGAGGACAATAGTCCGAATAATGTAAATAAAGAAAATTTTCACTTTTTTCGGTAGTGTCGATTTTTATTCGAGACTGTATCTGGATAAGACGTTATCAAAACAGGGTGTATCAAAATTACTTTTACAAATTTTGAGGCGGGTTTCTCACACCAAAACAAGGACAAATATTCATATAAATATATGTCCAGAAATCTTTTGTTTTTCAGTTATTAAGTTTAAAGTAAGTTTACGGTAGATAGCGCTGTGTTGCCTTGTAGACTAGGTTACATTTGTAATTCGTGTACATTTGTGGCTAGTCTGTCTTCAACATTTAACGTGTGTAGTAGTGAGTTAACTCAGAAATGTTCCGTTTAACAATGACAGGCTGATTTTTACATACGGCCGCGCGAATGGTAATGGGCGCGAGGCTGCACGGCTGTATCAGATTGCGTTCCCAGACCGAAGGCACTCGAGTCATCCATCCTTTTCTGATGTCTATCGCCACGTATGTGCATCAGTTGCTGATAGCACTTGACGCGGACGAATTGATCCATGTCGGAAGATCCATATACGAAACTCTGGAGTCGGGATGTTGAAAGCAACACCAATCAGCTAAATGACCAATTTTATATTTGCATTAAGTCTACGCGCGTGCGCGCACGCACACACACACACACACACACACACTCTCTCTCTCACACACACACACACACAGACACACACACACACACAGACACACACACGCACACACACACTCTCTCTCTCACACACACACACTCTCTCTCACACACACACGTATACAGATATATTCTGAAATAGTTAATGCAATTAGTCTTATCAAAGTTCTGAAAAGCAAAGCATCGGAAAACTCTGAGTTGGTTTGCGATAAGTATCGAAGACTTTTAATATTTCTGATATAATATATAATGAAGAGATAGATAGATAGATATGTATATGAACAGATTGTGATAGATTGATAGATAGATAGATAGATAGATAGACAAACTTTAAATTTCAATTTTCTGATAAGGATTTTATTATTTTATTTTCTAATAAGGAGGAATATGTAATTGTGATTGTCAAATACATACGAACTAATGTCGTTCCATAAAAGTCATATTGATTTTGATCAAAAGAAGTAAATGGTCTTTGTCTACATCAAAAGTGTTCGTTTTATTGATGGAAAATATCATTTTGCTCAACCTTTAGTGATAGAACGAGTTTTGCTCCCCACTCATGAAGCGCACTGACCTGTAAAAATTAAAACAACAGAAAACCTATTTTCGCGCTTATTTGAATAACAACCGCCATCCTCGCTGTTGCGTGAGTCAAGAACTTTTCATTTTCTTCCTGGCGCTACACGGTCGTTTCTTTCTTTTTTTAAATTTTTTTTCCACTGTCGTAAAATGGTATTATCATAACTGTCGTAATGAAAGCAGTTCGATAGAGGGAAATTTTTTTTATCGTTTCACCCCAAGCAAGGTGACAATGCTCTTAGGGGGCAGAGATTTACAGGAAATGAGTGAGAATTCTGTAAAAGATTTCAATGACGAGAAGTAAGGAAAGGACAATAACAGAACCGAGATAGCAATTGACACTCTATTCAAAGTTTTGAAATTTTTAGGCTGCAGGGAAGAAAGAAATCGGAAGTAGGGTTACACAGGTGAGAAGTGCGAGAAAAGAAAATATCGGAATAAAAGTGGTAGTTGCACCTAACTTGTTCAAAAGTAAAACGGTGAGACCATTTTGTCTACGCACTCGGGGCTCATCAGAACAATTAGCATGAAAATATTTGTAGAAAAGACAGAGGGAAGCCACGTTACGTCGGTGACAAAGTTTAGTCATTTAATTCATATACAGCATTTTATATCATAATTATAATAACTTGCATTATTTACATTATTCGAACTGTTATCCTCATCTTCATTGCCATATTCACAACGTTTCGGCCTCTATATCTCTGAGATGAGGTATTATGATTACGTGCATTATTTACATTATTCGGACTGATATCCTCATCTTCATTGCCATATTCACAACGTTTCGGACTTTATATCTCTAACATGAGGTTTTGTGATTATTTGCTTTATGTAGATGATTCGGACTGATATCCTCATCTTCATTGCCATATTCACATCGTTTCGGCCTTATACGCTCAGGCCTTCTTCAGGTGATTGGAATTTCGAACCGAATTTTTTATTTCGTCCACCGGGATAGATTGTTCTAGTTCCACGTGCTGTGCCTCTTACGCATGCCCCATGTTGGTTAGATTCAACGGCCGAAACGTCGTGAATATGGCATCGCAGATGAGGACCACGGTCCGAACGATGTAAATAGTGTAAATAATAACTAGGAAGTGTTACTTTCGGGATGTCACTCGTCTAATTGACATTACGTTTATTCATGGTTCATTTAGTTGATCTTGAAATTCTATCGACAGATCGCGCGCTTGAGAGTTGAAGTAATTTAAAACAAGCAGACATCGCTTTGTGAAAGACTACGATCAAAATTATTTAGACTACTTAATTATTTCGACTTCTAAATTATTTAGGCTAGTAAATTGTTTAGATTACTAAAATATTTAAGCTACTAAATTGTTTATACTACTAAATTATTTAGACTACTAAATTATTTAGGCTACTAAATCATTTAGACTACTACATTTTTTAGACTATTAAATTATTTAGGCTACTAAATTGTTTTGTATCTGTCTATATTTCTGAGATGAGGTATTATGTACATTATTTACATTATTCGGACTATTGTCCTCATTTTTGTCGCCATATTTATTACAACGTTTCGGCCGTTGTACGCTCCGGCTTTCTTTAGGTAGTTGGAATGTCGAACTGAATAAAGGATTCAGTACGACATTCCAACCACCTGAATAAGGCCGGAGCGTACAACGGCCGAAAAGTTGTAATAAATATGACGACAAAGATGAGGACAATAGTCCGAATAATGTAAATAATGTAAATTGTTTACACTGCTAAATTATTTAGACTACAAAGTTATTTTAACTACTAAATTATTTAGGCTACTATCTCCCTAGAGTGTTTTATAGCAAATGGAGGAATTGATTTTTCTTCGAATATCGTCTTCGCTGGATGACCGGAGGCTTTTGACCATCGATTATTATTTCTTAGGGTGCCTTTGAGAAAAAAATATTTTGTCATGTCTGAAGTCTTGTGTGAATTTCCCGTCGATAGAAAATCTTATTTTGTACATTTTTCCATTGATCAAATAATTATTTTTCTCATCTGGGTTGATAATTTTAATCGTAGTATTAGCTGTTTCCTTATAAGGCGTCAGTTGACCAAACTACTAGTGCTAATTAAGTTACGTTTTCTTCACTATCTGGCCATTGTATGTGGGTCAAAGTGTAGTATCTGCCCTCGACTACATTTCATCTCTTATTTGTGTCTTCGGTTTCATATGTGACTTATCAGCCATACGTAACATATCTCCTCTTATACGGCAGCGAATGTTGGACGGTATCCTCAAAGATGAAGAAGAAACACGAGACGGTGGCGATGTGGTTCTACAGAAGGATGCTGAGGATATCATGGACCGAGCATGGGAGCAACGATGAGGTCTTGGAGAGGATGCAAACGGGGGAGCTTATGCTTAACATAAGGAAGAGGCAGATAAAATTTCTGTGACACGTGATGAGAAAAGAGGGCCTGGATAATCTGATACTCACGGGACGAACAGAGGGAAAAAGAGACAGGGAAAAGCAGTGCATGACATACGCGGCGGCTTGGGCAGGTGAATGGCGGAATGTGGTCTGGGGGAGTTTGCAGAAACACAAAACCTGTTGAGAGCCACAAGTCGATAGGGGGAAGTGGAGAGCCATGATCGCCTACGCCCTGAAAGCACACGGCACATAAAAAGAAAGAACGTGTCTTCGGACAGAGCGCAACTCAGCTGTGTTCCTCTCTGAGAGTAACTCTCTCATTGCACTAAAGGGGTTGGGGGGTCGGTAGTAATACCGACGGTTGCAAGCGCTAGGCTATTTTTGGACCTGGCCCAGTGCAGGCTTTCGGGCTCCACGCGTTAAACTGACCTTGTTTCCCATCCTGCCATCAAAGAGCGGCATGAAAATACTAAGTTTGTATCCGCCCCCGGGTGGACGAAAGCTACATTTTATCTCTGGGTTTTGCTTCTGTCTTCGGACAGAGCGCAACTCAGCTATATCGTTGCCGTCAGGGAAAACCACAATTGAAAATAATTTGAGAAGTGCCCAGTCGCGGGGGAACTTCTGCCCGTGTCAGTAACTCTTCCATTGCATTAAATAAGTGGGGGTTCGTTAGTAATATCGATGCCATCGCAAACGACGGTTGCGGGGTCTGGATTATTGCTAGACTTGGCCAAGGCACACGCGCTAGAGCACTCCACATTGAACTGGGCTTGCGTCACATCCTGCCAGGGTCAGGCGGCAAGTAAAATACTAACGATAGTATCTGTCCTCTCCTTATTTGAAATGTGTGAAGTCGCCCGCTCCTGGGGATTTCAACTCTGCAACACCAACCCATTGCGCTAAGAGAACTGAGATCGGTATAATATTGAGGTTACTGGGCGATTTCTGTCTTTGACCTGTTTGTGTAGAGGTGTATGAATCCTCTACGTAAAAGAAAAACCTTGTGTTCGTGAAAAGGTCAAGTAAATACCAAGGGTCATTTCTATTCTCCTATCTGATGTTAATGGTAAATTTTCAACTAATTCGCCCCAATCAATGTGATAACGCCAGTAAGACACTATGGACTACTGGACATGAAAGAGAAGGAAAATACTTTAGAAGGATCCCGAAACTCTATAATAGTATAAATTTCATAGTTTAGGCGAAAACTTTAGAAGTTTCTATACTTCTCTCTCGCTTGTGGAACTCTCCTCCAATTATTGCGCCCAGTCAAATGTGATCTTCAAAAATGGAAATGCAATATCAATCGTTATACTTTGTCTTCTTAATTCTTATTCTGTTATTGTTCTTCTATTGTTCTCTCTCTTTAACTATATATTTTTCTTTATCGCTTATTCTTTCATACTCAGTAATCCTTTGCATCCGGGTGAAATTGTTTAAAAATTGTTGTATCTCTAAAGAGATTACAAGCAGACAAAAGTAGTACTCGAGTGAAATAACAGCAACGCGCGCATAGATGAAAGAAGAGAGGTTTATTGTAAAAGAGACTACACTACTGAAAGAGAGGGAATCGGGTGGCAGTCTAGTAATTCCCGAAGCAAGGTTACTGACTTGATCTCCCCGCGAGGCAGGATGTGGCACAAGGCCGTGTTTTAAAGCTGGGCAAAACCGAGCCCGTAGGCTCGGGCAAAATTCCCCGTAGACTCCGTATACACGGGTTTGGGTAGCTGTCTACCACCTCAGACGAGACTCTGCACTTCGACATAGCCTCACCTGGGTTCCTCTCTGCCCGAAGGCAGAGATTTCGACCAGCACAGTTGGAGACTAATCTCCAACTAATTGCCGAAGCAAGGTTATTTACCTCACCTCCCCGCAAGGCAGGATGGGTACAAGGCCGTTATTTAATGCGGGGGGAGACCGAGCCCGTAGGCTCGGGCAAAAATTCCCCGTAGACCCCGTATACACGGGGTCGGGCAGCTGTCTATCTCCCCAGATGAGACTCAACCCTTCGGCATAGTCTCGTCTGTTTTCTTCTCTGCCGGAAATCGGAGAGTTCGACCAGCACATCGAGAGACGAATCTTCAATTGCCGAAGTCCCCAGGTATATCCTGTGCTTACTATATATATCTACTGATATAGTCGGTCCACATAGGTGATAGGGAGTTACAATACAATACCTCCCCTTGAGCTAATTTTCCCACGAAATTTTGCTCAATACATCTTCTATTTGAGGTCAAGACAATTGTTTGACATTTTTCCTCTTCCTAGTTCTTCTCCGTGTCAGCAGAACAAAAACAAAAACGTGCAGAGTTGACGTAGAATTTAGAAGCAACCGGAAACCCAATGCTAAACAGAAAACAAGGGATAAACCCCTACTCATTTTCAAAAAACCGCGAGGGGGTGTAAATCGGACGATAGGTGAACCTATCTACTTCAATTAGTGGAGGAGAGAAAAACTGAAGCAGATTTTAGAAGGAATTGGAAATCCATTCCTCTACAAGAAACAATGAATAAACTTCTACTCCTGTTCAAAAGACTGGAGAGGAGTATGAATCGGACAACAGTTGAACCTATCTATTCCTATTGTTGAAGAAGAAAAAAAAAATCAATAAGTAAATATGTTACAGTCCCATTAAGTTTACAGCATGCATAAATACTAACCTCTACACTCCGTATAATATCTATCTATCTATCTATCTATCTATCTATCTATTTCTTCCTGTTCAGTCTATCTATCTATCTATCTATCTATCTATTTCTGCTTATCCAATCTATCTATCTATCTATTTCTGCTTATCCAATCTATCTATCTATCTATCTATTTCTGCCTGTGCAATCTATCTATCTATCTATCTATCTAAAATGTATGTTCCCCAACTCGCCTCCGCCTCTGGTGGACTCCATCATAGCAAATGTAAGGATTTTACTTTACAACAAGTGTCCATAAACAAACGCAAAATATCGTTAGTCTTTCAGAACTTTTGAATTTAAGAACAGTCATAAATACACCTTAGGTCTACTGAAGGTCTGGGCAAAATATGGAGGATGCTTTATAAGCAAATATTCGGCATTCCTTGATCGAACAGCTTGTATGGCTGTCGGTTGAAATTCAGAAAATCTTTCTCTTAAAACATTGTTCAAGAAAATAGGTTTCTCAAGGTCAGTAACTGCTGGTGTTCTTCCCGGTACTGATCGTGGTTTAATTAAAGTCATTCTCTTTCACCCTCAGTAGCCTCTGGCGTCTTAGTGGTATTATCGCCTTAATTGAGTAAAAAAGGAAAAAAAACTCCTAACCTTTTGTTCAAAGTAGTTTGGAATGTCAGTATATTGATTATGTCATTATTTCAGTTTGTGGCACCTCACAATCGTACAGGCAACCAACACGAGGGCTGACAAAAATGTCGACTCCTTTCCAATGTCAGGCCACAGTGGTAACATTTGTCACTTAAAACTCATAGCCATAATTCGAGATTAACAAAACTCCAGAGACTTCTTTTTTCACTTCAGCTAAATTATCTGAACTACACTACCTTGCTTGCTTCCTGTTTTTTGGTTAGTAAAATATAGCATATATTCATCGCAAGAACAATGTGTGACATTCATAATATATATATATATATATATATATATGTATATATATAACCGAATGGTTAAATATAGGTAGGTATACGGGCAAGCGATCGTATACAAATACATCTAAATACTCTATAGTGTAAGAAAAAACAGTGCTCAATGTTAAGTAACAGAGCCATTTAATATCTTTATGAAGATATATACATGATAACTTAGATTAATTGTACAACTCCGAGTTTCATACCGAAGCAATTTTCATTTGCAGGAATTATTATATTTATTTTTATTTATATTTTGGTTTGACACCGTTTTGTTTTTATTTTTCTGGTTCGCGCGAGATATATTATTGTTGGGGTGGAATATTATTGGAGTTAAAATATTTAAATGAATTGTAGTTTAATTTTGAATTTGAATTTAAGCCCAGATAAACATTTAAGATTGAAAATAAGGTTGGAAATAAGAGAATATGAATTTAAATTAGAGAGACGCTGGTTTTGAAAACATAAGTAAAGAAAAATGGGCGTTGGAAAATCAAGGGGTGACAACTCTATTTTTCCAAAAATCAAGAGAGTCATTGATAATAATTTTACTAAATAAACGAAAATTAATGATATCAAGAACAAAGTATGTCATGATAAAATAAAATAACATAATATAAGACAAAATAGAATAAAGTACTCCTACTGCTACTACTACTGCTACTACTAATAATAATAATATATATCAATGTAAAGAAAATGATTTAAAATAAAATAAGAAAAATATGATAGAGTAATTAATAATAATACTATGAATATTAATATTCCCCCAAAAAACTAAAAGTAGTGATATCAGTAATAATAAAACACCTTCAAAGCAACAAAGTCCCAACAATTAATAACTGCAATTGCAGAAATTGCAAACCCTGTCCATTAAACGGTAAATGTATGTCAAGTGTAGCCATCTTTAAGTGTGGATAGAAAATCTTGCCCTTCATTTACAATGACAAATCTATGTGATCGACGAATTAGTGTTCCCTTAGCCACTGCACAAGGCAGTAGGACTTTTGATTCTAAATACAACAGACGTGTAAATTTGACTACTAAAAAAACGAGAAAAAAAATGTCGCTGAATTTAACCCTCAAAATAATTCAGGATGATATTCGAGTAAGTTGAATGAGAAAAGAATACATGATACAAATAATCATAATAGTAAAAGCATTTATAGGCTGTGTCCCATATCACAATTTCACACACACTAAACATAACACGTCTGTAAATATATTACCAACATATAATTACATAAAAGGGAATATGCTATATTTTACTAACCAAAAACAAGAAGCAAGCAAGGCGCATGATAACAATATCATGTGTAGTTGGAGTTTACATAATTTAGCTGAAGTGAAAAATCAAGTCTCTGGAGTTTTGTTAATCTCGAATTATGGCTCTGAGTTTTATACGACAAATGTTACCACTGTGGCCTGACAAAGGAAAGGAGCCGACATTTTTGTCAGCCCTCGTGTTGGCTGCCTGCCCGATTGTGAGGTTTTCACGTGTTTGTATGTGCCGAGATGAAGAGTGGGGTTGATTCGCATTCGCTTAGAAAGGGTGAATCTTATTAATGATAATTTTAATTGCTATTGTTATTTTATTAAAATTATTGCTGGACACGACAATGTAGATCGATATGTCAAGGTTGCTTCCGATTGAAAACACAACCAACATTTGTTAAATATGAGCATTGCATGGATGTGTGAAATTGAACTTTGGGACTGTGGGCAATATCTCAACACAACATCCTGTTGTGTTTTCCTCACCATTCATTTTTAGCATTAAACCATAAGATTTCCTCGACTAAAATTAAGAACTAGATAGTTAAAGTTATCGTAACTTGTTACGTTTTTTCTTTTACTACTAAAATAGCCCCCTTCAATATATGTCTATATTTCTGAGATGTATTATGTACACTATTTACATTATTCGCACTATTGTCCTCATCTTGTCGCCATATTTATTACAATGTTTCGGCTTTCAGTATCTGTCTATATTTCTGAGATGAGGTATTATGTACACTATTTACATTATTCGGACTATTGTCCTCATCTTGTCGCCATATTTATTACAATGTTTCGGCTTTCAGTATCTGTCTATATTTCTGAGATGAGGTATTATGTACACTATTTACATCATTCGGACTATTGTCCTCATCTTGTCGCCATATTTATTACAATGTTTGGGCCTTTCAGTATCTGTCTATATTTCTGAGATGAGGTATTATGTACACTATTTACATTATTCGGGCCATTGTCCTCATCTTTGTCGCCATATTTATTACAAAGTTTCGGCCCTTCAGTATCTGTTTATATTTCTGAGATGAGGTATTATGTACATTATTTACATTATTCGGACAATTGTCCTCATCTTGTCGCCATATTTATTACAATGTTTGGGCCTTTCAGTGTCTGTCTATATTTCTGAGATGAGGTATTATGTACATTATTTACATTATTCGGACTATTGTCCTCATCTTTGTCGCCATATTTATTACAACGTTTCGGCATTTCAGTATCTGTCTATATTTCTGAGATGAGGTATTATGTACATTATTTACATTATTCAGACTCTTGTCCTCATCTTTGTCGCCATGTTTATCACAACTGTACGGCCGTTGTACGCTCCGGCCTTCTTCAGGTGGTTGGAATGTCGAACTGAATCATTTATTTCGCTCACTGAGGTAGACTGTTCTAGTTACACGTGCCATGTCTAATGGATGTCAGTTATCAGTTATCTCCTGTTAATTTCCTTCTGAAAGTTCACAACTGCCTTAACTAGGTATTGAACTCACACTGCAATGATAACAGCAAAAAACTGCAAATGAGCACTGGTAAAAATGGTTGCTGAAGACATTAGGTTTATAATACCAAGAAATTCATACAGAGATGTCCTCAAGATGGCACAGTGGACAAAGGCGTTTGTTAGATCCAGTGACAGGACCCAAAGAGTGTTAAGGCAGTGGATAACTTTCAAAAGAAAACTAACAGGAGATAACTGACATCCATTAAACATGGCACTACTCCAGTGAGCGAAATAAAGGGTTCAGTTCGACATTCCAACCACCTGAAGAACGGCCGAATCGTTGTGATAAACATGGCGACAAAGATGAGGACAATAGTCCGAATAATGTAAATAATGTATACAGTAGCCCCAAAATTTGTAGCTGTACTGACATACACTACCAATTGCTTCACCAGCTTCGAGAGAAATACGCATTTTCTAATAAAAAATAGAGAAAAACCTTGAAAAAATTCGATGACATAAATGTTAAATTTATTTCTGATTATTACTTTTGTCATTATTCTTTGTCTTGCGTATTCATTTTGTTTAATCATTTCACCCCAAGAAAGGCGGGAATGCCGCTAGTACGCAACGGGTTACAGAGTGTAAAATTGAGAGAATAGACGAGATATAGTGGGATTTGAGGAAAGGACTAATGATAAACGGGATTCAAGAAGAAAGAAGGTAGCGATTGACGTTGACTTTAAATGTTTCAAGATTGTAGTCATCAGGGAAGCAAGTAAACGGAATGGAGTTCCACAGGCGGGAAATGACAAAATGAAACTGTTGGAGTAGAAGTGTCGGTTACATTTAACTAATTCAACAAAAAAATGATGGGACCGAAACGTCAATCTAGTAGCACGCTTAAATTCACGTAGTCGGGGCACCAGTGAAAAAGCTCGTCGGAGCAGTAGCCATGAAAATATTTGTAGAAAAGACAGAGGGAAGCCACGTCATGCCTGTGAGAAAGTGACTGAAGTCGAGATGCCAAGTCAGGATCGATTATATTGCAGATCCTTCTTTGGATTTTGTCAATAATCTTGAGATGAACAGCAGGGGCATCAGACCAGATATTGCAACAGTTTTCAATGCACACACAAATGGTAGATTTGTAAATGTGCAAGATGGACTCTGACGAGAAAAATCTTCTGACACAACACAGTGACCCAACTTTCCTTGCAGGAGATGCAGCTATTGATTCGATGTAGTCCTTCAACTTCAAGTCAGTTGAAAACGTCAGGCCAAGAAGGCGTACTGTATTGCTCTCCTGACGCCTATCATCAGCTATGCTGATGGCTGGCAGGATATTTTCACTATGGTGCTTAAGTGAGAGCAGGTTCGTTTTGGAGTCATTGAAATTCACGAGCCATTTCCTGCCCTAGTTAATCAGAGTTTGGAGGTCCATTTCAAGAGCATCGACCAAGTTAACATTGTCAGCTCTGACAAAGTTTCTATTGAAACAGGAGTAATTGGTAGTGACAACAGCATAAATTATTACTTGGGAATTGATGACATCAGTAAGATCATTGATGAAGATCAGAAACAGCGTAGGACTCAGAATAGAGCCTTACGAGACAGCCGCGTTCGCGTGAAAAAGATCTGGAAGCGAGCCCATTCAAAATGACCTTCATTTCACTATTTGATAGGAACCATTGGATTAAATCAAGCAATTGTCCAGTAATACTGAAGTCCTGGATCTTACGTAGACGACCAGCGTGCTAATCCCTGTCAAGCGCCTTTGAGGTATCCAGAGCCACAGCTCGAACTTTGAGTTATTATAATATTATGTTATTATACATATTCAGTAATGGCCGTAAGCACATCAGCGGTAAACCTGGCAAAACGGACGCCATATTGCTTGTCAGGGATTAAGTCGTGAGAGGTAACATGGTTAACCACTTCAGCATTGATTAAAGCCTCGAATACTTTGCCGAAAAGAAGCAGGAAACTAATAGAGTAAGAGAGGGGTCAGGAGGTTTTCCAGAGTCAAGAAGGTGCAATGTGACGCTCACCAGGGGTCGAGCATCAGCCAGGAAGTTTCTCTGTGGTGGTTA
The DNA here is from genome assembly GCA_964036315.1 of Acanthosepion esculentum. Lineage (NCBI taxonomy): Eukaryota > Metazoa > Mollusca > Cephalopoda > Sepiida > Sepiidae > Acanthosepion > Acanthosepion esculentum. The sequence goes on along the minus strand of OZ038503.1, from coordinate 83,035,575 downwards.
AATGAGAGGACTTTCATTCAGATTTATAAGCGATTTCCTGTTCCAGTTATCCACTGTTTGGAAGTCATTTTCAAGAGCAGTGGCCAGGTTAAATTTGTCAGCACTGACGGATTTGCCATTGAGACAGGAGTAAATAGTAGTGTCATCTCCATAAATGCCTACTTGGGAAATAATGACATCAGGGAGGTCATTGATGAAGATCTGAGCAGTGTAGGACACAGGATATGGCCTTGGGGGACACCCGAGTTCGTGTGAAAGTATCTGGAAGCGGACCAGTTTAAAACAACCTTCATTTCACGATTTGCTAGGAATGATTGGATGAAAGCAAACAATCGTCCTGTAATACCGCAGCTCTGAAGCTTACGTAGAAGATCAAACGCTTTCCCGATATCTAGAGTCACAACTCGAGCTTCACCGTTATTATCAAGAGCTTGATATACATATTCACTGATGGCCTTAAGCACATCAGCGGTAAACCTGGCAAAATGGAAGCCATATTGCTTGTCAGGGAGTAAGTCGTGAGAGGTAAGATGCTTAACCACTTCAGCATTAATTAAAACCCCGAATACTCTGCCGAAGATTCGGAATTTTGTATTATCCAAACATATTTTTGAACTAATGTTCCAAGAGGTCCGAATAATCAAGGAAATACTATACTCCATAATGTATACTTCAGCCAAATGCAAATGTTTCTACTACACACTTTCCCTCGTCTCATAATCTTCACATATCTGTCTACGAACATACACTCAAACACAGATACACAAAGGAAGAATTTACTTATAGTGGCGTGGGATCAGGTCTTAAAACGAAAGTTGATTTATCCACGCCAAGAAGATTAATGCGAGCTCGCTGTTTTCTTTTCTTTTTTTTCTAGGTTTAACGGCTAATTTATGTGAAGATAAGGTTTTCATTGGTCCAAAGAAAATTTAAAATAGGCTCGCGAATTTGTTCCCGTTTTTTTTCTCAGCTCACAAGCCAATCTCTGTGATGGCAAGGTTTCCATTGGTCCAAATAAAATTTCACATAGACTCACGAATTTCTTTCCATCTTTATCCTGAGTCCGCCTGAATTTGAAGGCAGTGGGAAAGGAAGTTGTTATTATTTCGTACTCACTACACACTACAGTAGGTATCTCAATGGCGACACAGGGGGTCGAGCTTAACGGCTTTAGTTCGAGTTAGTTAACATTTAAGTATATCTATTTTAATCAACAAAAATCTTTCATAGTGCGTCGTTTTCATTCTTGCTGGATCCAAAATTAATTCTTTTAACTCCGTGTCACAAAATATTGTCGGAAATACATTTCTTTAAGATTGTTCATAATAAAGAAGAAAGGAAGATAAAAAAAAGCAAAGAAAGAAAGTAAGTAAAAAAAATTAAAAAAATATAAATCGTAAATAAACAAATAAATGCTTAGATCTGGGCCTTGTCTGAGCTTGAGGCATGCTTAATAGGCAATGTATTTATTGCTTTATTTTTATAAATAAACTCTCAAAAATCTCTAATGACTTGTATGATCTGTTTTTCAAAGAACACATTTTTATTTCAACTTATTATTTTCAAATAACTCTTTTAAATAATTTATTCCCTAGAGTATAAGTTTTTAGCACAATGTATCATTTGAAAAAGGTGCAAATTTGTCCCGACTTAAGTCGGCGAAAATCAAAGAAAGTGGCAGCCTTAACTCGTCGACTGGAGGATTGAGGTAAGAAGTGAGACTGGGGTAGTATTGAGGAAATATCATATTAGTTAGAAGTACTGATCATAAACATACAAAAAATTATACTTAAAATTCACAGACAGAGATATACGTAAATACACTAACGCATAGACATATATACAAACACACACTCGAGATAGATACGCCCGTTATTTAAAAAAACATACCTGACTGGAGGTTTTTTAAAAGTATATATTTCAGTTCGAGTAAAGGAATCATTTGAGCATCTAAGTTATACCAATAGTATATTTTGTTAAAAATTGCAATGAGCCCGACAATCATTGATGACCTCGCGTTACCACTTAGGTAGCTCCACTAATTCGCCGAAAAAGAACATACCACGATGAACAAAAGTCCTAAATTTCATGGAAAAAATATATTGTCTAAATATTTATGTTATTATTAAAAGGAAAGACCTAAATATTTGTTTATCCTATTTAGAAACTTTGATTAAATATCTTGTTTTTCTTGAATCAGCGAAATACCATTAAAAAACATTTCTTAACCGCGGTGAGTTGTTTTGAGTTTTTAACTTACAGTTAGATCGATCTATTGACAGCTTAGGTCGGAAGAAGTTTTCGGACGGAAGAACAGACGTGACATAATTTTTTTTAGAATTTTAAGTGAACTACTTATTTGACGAAGCAGTATTTTTTAAAATTAACAAATACTTTCAGCAATCCAATATTTTATAGATTTTTTTTAGGTATTTTATATTTGTAGCCTTAGATTTGAAGATAATTTCTAGAAAAATAAAATTTAAAATATTAAAAATAAAATAAATTGAAAATTTCATAAATGAGCGTGAGATAAAATTTCATAAGGGAGGTGCCTAATTTTTACGTATATTCCTTACTAGCAGCATGGTCCGGCGTTGCACGTGCTTGATTAAAAAATCGTACGACTCATACAGCAATCGCTATCACTTGACTTAAAATATTTTTGCCCTTCCTTGCCTTTAAAGGAGTGCCCTTTGCCGTGCTGATGTTGCTACATGCCTTACTTCTTGCCTATCTCACACTGCGAATGTTTTCTAAGCTCTATAGTAAACATTAAATCTGTTACGAAAAAAGAACTAAACAAAATGAACACAAAACGATCAGCTTTAAAAAAGGACTCGTAACTGGAAAAACCGAATGAAAAAAGAATGTTAACAACAAATTCTTTTCACACCCAACCCAGTTCTGCGGAATCAGAATCAACGTTGAGTTTAAGCAAGCGAATGAGCCAATTGGAGTAAAGTGCCATGCAGATTTAAATTTTTCCCACTTATGACGAATGCAGCTATCGATTTTAGCATGCTAGTTAACATTCGTGTCAGTCAGCTGTTGGCTCTCACGCTGGCCAATAGAATCTTCCTCCCTATTCGTGGCAGCCAGCTATAGGCTCTCACTCTGGCCAGTAGAAAATGACCGCAAGCTACATGAAAACTGCCGTAGAAGCATGAAAAAATCGATCATTTCCACTATCGATGGGAGTTGCGAAATGAAATGTCTGTCTTGGACTTTTTTTAACTTGGAGCATGTGCATGTAAATTTTGGTGCAAATCCGTCGAAAATTGCGGTCGTGCATTCGTTACACACACACACACACACACACACACATCCCGCCTTTTATAGATATTTTTATTTATTATTAATTTTTATATCACAGTTATGAAAAATTTCACAATTGAGTTAATATAAACATTAATAATTAAAAATAATACCATAAAAATTCAAAAATAATATAGATACCTAATAATTATAGGTACCTCTCATTTTTACGAAATGTTATTTTCTTTCAATGTGTTAAATTTTAATTTTCCTTACTTTTAATATTGTTTGGTTTCCGTCCATAGAATTGAAACTAAAAAGAAAATAATTAATAACTGCAGCATGTCTCTCACTGAAAAACAATAAATTAATTATATTTAAAGAAATAAATTAAAATATTTATTGAAATCGGGCGTAAAAAAATAAAACATTTTAAAATACGATGCTGTTGGTGATGATCAAAATCAAAGAATTCAACACGTGTTTGCAGTACGAAAACTAACATTTTATTTATTGCTGTGAGTGGAAACAACTCTTAAGACATGAAATTAATGATTCATGTCATGTACGATTATCCATATATTTGAAAGTTTTATGCACGCTCAAAAACTGTAAAATTATTTTTTTAAATACAGAGATGTCGCAGACTGTAATAAGCTTTCAAATTTACGATCTGTAAAGATAGATCTATTTAATAACAGCATTCACTAAACTCTACGGATTGAAACTTAATTTTAAAAGAGTTAGCAACTTTCTCACATTTTATATTTAAATTGAAAAAAAAAAGAAAAAAAATTCATGTAAAACTTCATTTTTCACCGGAAAAATATTTTGGCTTCAGACAATATTGTCCTTCACATATATTATTCATAAAAGCCTGGGTTCATGGGTTTTGTATGTTAAAATTTAGAGCTGATTTTCGGTAACGGGGCTATTCGATTTTAGAAAAACAAATCGATGATATATATTCTTTAAAGTCTTCTGATTTTAACTAATATAATCAATAAAAGTTACACCATTGAATTTCTCAAGTTCTCATAAAATTAAAGAAAAGTGGGGACTAAAAGATGTAAAAAAAAATATTTTTTTACCATGACTTTCTAAGACACAAACACGTATAAAATAATTTTATTCGGTTAAGAATAAGTTCTGAAAGTTACGTTAAAATCTAACAATTATTTGATTTTTGCAAGATTTTCCAAAACAATGCAAAACGCAAAAAAAGACTCTAAATTTACTTAATTGGCTGACACCAAAGAAAAAAAAGGATCTTCAACCAAAATTTTGAACGTGCTAGAAACGATGAAATATTTAATAAAATATTCAAAAATACTTTTGCCTTTCCTTTTCATAATCGTATAAACATTTCTTTTTATTAAGTGTAATTTTTTTTCCAAAACGGAATGCTGATTCTTTGACGAAATCATTCGTAGGAAATACGATAAGAAATACGGTATGATTTAAAGTAGCTTACATGTGGCACAAGGCCGAAAGTATGGAGCACTAACTGAGGAATGAACTCACTACTTAGTCGTAAATGATCTCGTGAGAGAAGCATGTTAAACATTAGCAACGTCGAAGTGTCCAAAATGAAATGTGAAGGCATTGAAGTAAGGGAAGTAACTCCAATTTGTTTTCAATTAGTTTTCAGAGTTGCTTCCCTGGAATTAATTACAACTAATTTTATCTTTTGATAAACAAAGTTTCGTCAGATCTATACTCTTTAGATTTCTACGGTCGTGTAATAAAACAACCTGAGATTTGTGATAAACCATTAATATAAATAAGATTAAGAAATGGTCAAAAGTAAATAATGGAACAGTTATAATAAATCTGGAATGTCAAAATTCTTTGAGACTGATTTTTTTTTTTTTTGTTAAGAAGAGATATTTTTTAATAATTCCGATTGTAAATTTGTATTTTACTGAGACTGTTGATTTAAGATTTAATTATTAGAGTATAATAAAATAACAGATTTTCTTGAACTCACAAACGTGCCATTTTTTAATATTAATGCTACAATTTAAAGATTTTCTCCTGTCTCTATCAGTTTCGCATTATTGTTTCAAATTTTGATAATCTTTATATATGTACAGCTTCTTAAAATTTTCTATTTTTTACTGCCCAAAAGAGTTTCAATGAAGATGATTACAATTTTATATTCAAAATTGCCTTCAGAAATTAAATATTTTTGTTGTCCATAATTTCTACTAGCTTCACTGCAGATAACTCCAAACAAAAGCGATACCTAACATTTAAAATGCATTTTTTAAAAAACTTTCTTGAAGCTTTTAATTATTATTTTTAATCTCAAGCCAATAAATTAGACTTATTATCTATAGGAACAAATTCGAAGAATTACTGGGTTAAAGGGGCCCAATTCAGCTTCATAGTAATTTACGCACGGTGTTTACCCCCACGAGAATGAGATGTGACACAAGGACTTTTTAAAGTGGGGTCCCGAGGGGGTACACCCGGGTTGGGACAAAAATTGCCCACAGCCCCTGCAACCGTCGGCTGCGCTTGCTTCGGTGCGAGCACCGACATCTCCCTCTTGTGCAATGGGAGGTCGCGGCCTCGGGCAGCTGTTCCCCAGAGCTGCACACCTCTCAGTATTATTTTCTCAGTTGCCCCTCTGCCCTTTGACAGAGAATCCCCTGAGCGAACTCTGTCCAAGGACAGAGACGCATCTGAGAGATGATAAATAATGCGCAAATTACTTATAGTAATTTTCGCACGTACAAATAATTATCTGTATTATATATTATCAACTTGTAGGTAATATCACTTTTCAAGTTTAACTAATTTGCATATTGATTTTGACAAACGTATATTTTATTAATTAATTGTTTTTCATTATTGGTCTTTTATACAAGAAATAAATACAAATGTTTTGTTTCATGTTTACAACTAATTTATGAATGAATTGTTCATTTAAAACTTTTGTTTCAAAACTTCAGTATATCTTACTTTGCAAAGGGATAGTGAGCAGGCGAATAAACCATAAAACTTGGTTGTAATTCATAACTAATTTAATTTGATTGGAAAAAGTTCTTTCTTTTTGGATTTGTTTTTATAAGTCTTTCACATTGCTAAGAATCAGCCCTTTTGGCAAATCTGTCGACAAAACATGAATCTCTTTATTAAAAATTCTTTCAGAAATAAAATATATTTTTCCTGAATTTTATTTCAGTGAGATTAGCTGAACTAATGTTTAATTATTGGGTAATATGATAAACTACATCTGGCGTCCTGGGTAATATGATAAACTACATCTGGCGTTCTGGGTAATCTGATAGACTACATCTGGCGACCTGGGTAATAATAATAAACTACATCTGGCGTCCTGGGTATTAGGATAAACTACATCTGGCGTCCTGGGTAATCTGATAAACTACATCTGGCGTCCTGGGTAATCTGATAAACTACATCTGGCGTCATGGGTAAGAATAATAAACTACATCTGGCGTCCTGGGTAATATGATAAACTACATCTGGCGTCCTGGGTAATCTGATAAACTACATCTGGCGTCCTGGGTAATCTGATAAACTACATCTGGCGCCCTGGGTAATATGATAAACAACACCTGGCGTCCTGGGTAAGATGATAAACTACACCTGGCGTCCTCGGTAATAATAATAAACTACATCTGGCGTCCTGGGTAATCTAAAAAACTACATTTGGCGTCCTGGGTAAAATGATAAACTACATCTGGCGTCCTGGGTTATCTGATAAACTACATCTGGCCTCCTGGGTAATAATAATAAACTACATCTGGCGTCCTGGGTAAGATGATAAATTACATCTGGCGTCCTGGGTAAGATGACAAACTACATCTGGCGTCCTGGGTAAGATGACAAACTACATCTGGCGTCCAGGGTATTATGATAAACTACATCTGGCGTCCTGGACATTATGATAAACTACATCTGGAGTCGTAAGTAAAATTATAAACTACATCTGGCGTCCTAGGTAATCTGATAAACTACATCTGGCGTCATGGGTAATAATAATAAACTACATCTGGCGTCATGGGTAATAAGATAAGCTACATCTGGCGTGCTGGGTAATATGATAAGCTACATCTGGCGTCCTGGGTAAGATGATAAACTACATCTGGCGTCCTGGGTAAGATGATAAACTACATCTGGCATCCTGCGTAATAATAATAAACTACATCTGGCGTCCTGGGTAATCTGATAATCTACACCTGGCGTCCTGGGTAATCTGATAAACGACCTCTGGCGTCCTGGGTAATCTGATAAACTACATCTAGCGTCCTGGGTAAGATGGTAAACTACATCTGGCGTCCTGGGTGATCTGATAATCTACTTCAGGCGTCCTGCGTAATCTGATAGTCTACATCTGGCGTCCTGGGTAATAATAATAAACTACATCTGGCAACCTGGGTATTATGATAAACTACATCTGGCGTCCTGGGTAAATTGATAAACTACATCTGGCGTCCTGGGTAATAATAATAAACTACATCTAGCGTCCTGGGTAATATGATAAACTACATCTGGTGTCATGGGTCATCTGATAAAATGCATCTGGCGTCCTGGGTAAGATGATAAACTACATCTGGCGTCCTGGTTAATAATAATAATCCACATCTGGCGTCCTGGGTAATCTGATAAACTACATCTGGCGTCCTGGGTAATATGATAAACTACATCTGGCGTCCTGGGTAAGATTATAAACTACACGTGGCGTCCTGGGTAATCTGATGAACGACCTCTGGCGTCCTGTGTAATCTGATAAACTACATCTGGCGTCATGGGTAAGATTATAAACTACACCTGGCGTCCTGGGTAATCTGATAAACGACCTCTGGCGTCCTGAGCAATCTTATAAACTACACATAGCATCCTGGGTAAGATGATAAACTACATCTGGCGTCCTGGGTAATCTGATAAACGACCTCTTGCTTCCTGGGTAATCTAATTAACTACATCTGGCGTCAAGGGTTAAATGATAAACTAAATCTGGCGTCATGGGTAATCAGATAAACTATATCTGGCGTCCTGGGTAATAATAATATACTACATCTGGCGACATGGATAATCTGATAAACTACATCTGGCGTCCGGAGTAATCTGATAATCGACTTCTGGCGTCCTGGGTAATCTGATAGTCTACATCTGGCGTCCTGGGTAATAATAATAAACTACATCTGGCATCCTGGGCATTATGATAAACTACATCTAGTGTCCTGGGTAAATGATAAACTACATCTGACGTCCTGGGTAATCTTATAAACTACATCTGGCGTCCTGGGTAAGATTATAAACTACATCGGGCGTCCTGGGTAAGATTATAAACTACATCTGGCGTCCTGGGTAATCTGATAAACTACACCTGGCGTCCTGGGTAATCTGATAAACAACCTCTGGCGTCCTGGGTAATCTGATAAACTACATCTGGCGTCCTGGGTAATAATAATATACTACATCTGGCGTCCTGTGTAATCTGATAATCTACATCTGGCGTCCTGGGTAATCTTATAGACTACATCTGGCGTCATGGGTAATAATAATAAACTACATCTGGCATCCTGGGTAATGTGATAAACTACATCTGTTGTCCTGGGTAATCTGATAAACTACATCTGGCATCCTTGTAATAATAATAATAAACTACATCTGGCGTACTGGTCAATGTGATAAACTACATCTGACGTCCTGGGTATGATGATAAACTACACCTGGCGTCATGGGCAATAATAATAAAATACATCTGGCTCCATGGGTATTATGATAAACTACATCTGGCGTCTTGGTAATCTAGTAAACTACATCTGGCGTCCTGGGTAATAATAATAAACTACATCTGGCGTCCTGGGTAATATGATAAACTACATCTGGCGTCATGTATAATATGATAAACTACATCTGGCGTCATGGGTCATCTGATAAACTACATCTGGCGTCCTGGGTAATCTGATAGACTACATCTGGAGTCCTGGGTAATAATAATAAACTACATCTGACATCCTGGGTATTATGATAAACAACATCTGGCGTCCTGGGTAATAAAATAAAGTACATCTGGCGTCCTGGATAATCTGATAAACTACATCTGGCGTCCTGGATAATCTGATAAACTAAATCTGGCGTCCTGGGTAATCTGATAGACTACATCTGGAGTCATGGGTAATAATAATAAAATACATCTGGCAACTTGGGTATTATGATAAATTACATCTGGCATCCTGGGAAATCTAATAAACTACATCTGGCGTCCTGGGTAATCTGATAAACTACATCTGGCGTCCTGGGAAATCTGATAAACTACATCTGGCGTCCTGGGTAATCTGATAAACTACATCTGTCGTCCTGGGTAATCTGATAAACAACATCTGGCGTCCTGGGTAAGATTATAAACTACATCTGGCGTCCTGCGTAATAATAATAAACTACCTCTGGCTTCCTGGGTAATCTGATAAACTACCTCTACCGTCCTGGGTAAGATGGTAAACTACATCTGGCGTCCTGGGTAATGTGATAAACTACATCTGGCGCCCTGGGTAAGATTATAAACTACCTCTGGCTTCCTTGGTAATCTGATAGTCTACATCTGGCGTCCTGGGTAATAATAATAAACTACATCTTGCGTCCTGGGTAATCTAATAAACTACATCTGGCGTCCTTAAAATTAATTTCAAAATTAGGTTTTCAAAAGTCGAGTGATACGCAAGTATATATATAGTGATTTCCAATGTGTAAATTAGATGTGACATAAGGCCGACAGTATGGGGCACTCAGTAAGGATTGAACTCACTACTTAGTCATAAGTGTTCTAGCAAGACAAGCTTGCCAACTAACACGTACCCAACACACACACACACACACACACACACATATATATATATATATATATATATATATATATATATATATATATATATACATACATATGTGTGTGTGTATATATGTATATATATATACGTATATATATATATATGTGCATATATATATATATATATATATATGCATATTCATATGTATATATGTGAATATATATGTATATGCATATATATATATATATATGCATATATATGTATATATATGTATATATATGCATATATATGTATATGCATATATATATATATGCATATATATACATATATATGCATATACGTTTATATGCATATATATATATATATATATATATATATATATATATGCATATAAACGTATATGCATATATATATATGTATATATATGCATATATACGTATATATATGTATATGTAATTTTGAATTGGACAGAGTCCGACAATTTATTTAAAGACATTTTTTATATGTTTAACGTTCTTTTTATAGATACAAGTATTTAAGTATATCCATTTACTTAAATACTTGTATTTATAAAAAGAACGTTAAACATATCAAAAATGTCTTTAAATATATGTATATGTATAATGTATACATAGAAATATATATATATATAAATTAAATTAAATACATATATATATATATATATATATATATATATATATATATATATATATATATATATATATATATGCATACATATATATAAGAATTATTATAGCATTATTATAAAATTTGATTGAAAAACTCGTCGATATGTGGAGTGTTTGAATCTATATATATATATATATATATATATATATATATATATATATATATATATAAGATAATGACAGTGGTAGTTTAGTAACCCTCATTTCAATTTTGTACATGTCATGAATTTTATTGGTTGTTAAATAAAAATAAGCTTCGAGAAATTTCCATAACAAAACAGTCAAAAATTTGAAATATATACGTAATGCGTGTAGCAATTGTTTTCAAATTCGGACAGCCGGAAGAAGGAACATCAGACGTTGTAAAAAAACTCGCGCACCGTGCCCGACAAAAAAACAAAAAAAAAATAAACAAAAAACATTTGCGTAAATATACACAGAAAAAGACTTGAAAAACGAATGTAGCAAGTTTCGACAGTACTCGAAAAAATAAGATAAAATAAAAAAATATAAACTTTGATACGTTTGGCGGTAACATAAAAGATCTAATTCGAAAACTTTAAAGATTTCTTTAAAAAATTGACGCACAGAACTTGTCGGTATTATTTAACCAAATATGCTTGAAATCATTATTACTGCCGATATATACCATTATATATATATATATATATATATATATATATATATATATATATATATATATATATATATATATATATATACACACACACACATATATATATATATACACACACAAGGTAACGAAAAAAGTTCTGTCCGTTTTTTGATTAGTCCCTGAATGAAGTTGAAATATATACGAAAAGCGTGTAGCAATTGTTTTCAAATTCGGACAGCCGGAAGTAGGAATATCAGACGTTATAAAAAACACGCGCACCTTGCCCAGTCATCAGTTATAAGCCGGACAGCTATGAGAAGGATAGAAGTGTCTAGAGATCTCGTTCGGGGCTGTTTGCTTTACGACTTCAAAGTGGGCTTATCAGCAGCTGCATCAAGTCGCCGCATATGTCAAGCTTTTGGGGATAGAGCTGTGGATGAACATACTGCAAGGCGTTGGTTTCGAAAATTAAAATCGGGAGATTTGTCTCTCTATGATGAGCCTCGCAGTGGACGACCACAGGTCTTGAATGACGGAGTCCTGAAGGCGGCCATTGAAGAGGACAGTAGTCTATCTTGTGGTGAACTTGCAAGACACTTCAACGTTTCCGATGAAACAGTTATCACCTACACCGCCTAGGTAAGACGTACAAACTGAGCAAGTGGGTTCCGCAGACGCTGTTGGAGGTCCACAAGGGACAACGAGTGGCAGCCTGCGTATCGCTGCTTTCTCGCCACCGTACCGCGTCCTTATTCAATCGAGTGCTTACCAGTGATGAAAAGTGAGTTCTGTACGAAACTCCCAAGCGTTCCAGACATTGGTTGTCTCCTCAGGATGCTGTCCCTCACACCGCAAAACCGCCTATGCACCCACGCAAGATTATGCACCCACGCAAGATTATGCTTTGTGTCTGGTGGACAGGTCGTCAAGTGGTTCATTATGAACTGCTACCAACGGGCCAAACGGTAACTGGAGACCTATACTCGCAACAATTGAAACGTGTGCAACAGGCATTGCGCCAGAAGGCGCCAGCGCTGGTGAATCGCAAAGGTATGCTTTTCCTCCATGACAACTCCAGGCCGCATGTCGCGCGAGTGGTCAGGGATACCATACAGCAACTTGGGTGGGAGACTTTGTGCAATCCATCTTATTCACCTGACCTTGCGCAATCCGATTACCACCTCTTCGACACCCTGGATAATCATCTTCGTGGGAAATCCTTCACCAATAAAGCAGACTTGCGCAAAGCCCTCACGGACTTATTTGCGTCAAACAGCCACCCCTAGTTCTACCGCAAGGGCATTGAACAGCTGGAGACACGTTGGCAGAAGGTGCTGGATGCCGATGGCGATTACTTCGAAGACTAAATATAAGTTACACATACTGTAAAGCGTTTTCTTTTTTCCTTTAAAAATGAACAGAACTTTTTTGGTTACCTTGTAGAAACGGCGAACGAATTTGATAGAATCGTCCATATTTTCTACTCACCCCCGTGATAAAATACATTCTTCCATCAAAATCAGTTTTAACCAATCAACACCTCACATTGCAAATCTTGATTTTTTTATTGGTCGAGACGACACCAAAATGTGTAACAATTGTTGAAAACTTATTTTCGCGCCAAGTTCACTGGAGCCTACTTTGGATTCCCGAAACAAATAAAAAGGACCATTTCGACCCAATTCCCCAGTCAGTCACTTAGCTTCAGAGAGATGCCACACGAATCCACACGTGTGACTATTTTGACTTAAGAAACTTTTTGCGCGTCAACTGCTGACTCAAACACCAACATTATTCTCTCAAAATTCATTTACAACTTTCTAAGAAAAGTGTTCTTACACATTACTAAGATAGAAATTATATTTAACAAAAGATAAACACAGAACAATTCAAGGTAAACAACTCTAGAAAATTAAGACATTTATACTCTACTTTAATCACGCACACAAACTACACAAATTTCTGTATAAGTAATATTTTCCATTCTATTTTAACTGTAAATCAATAAGACACCCAATTTATACATGGTCAATTCTTGCATTATCAAACCACAAGTTTTCTAATTGCATATTAATTGTACATAAATGTCTGTTGTTTTTTATTGAAACCTAAATTACCGTTGTTTCTTATTCAATTGCCTTGTGATTGATTCGTTTTGAATGCTTATATTCTATATTGTTGTGGATTAATATGGTGAACATGCCTGTAAACTAACCATCTTAATATTAAAAAATTCTGATAACAAATTCAAACTCATAACAATCCCAACAAATTTTCGTCGCATTTGAGACACGTGAAAGATACACACCGGAATTATGTGCCGCCAAAGAAACAAACTTCCTCTATGAGAAATTAGAAAAATTTACACAACAAACTTTTTCACTCAATATCTTTCATAGAAAAATCTTTTGTCTAAGTTAAATTCAACCTTTTTAATCAAAGGCAGACAGCTTTTTAGACATTGAACATTTCCGACACAACAAAGAACTTTTTCTCTAAAATATACCTTTGCACACATCATTGCAAACAAAGAAATTGTAAATTGTGTATATAAAATTTAATCTGTTGTTTCAAACATGTATTTTTTTGTTGTGATTGAATATCGTTAACATTTGACCATTTCTTATATAATTTATGTTTGTGGATATTGCATATTTTCTTTGCAGCACAATATTCACGCAACCTTCCTAGATCCACTAGTATTAGCATTTTCCTTATATGAAATCATTCGGCATATATTGACCAATATCTTCTGAATATCATAGATACGTAAAGACTTGCTAGCCAATATATAATGATTTTTGCATGGTCATCAAAGAAGATCATGATTTCGGGGAATATTATGCCTCAATGAATTAACGAAAAGCATCTGGGATTAAATGATCATAGCAAGATTTAACGTTCCACTTCAGTTTTAAATTTCTTCTCAACAAATCATTGGTTAAAAAAATAATGCAATGCAATTATTATAGGTCTTCTTAAAAAAGTGAAAATTTTGTGCAAAAGAGTGGATCACACAGACCTTGCTATTTTTCTGATTGCTGATTGGCTAAATAATAATAAATACGAAAGATACCTATGCAATCAGGTTCTGCCACTAATATTTTTGAACAGCAGTCTGGAGCCGGTTATGTGACACAGAACCAAATAAATAGAACGTATCCCATTAGTGAGACCTTTTAAAAATCAACAAGACATATCGCTGCCACAATAAAGAAATTTAATTTGGATATTCCAGTTTTTTCAAATTCTTCACCAGCAAGTAATTACTTAAAAAAAGTTTTCTGAAGCTCAAGTTTACCAAACATAATTTCACCTTTTCAGGACACAATTCAAGAATTTTTTTTTTTTCACTCAGTTCTATTCAAAGGAATTTACTATTTAGCGGCAAGATTTATTGTATTTATTTTCAGAAAGTGAAAAAACTAAATTTTATTTAGTACCAAACAAAAACTTCTTGAAACATCAAGTAATAAAATAAGTTCCTCTTTTACCAAAGACATTCTCGCAATATTCATATTGCATAAAAATGTTCAATTCACAAAGAATATTTCTTCTAAAAACAAACACTTTTTCATTGTGAGACCAGATAAAAATTCTCTCTTTCAAAGTTTTCAAATAATTAAATTCATAGTTAAGGGGAAACAACTCTTATTTTTGTATTGTAAAATTCCGTACCAAAAACGCTATTTTGAAGCAACATTATAAAGCATTTTAATTTGCTTAATTAACATTACTGAACTTTGAAACTTAGCTCAGCTAAATATTCTGAGCAGCTTATTCTTGATAATTTGTATTATTCATATATAAATATTTGTTGTTGTTTTACTTTATGTCGTCATCTTTGCTATGACCTTGTTAGGCTTGTGCCATCATCTAAAGTTAAATGTTTGTGAAAGCGAAATTTTATACATGTAGTTGTAGCGGACCATGGTATGAAGATGTGAAGAGATATCAGAAGGTTAAAATTTCCTGCTGGCGGGTCCAACTACATAAGAATGTCGGACTTTAATAATTAAGCCCAAAGAAGACAAAGAAAACAAACAAAACCGATATATATGAGTAAACAAATATATATTAATAACGAGTTACACAAAGACATGAACAGTTACGTAGAGTTTGTATGAAGAAATTATGTGTGTTTGTGTGTGTTGTGAGTGTTCGTACGTACGTGTATTGTTCTTAGCGCGTTCCCAGAATTTGGGAAACGCTGTATCTGTGAGAGGTCACATATTGACCTAAGTGAAAAAGAGAGAGATTTTACCTCACCTCCGCGCAAGGCCTGAGTCGAAAAAGAGGAAGAGGCAAAGGGTCAGCCAGTATTTATAGCCAGGGGAGAGAGACCCCTGTTGAAGGATTAAGGAAACTGAGGAGGAGCTAACTCCAACATAGCCAACCTCATATAACCAAGTTAGCTTTTGGTCAATTTTCAAACTTATTCAACCTTCACCTCCACAACAAAGACATTGTGCCCAATTAGAAAATTAAAAACAAAATTGGACATATTCAAAAATATGTTTATTAGTCAAGTACATAGTTTCCATTGTTTTTGTCTCTCATCGTTCTACAAACTTGTTGGTGCCATTTTTGCAGAAAAATTGTTTGAGATATGTTAATCAATGTGTAGTTGTCTCCCTTGTATCTTCTCCATGAGTGAGGTACGATTGCGGCAAAAAGGCGAGGTATGGACAGCTGATTATCACCAGTTGGTGTTCGAAGGTCGCCAAATAAATTCTTTCTCCACACACACGTCTTGCTGGAGTCATTTATTTAAATTCACAATTGTAGCAGAGCGTTTAGATAAAAAAAAAAAAAAAAAAATGGCTTCTCAGTTTATTTCCCCAACTGCCTTAAACACAGACAAGTACAATACTTGGAAAAAAGAGATACACGTGTGGAAACTTGCCACCCGCTTAGAGATACATAGACGCGCCCCGGTGGTACTTCTATCCTTGGAAGGAAAAGCCAGGGAAGCTGTACTAGAATTGGACATTGCCTCCCTAAATGCCAATGATGGCATGGAAAAATTATACCAAAAACTGGACACACTTTTCTTGGAAGACGCAAACCAGGCGGCTTTTACAGCGTATGAATCCTTTGAGCGATACACACGACAGAGTAGCGATTCGATTGATGATTTTCTTATCTGCTTCGATCGTCATGTTGCAAAATTAAAAGAATATCGCTGCCCAAACCGGTTCTCGCGTATAGGGCATTAAAAAGCGCAAATCTCACCCCAGAGAATGAACGGCTGGTGAAAGTCACGGTTAAGGAACATAGTCTTAACGAAATGTCTAAACAATTGAAGAAGATTCTGCACCGGCAATATTGCGACGCTTCGTCACTCACCCCTCCTCCAGTCATGGTGAAAAATGAAATGGATGTTGCTTTCATCATGGATAACCAGGAGGAGAAATCTAGTGGGACATTTTACAATCGTTATTCAAACAGAACTACTCGCTTTTCTGGTCGGCGAGGTAGTGGCAGGAAGGGTCGTAACAGAAATTCAACACGCTCCACTGATAAAAATTTAAACCCACTAGGACCTGAAGGCAACACCACTAAATGTTTTACATGTGGATGCAAATTCTACTGGGCTCGCGAATGTCCATACGCAGAAGACACTTCGTATAAAAAGGAAGACAATGAAAACATACTCGTCTCTAACCTCGTGCTGATGAGTTAGCAAAAGGGAGAAGATGGCGCTAAGACGTTTCTGGGTGAAACACTAGGCTCAGCCGTCTTAGATTCTGGTGCCTCTGGGACTGTTTGTGGAAAGAAATGGTACGAGTATTTTCTTGAAACCATACCAGAAAAACAAAATATAAAAGTTTGTGATGGAGTGAGGACATATAAGTTTGGTGATGGAAACAAACTCAAATCCATCTACAAAGTCACCCTACCGTGTGTTATTGCCGGCGTGGAAGTCAGCATCGTAACTAACGTTGTGGACTCAGACATACCACTTCTGTTAAGCAAACATTCCATGAAGATAGCCAGGACATGCCTCAATTCTGAGAATGACACTGTCACCATGCTGGGGAGAAAAGTCCCAATGCAGTGTAGTTCATCTGGTCACTACCACATCCCTATTAGCAGGCCTCTACCAGACCAAGGTAAGTTCATGCAGATTTTATTTATTAAAGAAATTGCTAGTAAAAATAGACTAGAGAAAATTAAAATTGCCACAAAGTTGCATAGACAATTCAGTCACCCCAGCAGCAAAAAGCTGTGATTTAGTGAGAAATGCTGGAATGAGAGATTCTGAATTTATTAAAATTTTACAGGAACTTCCTAATTCATGTGAAATTTGCATGAGGTACAAAAGGGCTGAACCTAGACCCATTGTTGGATTCTCATTAGGAACCTATTTCAATGAGAGCATTGCCATGGACATGAAAGAAATTAACGGCAACAAGGTACTGCACCTAATTGACCACGGTACAAGATACAGTGTTGGAGTCAGGATTCCTAGTAAGGAAAGTTCTGACATCATTAATGCCATCTTCAAGCACTGGGTTGCATATTTTGGAACCCCGGGATTTATTCTCACTGACAATGGCAGAGAGTTTAATAACCAGTCATTTAGAGATATGGCGCAAAATCTAAACATTGTGGTACATACCACTGCTGCTGAAAGTCCTTGGAGCAATGGGTTAAATGAAAGACACAATGGGATATTGGGAGAAATGGTAAAGAAAACCATAGCAGATACCAATTGTAGTTTTGAGGTAGCACTTGCATGGGCCATAAGTGCCAAAAATACACTTACACAGTGTTTATGGATACAGTCCCAATCAACTTGTTTTTGGCAGAAATCCCAACCTACCTGCTTTTTTAAATGACAAGCTTCCTGCATTAGAAGGTGTTTGCACCAGTGAAGTTGTTGCAGATAACCTAAATGCTATGCATGCTGCCAGGAAACAATTCGTTGCATGTGAGTCCTCGGAGAAACTAAGATGTGCACTTTGTCACCAAGTTAGAAAACGTATAGCACAATCCTACAAAAATGGCGATGCTATCCTTTACAAAAGAAACCTGTGTGATAGATGCCTTTGTTCAGGAACTGTTATAGGGTGGGAACATAAGCAGGTGCTTGTCAAACATGGTGGCACATATGTAAGGGTACATCCATCTCGCTTAGCACCCTACCCTGAGACATATCAAAATTCTTCCGAGGACAGCATCAATGTACCTAGTACCTCACAAAAAAGGCTTGAAGAATCTCCAGAAGTACCAATTTCTGAAGAGATTGATATGAATGATGATTTGGAAACCACAAACAACAATGTCGAGCAACATCAGACTGTAGAAGCATGAGATAGACCACATGAGCAGGACTTCACTCCAAAGAAAATTGAGTTTCCTAAACCAGGACAAACTATTAAATGTAAGCTTGCCAATGACACAGACCCAGAATGGAAAAAATTAAATGTCATAAGTAGGGCAGGCAAAACAACAGGAAAAAACAAACATTTGATGAATGTGGTTATGGAACAGGGTGAACCTTTTTGGCTGGACTTTGAGCATGGGGTATCAAACTGAATATGAACACACTTCTTGTGACGAGGAAAATATAATGATTTCCTTCTCTAATAATGACCTGGAACTGGAAGAGGCAAGAAAGAAAGAGCTCCAAAGCTGGGTTGAAAATAAAGTGTACATCCAAGTACCTTACCAAGGTCAACCAAAAATTTCCACAAGATGGATTTACACAAATAAAAATTCCAATGGCAAGCAAACCTATAAAGCCCAACTTGTGGCAAGAGGCTTCCAGGATAGAGACACTAACAACATAAGGAATGATTCTCCCACGTGCTCTAAAGAAGGTTTACGCATAGCACTGGCAATAATGGCAGCTAACCAGTGGATGTGTAAATCAATGGACATAAAGACCGCATTCCTGCAGAGCAAGCAGTTGGATCGACTGGTCTATATGGATCCTCCTAAAGAAGCCAATGTACCTCAGGGCCATATTTGGAAACTCTCAAAATGTGTATACGGCTTGACTGATGCTTCTAGGTCCTGGTACCTAACACTCAAGGAGGAATTAATGAAGTCAGGAGCAATAGCTTCAAAATATGATCAAGCGATATTCACATGACATTTTGGAAACAAACTGCATGGCATAATTGCTGCTCATGTTGATGATTTTTGCTTTGCAGGGTCAGAGATCTTTAAGAGCAAAGTTATAGACAGGCTTCGTCATGTATTTGCAGTTAAAACCGAAGAAACTGCTGAGTTCCAATACATAGGATTAGACATAAAAAAGAATAATGAGAATATCAAACTTGGACAGAATGAGTATGTAAAGAAATTAAAATATATTCCGGTAGAAGCAGGCAGGAACCTTAAAGACACAATTTCCACAACCGAAATTACTGAAATCAGGCAAGTCATTGGTCAACTTAACTGGCTGGCCACCCAAACCAGACCTGATCTAAGTTATGATGTTTGTGCATTAAGCTCCATTCTAAAACAACAAAATGTAGAATGTATAAAACAAGCCAATAGAGTAGTTAAGAAAGCAAAAAAGGAAAAATCACAGATAGACATCCCTGACTTAGGAAACCATGAGCATTTAAAAAAAGGTGCCTATAGTGATGCTTCTTTTGCTAATTTGACAGATGGGGGATCACAAGGAGGCTATATAATCTTTTTGGTAGGAAATAATAATGAATTTATGCCCATCGCATGGCAATCCAAGTGCATTAGAAGGGTGGTCAAAAGTACAATGGCTGCTGAAACTCTAGCCATGGTTGACATGTCAGAAGCCTGCCCGTTTTACAGAAAACTATTATTGGAACCACTGCAACTAAAAGATGAAACTAAGAACATTAAGATCATATGCAAAACAGACAATTCCTGTCTCTATGACTCAGTACATTCATCAACACAGATTTTGGACAAGAGACTTTGCATCGAGATGGCCATTTTGAGAGAAATGTTGGACAGAAAGGAAATTGCAGAGTTCTCTTGGATACCAACTGATGAACAAGTTGCAGACTCCTTGACAAAGAAAGGAGTACCATCATTTAAAATCCTTGGCTTTATATCAGAGCCCAAGGAATCATCTGTTTAATGAATTCAAAAAAATTTTTTTAATTCTTTTTTTCAGACAGTCATCTGAAAGAAGAAAGAAAAGAAAAAAGGGGAAGAATTGTTAATCAACGTGAAGTTATCTCCCTTGTATCTTCTCCATGAGTGAGGTATGATTGAGGCGAAAAGGGCGGGTAGGGAGAGTTGATTATCACCACGTGGTGTTCGAAGGTCGCCAAATAAATACTTTCTCCACACACACGTCTTGTTGGAGTCATTTATTTAAATTTACAATGTAGTTTTTAACTGATTGTACAGAGTCAATTTTTTTGTCATTTAATTCTCGCTATTTTTAACGAAAGGACCAGCTTATTTAAGTAGGGCCGAAATGCTTTAGCTAATACTTTTCAAATAATAAATAAAAGCTGTGGAACAACAGAAGAAAATGAAAATGAAAGAGTCATTTATTCGTCATTTAACTCTCCCTATTTTTCCACGAAGGGACCCGTCTACTTACGTAGTGCCGAAACACTTTAGCTAATACTTTTCAAACAATAAAGAAAAGATGAGAAAGAACACAAGACAAATGAAAAATTTACACAGTTTTATTTCAAAAATGTAAAAATATATGAATATCTATATAGAAAGAATCTTCGCTTTTTTTTTATCCAAATGAAAATGTAAATTAAAAAGAAAAATGACATTTCGCAAATAAGACTTGTTTTACATTTGGCTCTAAACTTTGGCAAGCAGCCGAAAGTATTTTAATCTTCTATTTTGAATGAACAATTAAAAGAATATTTCAGAATTTGCAGATGATGTATATTCAGCATTACTGAATAATGATGCCTTTCATGAAAGTGTTTTAACATTCTCACAGCTAGAGGTTTACAGGTTAAAACCTGTTACAATAATTCCTTATATCAATGACTAGTTTACATCAGAGGATATCTAAAATCAATATGCCTTAGAACCAACTAGTCATTCATTCTTGTTTTAGGGAGGACCCTGTTGTTCTCTGGCTGCATATCAAAATGACCCATTACTATATAATACTAACCATTTTTAAAGGACTATCTACAAGTATCCATGTGCTAAGACAGATTAGGTTAGTTGAGTTTTCATATTGTTCGAATGGCTACTTAACGTGCAAGAATGGTATTCAAATAGACACTCATAGTGGAATGATGCTCAAATGGTCACGTGCAGTAAGAGGATTTTAAATGACGCATCGGGGTGACACAATGCTTAAATGACTTTTCATGACAGGGTGATGTTCAAATGGTGACTCATAGATTTAAAATGGCTACTCAGGGCAAGATGATGGGCAAATAGGGAGGAGGATATTAAATGTCCACTAGGTGTGGTATGATGCTCAAATGACCACAAGGAGTAAGACCATGGTCAAATGCCAATTCAGGGTAGGGGGATTTTAAAATAGCCACTGGGAGCCGGACAGTGCTGAAATGACCATTTGAGGCGGGAGGATATTAAATGTCCACTCAGGATCGGACAATTCTGAAATGGCCATTTGACATGGGAAATTATTATATAGACACTCTGGCTGGAATCGTCTTCAATTAGCACTATGGGGAAGCATCATATTCACATGGCCACAGAGGACAAGATGTTAACCTGACCAAAATTTGGAATCTACTTTTCCAACATTTTTGCTCTAGTCTGTGAATAATGGTTACAAAATAAATCCTTACACTTGCCTTGATAAAGTTCCTCAGAGGCCAACATAAAAATATATATTCATATATATATATATATATATATATATATATATATATATATATATATATATATATATATGTACACATATATATATACATATATAT
>OZ038503.1:82980826-83010826 GCA_964036315.1 Acanthosepion esculentum | reverse complement strand
GGTCTATGAAGTGTTTCTTTTGTCGCAGTTTGTTAGTAGTGTTCCATCAAGCAACGAGTTATAAATGACAGATGCCACACAAGTATATATCTGATTAATATCACTTGGGATGCCATGAAGAAATAGAATGATCTTGTAAGATCCAAAAACCCTAATGATCAATGGGGAAAAACATCAATGATGATGTCGGTCAGAATATTGGAGAGATGTATTTACCAAAATGTATATGTGCACCTCATTTCTTTTCGTTTTTTTCTGGCCAGGTTTACGTAATAAAAACATCTTAATAAAAGATAAACAAAATTATTTAAAATGTTTTTCTGCGACTATTCCAAGCTTGCCAGTGATGAGGAGTAGCCTTGTCATGTCCAATAATCTATAATGGTAGCAGTAGCTTTAGTGTCTTTGACAAGAGATCAAACAATTTCCTCAGTATTATAACACTCTGCTCAGTATTTAGTAATACTGTCGTTCAGATTATTTTGTTTCTTTCCTTGATATTCAGTGCTCCCAATTTCTTTGCAACAAACAACTGGATGGTTCCAAGCTTCACAATAAGGGCCATGGGTATTACCTAAAACTACATCTGACAATGTGAGCTTCACTAGAGTTCATAATTAGGGTGTCTTGAACTACTGTTACATACACGTTACCTTTGGCTAACACCTATTTGTTCCCTAACTAGGCTAAGTTTGTTTTTTTTTTCGCCCAACCGACACATAGGGAGTGGGGTATTTATGTTTGTGTCTGTTGGACTATAAGAAAGTTCATTCATCACAGTGGGTCAGGAGCGTTCCATTAAGAGGATAGTTGTAGCTGACAGCTGCCACACACAATTCTACATCTGATCAATATTAAATGGGTAGCTGTGGAGAAGGGTTACGATGTACAGCCCAAAACACCTAATGATCCACAGACAAAAACAACACTGAAAATGTGTGCCAAAGCACTGAACATCAAATAATCATTTTTTTATAAAAACTGCTAAGTTAAATTTTAAGGGCTTATGGCCACATCGCATTGAAACACCCATCCCGTACGACCACTGAAGTTAAGCAATGTCAAACCTGGTCAATAGCTAGATGGGTGACTGCTTGTGAATACCAGCTGCTGTGAGCTAGGGTTACACCTGGTCTTATGGATAACAGTATGGAATTGTCACTTGTAGAGCATAGTTTCAATTCCCATTGGGCTCATTATATTCACTTACATGCAAGAACCCTTGTGAAAAATATGGAATCATCTTCTCCTCCCAGCTATGGGTTAATTAATAAGACTTGTATCGCTAAAACCGTTATCATCTCAGAAAATAAACTAAAACAGCATACAAAATATATAGATTTCGGTATTAAATAACCCATGGAGTGGATGGTATACTGATGGTATGCTACTAAACAATACAAACAAAATATTAATATTTTAAAATTAAAAAAATCCAAAAAAAAACTCAACATAATTTAAAAAGTAGAAATAAAAAAATCTTAATATTTAGAGAAGAATTAATTACAACCAAAAAGTCTATAGTCGGAAATTAAGTATTGTTTCATTATTGAAATATATCAAGGTAATTGACATTTTCTCTGTACAAATAATCATTTCCCTATGAATGTATTGTCCGATCCGTACATTTGATATTTTTCACAGGTATACAAGATCTTCAGATTCAAAAGTTGGTTCATAAGAAGTCATATTTATCCGGGCAATGGAAGACAGCATTTGGTAACCAGGGTAATCAAAACTACGCATCAACGAATGAAACAAGCTATCACCTTCTTCTTCTGCTCCAATATTGAAACCATTCAATGCAAAATCAGTCATAAAAATAGCTGAATTCTGAAAGAAGAAAAATCATAAATAAATATATATATACAGATGAACACAAAGCAAAATATATATGTAGTGGTAGCAGCAAGTAAATTACTAAGTAACCCTCAACCCTTAATACTAGTCTATGTAGTAGTCTGGAATCAAAATAAATAAGTAATAATTAATAATTAAAAAAAAATAAGATTTAAGCAATACTTTGAAATATAGATAAGAATGGTAATTAACAATAAATAAAGATGAAGTTAGATCATAAAAAATAGTTAAATAAAATATAGAATACTCCCATGATGCATCAGAACAAATGTTTTACCCCCCAATAGGAATAAAGGTCAAAAGTTTCTCGCTCTGAATGTGAGTGTTCTGGATAGTCTGGGATAAAACATGTTGCCACCAACAGATAAGCAAAATTTCTTTACTTCTATATATATATATATATATATATATATATATATATATATATATATATATCAGGTATAATTGCATAATTGCCCAAAACTTGTAACAGCAAAATTGTCCAAATGTTAGATTAAGATTTTAACCGTTGTCTCTTAGAAATGATTAAAGATATCTTACAGGAATTCTCCAAGAATTTTATAGCATTATTGGACTCTAGATTGAACAATAAGAATGTATTTAGATCTAAGTTGAAATGATGAACCCTCTTGCTGTTGTGACTACCTGATCCAGTTTTCCTCTCTACTGTTCATTCTTTTTTAAACTTATTCACTGTTCTCTTGATTGTTCTTGAATGAAATTTGAAGATGGAAACCAGAGTATGAATTTTGGTAGCATTACTGAAGGCCTGAATGATCCTTTTCCTCTTGCCATTGCTAACTTGGGAAAGCAGAGGGTCTGACACAAAATGATTTTATCCTGTTCTCTTGTGAGTTCAAAGGGTTTTTCAGCGATTCTTATGACAAATGGTGTCCAGAGGGATTAATGTCTTATCTAAAAACCTGGGAAATAGAAACTTAATTATTTTAGTGGTTGTTCAGATATTATCTCATGCAGTTGCAGGATTTGGACAATTTTGCTGTTACAACCAGTATATTCTTTAAAATAAGCAATCATTTCTCTGTAATGTATAAAAAGAAATTTGTTGGTTTTATTTCTCTGCTTATTTCATTATATCTCACATGATTTTATTTTTAATATAGTAATCCCATTGTGTTCTTATGATACCCTTCTTAAACCTGAAAATCTATCTATCTATCTATCTATATATTTTTCGTTTCAACATTTGGAAGTAAAGTCTGATGATCCGCGGTCCTTTAAAAGGGCTGTGATGAAATAATTTATTACATGGAGCCTTAAAGTGGTCTGTTTTTATTTTTATTTAAATTATATATATATATATATATATATATATATATATATATATATATATATATATATACATGCACATCCATATTTATATATATATATATGTCCATATATATATATATATATATATATATATACACACATACATATATATATATATACATACATATATATACATACATATATATATATAATAATTGGCCACTCGATATCGAGGACACCCGTTGCAATGGACAGCTAGCTAGCGCATATGGCAACATTTGCACAGGCATTTTGCAATTTCCCACCTGCGAAATGCCCACAGAGCCCACCTGCAGTTTATACTGTTATTGGCGTGTGCAGAGCCAATTAACAGTTTTAGAGCATTGGTGCGAACCCAGCGTGATCATAAATGATCAAGGCTGGCCACCTCAACTCGCAATCACGGTGTTTTGTGATATCGTGCTAGCTTTGGCCAACGAGGTCTTCCACACAGTTTCCTCTCCCAAATTCCCTCACATATATACACACACATACATATATATATATACACATACATATATATACACAGACATAGATGTATATACACATACATAGATATATATATATATACACATAGATATATATATATACACATACATATATATATATATATCCATACATATATATATACCCATACATATATATATACCCATACATATATATATATATATATATATATATATACACATACATATATATATATACACACATATATATATATATATACATATACACATATATATATATATATATATACACACATACACATATATATATATATATATACATACATATATATATATATATTAATATATATATATATATATTTTAGAATTGGATATTGTCCGACAATTTATTTAAAGACATTTATATTATGTTTAAAGTTCTTTTTATAGATACATGTATTTAAGCAAATGCTCTGTTTTATAATAAACAGTATTAAATAACATTCAGGCCGGTAAATGTTATTTAATACTGTTTATTATAAAACAGAGCATTTGCTTAAATACTTGTATCTATAAAAGGAACGTTAAACATAATATAAATGTCTTTAAATATATATATATATATATATATACATATTAATATATATATATATATATATATATATATACATTAATATATATATATATATATATATATATATACATATTAATATATATATATATATATATATATATATATATATATATATATATATATTCAAACAAGGCCATTGCATCACCAGAACACCACAACATATACATATATATTTTTATAATTTTTTTGTTTGTCAGTTATGTGCCATGCATGATACATGCTGAGGCGATCATGTACCTTTTGATACATGACTGACAAGGCAGATTTTTTCCCCGCAGTAGGTTGCCATTTCTTTCTGCGGTAGGCAAGTTGCCAACCAAGTCTCTAGAACCCAGTCCCTCCTGCTATTTAACCATAGCTGGCAGGAGAAGAGGATTCATACCTTTCTCAACAGTATTATCACATATAATAATGTAATGGATTCGACTGGAATTCAAAGTCAGCCCTGATTCCTCAATCCGAGCCGCTATCTATTACTCCGCCATGTCTCCTCTTTTTCTTTAGAGTATATTTCTTGCATCCTATCTGTATAGCTGATACAAACATCCTGGTAAGTTATTCATTGCACTTTCTCAGGTTAACGATTTCCACTGACTTAATGTGGAAAGATTATATCAATCAATTTCTAGGTTTGCGGCTAGGTATGTTCTTCACTGTTTCATGTCAGACAATCTTTATCACCAGAAGCTATCTTGCAGATTTATAAGTCTACCATTCATCGAATATTGCTGTCACATGTGGTCTGGGGTTTCTGATATATATTTAGAGATCCTTGACAAAATACAAAGAATAATCTGCAATGTTATCAGTACTGACATGGCATCTCGGCTTCAGTCATTTTGCTAATGTCATAGCATAGATTCCCTGTGCCTTTTCTTTAAATGCTTTCATGATTATTCTGATGAGCTTTCCACTATGGTACATAGACTTTATCAATTTAAGCAGAGTACTAAATTGGTGGCAAGGTCTCATCATCCTATAATTGAAATGGATAAATGAAACCGTAAGTTCTGTGCTAACAGTTTCTTCTCTCACACTTCTCTTTGGTGAAAGCCACTTCCAGCTTCTTGCTTTCTAGTCAACTTCAATTTTTAAAATTTTAAATACAATGTCAATCGTTATCTTCTCTATTCTTAATTCTTGTTCTTTTATTGTTCTCCCACCTTAATAATGTTTTCATTTTCTCATATTCTTTCATGCTCAGTAACCACTTGCATCTTAGTGGCTTTATTGCCTTGCTTGTGGTGAAATGATTAAAAACATATATTTTTATATGGCATATATATATTTGCTTGATTACAATGGTATGTATTCTAATTATACATCTGATGCTGTATCCTGGTCAGGGTCACTGATTTGCCCCTTAAAACCAGAAAGGCTTTTAAAAGTTATGCTACATCTTTCAGCTAAGCTTGTGATAAGCCGATATAGCCACATTCTTCACAAGCACATCGGATCTCTGCTGACTAATTACAACCTCCATGTCCTGGGTATGATGATAAGCTACATCCAGTAGTAAGGCCTCTGATCGAGAGGTTTTGAGGAACATGGAAATACCTCTTAATTGCTGTTGTTCCCAGGTTTACCCTGACCCAGCATGATAACACCTCCTAGGGTCCGAGTAATAGACAAATAGTTAACCCCTAAATTGGGGTCAAAACACTATAAATGGATTTTTATAGTGAAGATAACAGCAGTACATTTGAATTTCGACAAAAACCGTCTTCACAAAAATACGTCAATGAAACCTGATCTTCTACAAACTGATTTCTTACAAAGAATACATATTCTATTCATAGAAAACTATCCTAAAAATCTTGTCAGCATGAAATAACCTATTGTGGTTGATATGTCCTTAAACAAAAGCAACCAATAAATCAATATAACATCCGATGTCTTTTCATTGATTTGATACATTCTTCAGTGTAGGTAACGTCACCAAAAGTAGATCCAAGTTTTTGCACATTTATCCCTAATGATAACCTCCATATCGCAAATAAATGAAGTCATTCCCCAAATATACACAGAGTGATTGAAAAGTAAATACCTATTTTATGTATGAGTCGCTAACCAGTAGTCCTGACATAACAGCCTGTGACGTTTTCCTTTGGAGTTGGTTAAAGAAGGTCTACTCTACCAAACCAAGACTTTGGAAGAACTTGAAAGGCGAATACAAGAAGTTTTGTCTCCCATGCCACAAGAGTTCCTGGTGAAACCAGTTGACATGATTCCTGGCCAGCTCAAGAAGCTTGTAGCAAAAGCTGGTGCCCATATCAAATTTTAAATAAAATCTCATGCAAAACGCTTTCCTCTCATATCCATTTCTTGTAAAAATTATAGTTAATAAATAAACTATAAGTATTTTAAAATGGGGAGCTACATTTCAATCACAGTGTATATGTGAATGTGTGGGAGTCGTAAAGGTTTCAAGGAAATATTCAGCCTCTAGTTTGCAAGAATGACTACAGGGACTTTAATTTTACTTACTTTTAATTAATGATGTATTTCCTACTACGAAACATACCTACAAATTGACCAAGAATATATTAAACAAAGTAATAATATTCAAAAAATGGTATATAGAGTGTGCAATGAATGGGTCAGTATAGTAGAATCAGTTGGGTACCATCTGTAAGAAAAAGAGCACCATGATGCAATTCACTCCACCAGAAATTTGGTAACAGCATGCTGTACTGCATGGCATTTGCACCGGAAGAACCAATAGGAACATTTCAGAGTGTTTGGCTGTCAGTCTGAGTGCAGCGGATACCAAAACAGTTGGATGTGCCTAATAGTGATTATGAATGTGTTTAGAGTGATCATTAGGTAAGGCGATATTACGCCTCCATTCATCCAAATAAGTTATCTGGGTGTCCATTCTTAATGGCTGACAGACAATTTCTTCTACCAGACAAAAGTCAGCTAAGACCCTGTCAGATGCACTCAAGTACTTTTTGGAGTAGTATTAGCGACCAACCATCTT
The DNA here is from genome assembly GCA_964036315.1 of Acanthosepion esculentum. Taxonomy (NCBI): domain Eukaryota; kingdom Metazoa; phylum Mollusca; class Cephalopoda; order Sepiida; family Sepiidae; genus Acanthosepion; species Acanthosepion esculentum. The sequence goes on along the minus strand of OZ038503.1, from coordinate 83,003,592 downwards.
TCCAGTATCTTTAACAATACCTGATATATGCGAGAGTTCAACTTGAAATCTGGAGTTCATTAATTCAACACAAGGAACCTCTTTGAAAGCACAACCTTTCATCATAAATGATAAAAATACATCTTGGTAATGATGAAAGATTACTAGCTTGACCTTTGGAGGTATTCACATGTACAAGCCAGATCATATCACCACTGTGCTGTTACATCTAGGTTAGATGAGAGCTAACAATATCTTCTTATTCAAAGTTCCAGGCTTTCTGCATAAGAAAAACACTTATCTTTGGAAATAGAAAACAAATATGAGGATAATAGTCTAAATTATTTATGAAATTCGATCTCAGAACTTGAGACAAAAAGAAATTTTTTATAACTTATCCCACTTGGCTTTGCTAAAGATGCTCGTTAGCTCACTTTTTTAATCTAAGAAATGAAAAAGATTTTCTTCACGTTTTGCATTTCTTATTTTCACATGGACTCACACGATTCTACCAAATATTGTTTGCAGTATAAATACACCGATCATGATTATGAGTCCTGTAACTCATTAGAGGTGTAAGGGAACTGCTCTGCACATGTAGTAGAAATGGTGTATCTTAGGCAAAATAGCCTGACAAACACCAGGCTAGTTTGAATTCAGAATTTCCTTCTCCTAGACCAGTTGCTTCCCAAGGCTATAGAATCCAGACTGTCCTGCTACTTACCCATATATGGGGAGGGCAGAAGAAATTGATTCATACCTTTCCTAAGGTGAATAGCACGTAAGTGAATGTAATGATCTTGACAGGATTTCAAACACGGCTCTCCGATGCCTCAACCCATTACTCCGACGTGCCTTCATATAAACGCATCTAGAACCGTTAAATGCTGAAAACCCTCCAAACCTCAACATAACTGAGCATAACAGAAAAATTTTATCACTGCAAGGAAACATTATTTAATCTAACTTTGCTTTGACTGAGAGAAAAAATAAAAAAGTCTACTTACATGTCCAAGTTGAAAGTGCGTGTTGGCAATTTTCACTTGGGGCATAAATCCAGGCAAAGGAAATCCAGTTCTCCCTTTCGCTAGAAAAAAAAAAGAGATTTTTATACTATTTACATTATTTGGACTATTGTCCTCATCTTTGTCGCCATATTCAATACAATGCTTCAGCCAAGAAAGCTAACCTCCAAGAAAGCAACATGCTGCACCTTCCTGCAAACACATTTTCACTTACTTAAAGTAGAGTGATTCACTGTTTAATGCCAGACATTTCTTGTAGTTAGAATCCATCTTGCACATTTATAAATCTACCATTCATCCCTGCACTGAAAATTGTTGCTATATCTGGTCTGCTATTTATATCAAAAATCTTAATAAAATTCCAAGAAGGGTCTCTCATGTAATCAATCTCGACCTACAGTCACTTTCTCAATGATGCAACATGGATTTCCTCTGTCTTTTCTATACATATTTTCATAGTAATTGTTCTGATCAGCTTTCTCCTTCACTGCTTGCATTGCATGAATTTAAGCATGCTACTAGATTGGCAATTAGGTCTCACTGTTTTACCGTTGAACTAGCTAGATGCAACTGAATGTTCTATTGTAATAGTTTCCGCACTTCTCACCTGTTGAAGTCCCTTCTGTTTTCTTGCTTACCTGCGACCTACAATTTTCAAACAATTAAATGCAATGCCAATCGCCATCTTCTGACTTTCTGAATCCAGTTCCTTGATTTTTCTTTTCTCCTCTCTTCTCTTCAGTAAAGTCTTCTCTTTCTCTTTTACTCCCTATAAGTTCCTGTATCTTTTTTTTAAGCATTTCACCCCAAGCAAGGAGGGAGTGCCACTAGCACACAAGGGGTTACAGAGAGTGAGAGCAAGAGTAAAGAGGCGTGTTTGAGGAAAGGATAAAGAGAAGGACGGGGGAACAAGATCAAGGCATCAGATGTCGATTGACATTACATTGGAATATTTCAAGATTATAGCTATCAGGGAAGCAAGTAAGGGGAAGGGAGTTCCACAGATGGGAAGTGCGAGATAAGAAGCCTTTGGAGTAGAAGAGATGGTTACATTTAATCATTTCAACAGTGAAAGGGTTGAATCGAGATGCCACTCTAGGAGCACATTTAAATTAATGCAGTTTGGGAACCAGCGATAGTAGCTTGTCGGAGCAGTTGTCATGAAAATACTTGTAAAAAAGACGGAAGGAAGCCACAGCAAATCTGTGAGAAAGTGACTGTAGACAAAATGCCAGATCAGGACCTATTACATTACATTATCTCCGGATTTTGTTGAGGACTTCGAGATGAACGGCGGGGGCACCAGACCATATATGGCAGCAGTATTCCATGCGTGGATGAATGGTTGATTTATAGATTTGAAGAATGGACTCAGGTAAAAAAAAAAGAAAAAAAAAAGTGCCATTATCGCATTGCTTGAGATTTTAAAAAAAGCAACAAACTAATCAATTCCGCTGCAAGCCACTTACCATTAATTCCAGGTATAACAAAAGCATTGATCCCAAAGTTAATTGTATGCTGCAACTGCACCACCTGTAATAAAAAACAGAAGCAGGTGACTAAAGGCGGAAATATGCTTCCTATAAAGACACTGATAACGAAAAATATATGAAAAATCAACTAACTCTATATCATTCAACCTGTCTGAACCTACCTCGTAAATACCGGCTCTCACTGTCCAACCCGACATAACCCACTCCATGTACACTCTGCCATAATATATGATGTCATTATCGCAAAGGATACATGAACTCAAGCAAACAGTGAAACTTTGTCTTTAAACATTGAGTCTTTGAGAGCCAGTATTTATGGGGTTTGTGCATGCCAAACGCTAAAGGCTTAAAATAAAGTAATTTACAATTCCTTATTTTAAAAAAATAGATTAACTTATCGCCCAGTTTATACTCCTCTCCAGTCTTTTGAATAGGAGTAGAGATTTATTCCATGATTCCTGTTTAGGATTGAGTTTCTGTTTCCTTCAGAATTCTGCTTCAGCTCTATACTCCTAACACTTGTTCTTACATATGCTAATATAATCCACACAGTAACCCTCTACCTTGAGTATCTCTTGGGCCTTGTATTGGATGAACATTAGTAAAAAAAAAAAAATCAATCAAAAGTATCAAATAGTGGTTTGAATCTAGCCAGAAAACTAAATATTACAACCAACGTGCATTGGATTTTAAAAGATTCCACTAATATAACCAATTCCTGAAGGAAATTGGTATATTGCTATGAGTATTAGTTAAACATTGTTTCAGTCACCAAATGGTTGTCGTGAAATCTGTGTACAATGGTTCAGAGGCAATGAAAAGAAACAGGATCGCAGGGATAAAAAATAACATAACATAAACAAAAAAAATAATGGACACCTGATGATGGCTGGAGAGTGGGTATTTCAGTAGATCAAAATAACTGACAATTCCTCATCTCAGAAATAAGACAAATAGTTATTTGGTACTATGTTTGATATGTTCGGATAGTATAATTTTTATAAGCAGGGCAAGTGGAACCAGTGAACCAAGTTCCAGTTTGAATCAGTCTGCTTGGTTTCATTCACTTTCACACTAATGCCTTTAGGAAAGGCATTAGTCCATCTATTCACCCCCACTTATGGGCCAGTTAACAAAATAGACTGAACTCTCACACCACGAGTTGCTGCCACTCGAGATGAAGAGCAACTTTGTACAATAAAAACTATTGAAAACACAATGTGATACTCTACAATATTTCACAAGAAGTCATGGAAATTCACAGATAATAAAGAAAAAAAGCCATAATTGTCTAAGTCTTGAAGTAAAAGAACTTTAAATAAGTCTTTGCAATATACTGATACCATACAGATACTTATATACCATTCTGATTTCCAATTTGATCTTGTAACAGTGGTGGGAATAGAAATTGACTAAGTCATTCTTGTTGGTCTCTCAAACAGAAGTATGTTATTATTTCTATGCAACATGACATCTAGAAAGGGTAAAGTGTTGTCAGAGTCAAGTTCAAAGTTACAGTCTATTGTTGGTTTAATGTTATTTAGTTTGTTGACAAGATCAGGTAAAATTATCTATTGTGGATTTATTAGTAAAGAATCATCTACGTATCTGAAATTAGAAGAATTTTATGGTAAAATATTTAAAAAAAAAGACCTCTTTTCAGAAATTCCAAAAACAGTTTAACATGTTTTCTTTGCTTTAAATCAAGGTCACAAAGCTGATCGAGACATTTGTGCTTTGTACAGAGATACAGAGATGATGTCATTACCAACAGAATGATATGAAATGCTTCAAAACAGCCAAATGGTCAACGTTTAAGTTGTATTTTGGGCAAATGAACAGGCTCAAAGAGACAATTCATCTAAAAAAAACCCTGACCAGTGATACAATGTGGTTATCTAACATGACAATGCTCACCCTCTACATTGTTAACACGACTTGGTTGGGAAATTCTACCACACACACAATAGAACAGGCACCTTTTGATTACCACTATTTTTTTCATCACTTTCTAAAAATTTTGATTCCTAACAATTTGAGGGGTGTTTTGTTCAACAACGATGTGGAGTTTAAAATGTGGCTTAATCTTTCAAGAAAACCTAATGATTTCTACTGTGAAGTCATGGAAAGGTCAGTGGATCGTTGGCCGGAGGTCGTAGAAAATTAAGAGGAATACATTGTTAGATGATTCTTCAGCACTATTAATAAATAATAAGTATGAAATTAAATGATAAAAACGAATGCATTTAGGTAACGACCTAACACTTCACACATCTTTAGGTTATATAGTATTAGGTTGGTGCAAAAATAATGTCGTTTTTTGACGTTCAACTTCATGTGAGAAAACAACATTATTTTTGCACCAACCTAATAATATATACTGGGCTCTCCACCCTGGGGTGGTAATATTCTAAAACAGTGGTTCTTAACCTGTGTTCAATCAAACCCTAAGTGTTTGGTGAGTCATACTCAGGGGGTCGGCTGAGGTCTAGACCTGTCAATGATGAATACTTCGATGAAATCATTGGCCTTCAATAGAGCCAGATTCAATAGCAACACTTCAGAACAACAACGTCTTGGTGTCACCAAATCGTAGCGTACCCTCTTATTACTAAGAAAGCAACATATCTTTGTGAGCATTCCTTTTCAAGGGTGGTAGACATGGAAACGAAAAGGAACAGACTTTGTTGTGAAAATGATGTGAGAGTGACACTTGCCAAAGTGAAGCCGTGCATTTCTGAACTTGTCTCGCAACAGCAAATGCAACATTGACTTGCAGCAAATATTCATTTCTTTATGTTTTTGTGTGAAAGTCATGGTTTCTTTGTTTTGTTCTTGGGACAGAGTAATTTTCTGTTCAACTGAGTCATGGTTCATTCAGGCACAAATAAAATATAGACCTATGCTTTGAAGAAATCATATTTTATTTTTCCAATTACGAAGGGCTCGATGAACGTACGGATGAGACTTTCGATGTTCAGTACCTAAAAAAAATGAAGAACCACTATTCTAAGAGAAGGAACCTTTTGAATTCAAAACCATTTAGAAGGCAACAAGAAACCAGAAACTACTTTCCAAAGATATTATGGCAATTTACAGATATTAAAGAAAAGTATCTGTCTATATTTATGAGATGAGGTATTATGTACACTATTTACATTATTCAGTCTATTGTCCTCATCTTTGTCCACATATTTATTACAAAGTTTCGGCCTTTCAGCATCTGTCTATATTTCTGAGATGAGGTATTATGTACAGTATTTAGATTATGCGGACTATTGTCCTCATCTTTGTCGACATATTTATTACAACGTTTCGCCGTTGTACGCTTCGGCCTTCTTCAGGTTAATGGAATGTCGAATTGAACCCTTTATTTCGCTCACTGGGTTATACTGTTCTAGTTCTACGTGCCATGTTTAATGGATGTCAGTTATCAGTTATCTCCTGTTAATTCCTCAAGGACACATGGCACAGTGGATAGAGGTGTTGGTTAGATCCAGTGACAAGACCCAAAGAGTGTGAGTTCAATACCCGGTTAAGGCAGTGGAGAAATTGGAGAGGGGAATTAACAGGAGATAACTGATAACTGACATTCATAAAACATGGCACATAGAACTAGAACAGTCTACCCCAGTGAGCGAAATAAAGGGTTCAGTTCGACATTCCAACTACCTGAAAAAGGCTGGAGCATACAACGGCCGAAACGTTGTAATAAATATGGCAACAAAGATGAGGACAATAGTCCGAATAATGTAAATAGTGTACATAATACCTCATCTCAGAAATATAGACAGATACTGATAGGCCGAAATGTTGTAATAAATATGGCAACAAAGATGAGGACAATAGTCCGAATAATGTAAATAGTGTACATAATACCTCATCTCAGAAATATAGACAGATACCGAAAGGCCGAAATGTTGTAATAAATATGGCGACAAAGATGAGGACAATAGTCCGAATAATGTAAATAGTGTACATAATACCTCCTCTCAGAAATATAGACAGATACGGAAAGGCCGAAACGTTGTAATAAATATGGCGACAAAGATGAGGACAATAGTCCGAATAATGTAAATAGTGTACATAATACCTCATCTCAGAAATATAGACAGATACCGAAAGGCCGAAATGTTGTAATAAATATGGCAACAAAGATGAGGACAATAGTCCGAATAATGTAAATAGTGTAAAGAAAAGTAATCTGTGGAGAGATATGATCGTTTATGTCCTGTTGAAACACAGATTTGAATTTTTTTTTTTAAATTAAAAGAAATATGTGTTTGACCACAGTTCATATTTTTCTTTCTCTGGGAAATAATCTAGTAGAGCAATAAATCTTTGATTCGGGTTACATTTGAGAGAAAGGACTTCAATCATAGCGATAAATGGAAACTTACAAAAATCGTTTCATATATGTTACTTCTGAAACACTTCTTCTTGTACAATCACCAAGTTATGCAATGTCAAGCACATTCAGTTCCTATACAGGTAACATCTTGGGAATACCAGGGGCTGTAAACTTAGATGTGCAGGTGGTGTAATGGATAATGGCTCGGAATTGGAAATCAGAGATCCAAATTCCAATTCCACTTTTCTCCCACCAAGTATATGTTAATTATTAGGACTTGTAACCTTAAATAATTATTATCTCAAAACAAAATTCTTACAATCTAGAAATATTTTCTATCTTTAAAATAACATGTGAAAGGTTGATAAACCTTAAAAAAGGAAAAAACAGTTTTAAGCTTACGTCGATTTTAAGTGGTATAGCTTTTTTCACTAATCCCAAATCCAACCTGCAAAGAAAAAAGAAAGATTGTTATTTATGAATATAAAAGTAATTGTTATGGTTTTATCAGTTTTATAAAATGTACAAAATTGAACCCAAGTATGGCACAAGGTCATACACATGGAGTAACCAATGCAAATCAAATTTAAGGCAAGGGATCTATAGAATATAATTATCTAAATGAATATAGTTGTTGGATCATGTCGAATGCAGAACATCCTAGCTTATCAGGCACCTTGGGACAGGGGATGAAAAAATATGTCTGGATAATTCAAAATAATAGAATACTTAGATTATGAAGAAAGCATGAAGAATAAAATTATTTTTATAAAATAATTTTATTCTTCATGTCAGTTGTCAGTTATCTCCTGTTAATTCCCCTCTCCAAGTTCTCCACTGCCTTAACAGTGACAGGACCCAAAGAGTGTGAGTTCAATACCCAGTTAAGGTAGTGGAGAAATTGGAGAGGGGAATTAACAGGAGATAACTGATAACTGACATCCATTAAACAGGGCACGTGGAACTAGAACAGTCTACCCCAGTGAGCGAAATAAAGGGTTCAGTTCGACATTCCAGCCACCTGAAGAAGGCCGGAGCGTACAATGGCCGAAACATTGTAATAAATATGGCGACAAAGATGAGGACAATAGTCCAAATAATGTAAATAATGTATATTTCTTGCTTATTATCATCAAATGATGGGCATCTCGAGGTGGTGTAATGGCTATCAAGCTGGTCTCGCTAGAACTATTATGACTGAGTAGTGAGTTCGATCCTCACTGGGTGCCCCATACTTTCGGCCTTGTGCCACATCTAAGCCACGCTTGGCAAATCACTATTATCACCAAATGAAATTTTCAAATGCTACGTCCAAGGTTTTGTCTAGTTTGCATTAATTTTTTTGTTTCAGGCTGGCCTCATGTGTTTTCTACCATTAACTTCCAAAGCGGGATTAAAATAGATATATTTGTGAAGGTAACTTTATTTTATCCCCAAAAGATAACCCGGTTCTTTTTAGTTTTTCTTAATTATTTGAATGTGAAGCCATTTCAAAATGGAACATCCCAAAGTACAATCATCAATAAGTTTAAGACCAGTTTTTTAATTTTATTATGTAAATTTCAAAAGAAAACTGTCACAAGTAATTCATGGGAAATGATCGATGGCTACAACAGCAGTCCTCTAGCAGCAGCCACCTGTGGGCCTCTAGTGGTCTGCCAGTGGTAACATTGCCGAGACGAACATGTCAGCTGCCTGACAGCAGGTCACTAGTGGTAAACACTAGTGGCATATGACCCATCTAGTGGCAGCCACCTGTGGGCCTCTAGCGGTCTGCCAGTGGTAACATTGCCGAGACGAACATGTCAGCTGTCTGACAGCAGGTCACTAGTGGTAAACACTAGTGGCATAAGACCCAACTAGTGGCAGCCATCTGTGGGCCTCTAGCGGTCTGCCAGTGGTAACATAGCCGAGACCAACATGTCAGCTGTCTGACAGCAGGTCACTAGTGGTAGACACTAGTGGCATATGACCCATCTAGTGGCAGCCACCTGTGGGCCTCTAGCGGTCTGCCAGTGGTAACATTGCCGAGACGAACATGTCAGCTGCCTGACAGCAGGTCACTAGTGGTAAACACTAGTGGCATATGACCCATCTAGTGGCAGCCACCTGTGGGCCTCTAGCGGTCTGCCAGTGGTAACATTGCCGAGACGAACATGTCAGCTGTCTGACAGCATGTCACCAGTGGTAACACTAGTGGCATAAGACCCAAATAGTCAAGCAGTCAGTATTTTGTATTAGCTCATTTGTTTTTTTTTTATTACAGCTTAAATGCAGCAAGGCATGTGGTGAATCAAGTTGGGAGAATAGTCGACCGAGATTACTTTTGTCCGGATGTCTTTAGTAGATTCACTCAGTGCTTCATTACTTGAAGCTAGTTTTCCTGCAGCATTTATGATAATTTTCAAGAAATGGGTTCACCTCTGGGCCGTTCTCCAGCCAGTCGTATTCGGAACAACATTTAAATGGAGGCATGGCGCACCACCATGCATACTGTGCACTGATGAATTCACAAATGCAGTTCTAGTTTTTCCTGCAGTAGTTTTACATACTTTGCACCATTCATTCTTCTACATCTTTATGAGCAGTGTCCCCTCATTATGTAAGCGATCATGACTCTCCACAATTTCCAGTCCTTTGTAGCTCTTAGTAATTTTTTTATCTTTTTGTTATTTCTCCTAGACACTCTTCTGCAATCCATTTACACAAGCTCGCTAGGTAAGTTATACACTCTTTTCTTCTCTCTCTCTCGCTTTTAATATGTCATGTGAGTCTCAAACTTTCCAAGCCCTCTTTCCTCATTATGTGCCCTAGAAATTTCAGTTGTCTCTTTCTGATGTCAAGTGTCCTTTTTGTTTCGATTTTCATATAAAACATCATTGTTGCTCACATATTCAATCGATAGTATCCTCAGCATCCTTCTGTATAATCACATTTCTATTGCTTCAAGTCTCTTCTTCATCTCTGAGGAAACTGTCCATCATTCACTGCTATATAGGAGAGAAGATGACATATAGCAGTTCAATACATCTTTCATTTATTTTCAGTTTCTTAATATTCTGCTTAGCTTCAGGAATGCATCTTCAGATTTCAGTGTTGCACTTTCCGTCCTCTGTTAAAACACTTCCCAGATATTTTGCACCTGTTTGATTTCCGTATTTCTGATTTATAATCTGCATTTTGGGGTCATCCTTTTGCTAACAACCATGCATGCTGTCTTCTTGCAGTTGATTTTTAGTCCTTTTTTTTTCACTTTCCTTCACTACATTCTGTAGGAATAATTATACCTTCATGCAGATGTGGAGCCTCCATCAATGAGTTTGGTTTGCATCCTCTCTCCTGTTGTCGTAGTACCGGCCGCTTTCCACGGCATGCAGCAATTAACGACATCATCAGAAGGGGTTTGGATGCAGCTGGGTTCCCTTCCCAAATCGAACCCATAGGCCTTGACCGTGGTGATGGAAAGCGGCCGGATTGCATTACCATCTTCCCTTTTAAAATGGGTAAGTCGTTGATTTGGGATGCGACCTGTGCGGATACATTTTCGGCCGGTAATTTGATCAGGTCCGCGGTTGAGCCGGGGTTTGTCGCCCGAGACGCAGAGATAATAAAGATAGCTAAATATTCTTCTCTTGCTGATAGATTTTTTTTTTACTCCTGTGGCAGTGGATACTTCAGGGGTTATTGGCCCTCGTTTGATGGCGCTCCTTCGGAGGATTGGTGTGATTGCGTCTTGATTAAGGAACGAGCCTTGCAAAATTGAGTGGCTCTTGCAGTGTGTCTCACTGGCGATGGTTCGAGGTAATGCTTTCTCCTTCAGAGCGGCTAGCAGAGGATAGAAAAAATTGTTTATAGTTACATTGTTCTGGAATTGTCATCAATGGTCGACTGAACTTGCTTTGTTTCAATGACTTTTGTTTTGTTATTGTTAGTTACATTATAACTTTCCTTCTGTGGTATCTGCCTATCTAATGTAGCTAAGATTTAAAATTGTGGATATCAATAATGAATTCCTGGTAGGGTTTCTAATTTTCTCATCTCGCTGTAGAGGTTGAATAAGTCCGGTGGGAAGACACGTCCTTGTCTTAGACCCCTTTCTATTTTCGTATATCTGCTGAACTCATTTTCTATCCATATACAGGTTGGCTGCCAATATGATCCTTGATTATTCTACTGTAATTCTTCTTTTACATACAACAAAAAGTTGCAGAGTACATTCATCTCAAGACACAACTTTGAGCTCTCCCGGTTTCATGTGCCAGATGCCTGGATTTGATAATTGCAGTTAGCCTTGGTTGATGAATTGGTTTGAATGATTTCAAACCAAACTCAAATCTCAAATGTGTGGGAAAATGAAATAAAAACAGTAAAAAAAAAAAGAATAATAAAGAATAAAAAAATAAATACATTTTCTCATGTGTCAATTTTTCTGTCTCTGAAAAGCAACAGTAATAATGTGTTTGGAATAGTCATTTTTGCAGAGAACCAGAATTTGTGCCCTTCATGTAGGTGAAGTGAGGATTTTTTCTACTGTATTTTGAGTTTCATTTACTACACAAATATCATCATAATGGCTACCAATTTGGCATTGACAAAAATGTACGAATAATGTCTGATGTAAAAACAAAAAGATAATGCCTCATGCAAACTCAGCTGTTCAGACAAGAAAAGGAAAAATAAAAATAAAAATATAGAAAATCTTTTATTAAAAACTCGTTTTGCAAAAAATAAAATCACAGAATAAACTGTTTTGTAATATTTTCTACAAATATTTTCATGGATAATTAATTCAAAATACGCTTTTAAGTAGGCGCTCGAGGGGGTCGTCAGTGATGTTTTGACTTGGTACATCAGGGAGTTTCGGGTCTTTCAACATCATATTCCCCATCACCAAATCGACCCAATCAGGGGAGATCAAACTCTGATTCCCCCTCACCGTGAAACGCTAACAGCTACTCTGGCCTTTTTAAAGAATTAGACGAAGAAAGACCACATATTCCGCACATCTGATTGGATGTTTGTACAACCAATCAGCTGCACGAACTATCTTTTAAATGGCCCACAGTGTGGACTGGCTTCTTTTCTTTTGGTGGATAGCAGTTTCAATGGATAACCGAGGAGGTAATCTTAATATTTCTAAGTTTAATCCCTTCCCTAAGTATTGTTTCATTTAAATATTTGCCGTTTGTATTTTATTTATGCTTTTTTTTGTCGGGGGGGAATTAAACTCAACCCTATTATCACATTTTATCGATGGAAACTGCTCTGAAAAGCTTTTTGTCCCTGGTGCCCTGACTACATGAATTTAAGTGTGCTACTAGACTGGCATTTAGGTCCCACGTATTAACGGTTGAAATAGCTAAATGCAACTGCCACTTCTACTCTAACACTTTCTTTTCTCGCACTTCTCCCTTGTGGAACTCACTTCCATTTACTTGTTTCCCTGATAACAAAAATCTTCCAAAATTTAAAAGTAACATCAATTGCCATATTCTCTCTTCTTGCATTCTGTTCATCATTTGTTCTTTCCTCAAACCCCACTATACACCGTCTTTAATTAAACTTTCACTCCCTGTAACCCCCTGTGTACTAGTGGTATTTGTGCCTTGCTTGGGGTGAAATGATTAAAAAAAATCAGGAAATACAGGGTGTCCATAAAGTTTGTGTGCACTAGCGGTACACTAGTATATATAAGAAAAAACACATTATAATATATATATATATATATATATATATATATATGTATGTATATATATATATATATATATATATATATATATATATATATATAAATATAAAAGTGAACATAGAAGTCAACACTTAGAAACAGACTGTCGCCTCTAAGTGTTGACTTCTATGTTCACTTTTATATTTACACATGCTCTATCTCTGATATTGAGCACTTTATCCCATAAATATAGCACACTTTAAGAATATATTTCTTCATATATATATATATATATATATATATATATATATATATATATATATATATATATATATATATATATATATAAGGGTGTCCATAAAGTTTGTGTGCTCTTTAAAAAAATTATAACTTTATTTGTATTTGCAATAGAAATAATTTGTAAAAAGGATTAGAAAGAAGTAAATCTATATTTTTTAAGGTTTTATTGAAATTTTATTTAAGTTTCCACATGTCCTCCATCATTAGCAATACAAAGGGTAATACGATATTGCAGTTCACAGGAAACATTTGCCAACTGATTTACAGTAATGCCTGAAATCACATTAGTTATTTTAGCTATACTTAAAACTAGGTACATTAAACTTTATAACATTTTTTACAGATTATTTCTATCGCAAATACAAATAAAGTTATACATTTTTTAAAGTGCACAGGAAGTTTATGGACACCCTGTATAAACAACAAAGATTATTAACATCCTGATAATCAAAGTCAGGAAAATTAGGAAATGGATAATCAAAATATACTGTATAATTATTTTAATGACATACATATCATATTGTTTTTAAACCGATAAATGAGTCTGTTAAAAGATTTCCCAGAAAGTGCAACACTAAAATCCAAGGAGCATTTCTGAATAGTAAAATGTATAAGGTCAGTCTGAAAAATAATGGAATTAATCAGAGGTAACATCCACAGAGAGTTTTTGCCCCAGGGTCACAGATGATCAATCAACAAGTCTACAAAGAGATCCTGCTGTGTTGTTTTGCACAAAGCATGAAAAGAGATGAGAGTTTTGGCAGGCCAAATCATGGCTACTTCATCATGACAATGCACCGTCTCACAACCCCCTGAGCATCCTGCAGATCATGGCCAAGAAGAAAATCACCGTACTGGAAAAGCCTCCCTACTCACCTGATCTTGCTCCATGTGACTTTTTCTTTTCCCCAAGATCATCAGAATCATCAAGGAGACCCGTTTGGAAGGTATAGAGGCCATCAAGAGGGCCGTAATGACGGAGTTGAGAGGCATCCAAGGAGAATCCTTCCATCAGTGCAGAGAAGCGTGGCAGAGAAGAATGGAAAAGGGCATTAGACTCAAGGAGGATTACTTTGAAGGGGAAACCATGTAGTTTGTTTTTAATTGAAATAATTTGTTTGCGACACCAGTCACATTACTTTTCAAACAGACCTTGTAACATAATAATAATTCCACATTTGGAAAATTCTATCAAAAAAGAATTACTTACTTCAGTTCAGAAATATTGTAGTGGACAATTTGATTCTCAATGCTAGCAGCAGAAACTGAGTGGATTTTCTGGAAAAAAATAGGATGAAATCCATTAAAAAAAAAACTGTTAAACACAGCTCAATTCAATTTACAAGTTTTTATTTGCTTATTGGTTTACCTATATCATTAAGAAATGGAAGCCATCTTGTTTTTTTAATCATCACACCCCAAGCAAAGCAATAAAGCCACAAACTGCAAAGGATTACTGAATTATTAAGGAGAGAGGACAATAAATAACAAGAATTAAAATTAAAAAGGCAGAAGATAATAATTAACATTGTATTTAACACTTTTAAAGAAGCCAGAAGCCAGAATAGAGTTCCACATTGAGAAGTGCGATAAAATTATCTGTTAGCATAGAATTTAGCTTTTAATTTTGCAATTGCTTTGTTATATTTTCTGCAAATGTAATTTTGCATTTTATTGACACATTTAATTATTATCACATGTAAGAAAGTATTCAGTCTTTTCAGAATATTAAAAACAAAAATATCTAAAGAAAAATAGCTCAAAGTATTTACATATTACTATATAAGTTTGGTTGTGTATGGCCATAACATTAATGTTAAGCAACATTGAGTCTGGTCAGTACCTAGATGAATGACCACTTGGAAATACCTAGCCACTACCAACACACATGTGGTCAGCACAGTAGAGTACTTGCCAATTTCACCCCAGGAATGACAAAGAAAAATTTGGGAAAAGCCCACTCTCAGCAAGGGATATTCACAAACTGATTAAAAATGTTTGCATCGTAGTGGCTTTATTGCCTTGCTTGGAGTGAAACTATTAAAAACTGAAAAACATAATTCTGATTACTTTTTCTGTATTTCAAAACATTTTTCTGCTTTTTAGTGAAAGTTTTTTTTTTAATCAAGTCACCCCCAGAAAGGTGATAATGTTACTAAGATTCAAGAGAATAACAAGACATTATTGAGGAGAGAGGACAAGAAAAGAACATGATTCTGGCAGACAGAAAATGGTGATTGTAATTGCATTTAAATTTTTGAAAAACATAGGTGGCAGGTAAATAAAAATGGATGTCAGTTATCAGTTACCTCAGGTCAGAAGTGTGAGAAAAGTATTAGAATAGAACTTGTAATGACATCTATTTCAAAGGTAAAATAAATAAAGAGATCTAATTACCAATTTAGTACTAAAATTAAATTCATGCAGTTAAAGTACAAAAGTTGAAAGCTCATTAGAACAATTGCCATGAAAATATTTGTAGAAAAGGCAGAGGGAAGCCACATCATGGTAGTGGGAAAAGGAATCAAGTCAAGATGCTAGGTCAGGACCGATAATATTACAGACAATTCTTTGGATTTTGTCAAGAAGCTTGAGACTGGATATGGCAGCAATATTTAATGCAACGACGAATTGTAGATTTCTAAATGTGAATGATAGATTTTGACAAGAAAATTGTCAACGGCTTTTGAGAAAAATCTAACCAGAATCAAAGAAAATGGTCCCAAATACAGAACAAAAATCAGAAAATCATTAACAAATAATTTTGTTGGTCTTTAACCAGACATGTATAAATGAAAAATTGCTGCTTAAATACATGCAATATTAGCATATATTATACATTCATAAGTTTAACCATGTCATAAAAGCGACCTCTGCATGGACACTTCTCTGAACACTGCAATCTGAACTTCTTCAAGTCAAGATGTGGAGGGTCATGATCACCTACACCTTTGTGTGAATTAATTAAAACAAAACAAATAATTCTGTTATTTACGTTTTTCTTATTTTTCCAATGAAACATAACCCAGTGCACATGTTAGTACTTCATATGCCATTCCACAAAGTTGTTCCTTGCAGATTGACCACAGATTTAAGTTTGGATTTAAGTCAGGTGAATTCTCGGGCAAGTCTGTAGCACTTTGATTTTATCACTGGTAAGGCTTGCCAGTGTGTTCATGCTGCATTACAATTTTCGTACGCTTCCTTGAAGTAACGTCCATCACAAACAATAGCCACAGGACAACTAATCGACAGTTGAGACAGTAGTGTCTGCATGTGATGAAAAAGTGATGCAATCATGGATGACGCAATATTTTTCAAGGCAAACCAAATTTCATCATACAACACAAAAATAGATTCCTATAACTGCATACCACTGCAAATGACCTAATCTGAGTAAAAATAGAAATCGCTTACACACTGTCATTCCAGTGGGTCTAAAACTAACCGTATAGTGAAAGAAAGGAAATGAAAATGGTGGTTTCAATTAATTTGCACAAGGGTGTAGGTAATATAAACATTAAACGTTGCAAAATGAATTACTCAAAATTTCATAAATTAAATAAACAGAGGAGGTAATAGATGTAAAAATGAAAATATCCTTATGAAGATTTTCTAAAAAGAAACGTTTGTAAAACAATTTTATTCATTTGTGAATAAATTCTGAAAATTTCATTAAAGTTTGACAGCATGATTTTTGCAAGAATTTCGAAATCAATGTTTTTTCACCAGAGAAAGATGCCTAAAATGCGAATACTAATTTATGGTGCCCGCTTGAGGAAAGAAAAACAAAATTTTTAAAAAGTTAAAAAGGATTAAAAAATTTGATTTAATAATCTAAAATCCTCTGGCCATTCCTCTTAATAATAACAAAGATTTTACACTATTTAGATTATTCGGACTATTGTCCTCATCTTTGTCGCCATAATTATTACAACGTTTCGGCCGTTGTATGCTCCAGCTTTCTTCAGGTAGTTGGAATGTCGAACTGAAACCTTTATTTTGCTCACTGCGGTAGACTGTTCTAGTTCCACATGCCATGTTTAATGGATGTCAGTTATCAGTTACCGTTGTCAGTTATCAGTTATCCGTTACCTCCTGTTAATTGTTCTCCACTGCCTTAACCAGGTATTGAACTCACACTCTTTGGATCCTTTCACTGGATCTAACACCTTTATCCACTGCCATATGACCTTGAGGACATCTGTGTATGAATTTCTGGGTATTATAAACCTAATGTCATCAGCACAGTTTTTAGCAATACTCATATTGCAATTTTTGCTGTTATCATCACATATTTTTACCAGAGCTCATATTGCAATTTTTGTTGTTGTTATCACTTTTCTCTAGCATTCTTTATTACTGCTTCCCATATTGTATTCATTTCTATGCTTGGTCGGCTCAGGAGATTTTTGTGACAGATAACAAAGATTTTAACTTTAAAACTTAGTTTTTATTAAATTTGGAGTATTTTTTTTCACCATGGCATGCTTACAGTTTTAGTAAACCCTTAGATGTACCTAATAAAAACTAAACATTTTCACTCTTCTCTCCAGGTCTTTAAGAAAAGGGATTCGAAAAAAGACAAACGACAAAGGTACTCACCACTGGAATGATAAGAAGCGGTTTGTTCGGATTGTCAGTTGAAAGGTAAATCGTAAGAGTAATGGTACCATCCAAAGTAAAGAAACCATTTATAACATTGGGTTCTGGCATTTCTGTTGCTTCCATGAAGATGGACACTTCTTGGTTAGGATATTTCTGTGCCAACTAAAAAAAAAGGACATAACATTATGTAATGGATAGTGGCTCAGAACAAAAAATCAGAGACCAGAGTTCAAATTCCACTAGAGTCTGTTATATTCACTTATGTGCAAATATCCTTGGGAAAGGTATGAATCCATCTCTTCTTCCCCCCAGCTAGTGGTTAAATAAATAGTATGGCAAACTGGGGGCTTTGTTTAACAAAACGAAAGCTCTGAATTCCTAAATCAGGGTAGATGGAACAATCATCCAACCCCATGGAGCAATTTGTTTATCGAAATCTCTCCGTGAAGCACTAGGCAGATTACAAACATGCAACAAGGCAACTATTTCACTTGAAGATGAATTTAAGCGAATATCCAATTTGAAACATCTTGTACCATTTAGGGAATTTTGCTACTAAATTTTTCGATCTGAACAAATATGCAACCAATCAAGGTCCAACACATTGAAATGACGTCAGTTCGGAATAAAAGAGAAAAGGATTGCAGTCTTTTTGCCTCAGCGGAAACATAAAGAATGGCTAGTATATGTATTAGTAATCCCTCTAGATATTTTCAACATAAAAAAATATGCTCTTTTATAATTAGGGTGGAATTTGTAAAATCAAAGTTATGGCTAGTTTTATTCCTGTATATTACAAGCGAGTTTAAATGGTTGTCCATTATATACTCTAAAACATGTTCTCATCTCATTTTTTCCTTGCGTGATGCTACACTTAATTTTGTCATCTTCTTTTATGTACTGTGTCCCTCCATGACGTGGGCGATCTTAGTTCTCCACAACTTCCTATGTTTTGTAGCTCTAAGTATCATTTTTCTACTTACAGTTCTTCCCATTTCCTGTTCGTTCATCCATTTACTAAAGCTCGGTTGGTGGGTTACTCATAATTTTCATCTGTTACTGTTGACTTAATTATGCCCTGTGAGTGGCAATTTCTTCAAGCCCTCTTTCCATATAATGTGTCCCAGAAATGTCAAACTGTTGCTTTCGGATTCTATGTAGATGTGTCCTTTTTGTTTACATTTTCATTAGACTTCGCTGTTACCCACATGTTCAGTCCATGGTATTCTCAGAATATTTTTGTAGAACCATATTTCTGTTCTTTGAAAACCCTTCTCCATCTATGAGGAAATTGTCCAGCATTCACTGCCATAAAGGGATACAAATAATTGTACAGAAAGTAGGGAGGGACCTATGCACATCAAATTGTCTTTAGATTAAGTGGCGACAGAAGAATTATCTTTGAACTTTTAAAAGGTAACCTTAAATATTAATGCAATACTTAAATGCAATGCTCGATTTTGAGTTCTTCTGTAGTTTATTGTTGACTATTGCATACGCCAGCACTATGCCTTCCAAGAAGAAATCTCCACCAACAAAGGGCCAGATTGCAATCAAAAGAGTCAAGGCTGCATCGACGAAAAGAGAGTCCTGTGTAAATGAAAACTCAGATCAAACAGCAGTCAGGAGAGCTTCCAGTACTGAGAACAGGCAAAGACGTATGGACTCTCACACACCTGAAAAAGCTGAAGGTTCAATCAAGAACCCTCTGCAGGAGTTAGCATAAATGCTACCCAAAGAGTGGCTTTTAAGCTAGTAGTTTCCATTTTGGAACAGTTTATCTTGAATCCTAGTTCTTGGAAACTGTTTTCTGTTCAAGTCCATTCTTATATAAATCATGAATATCTATGACATAGGATTCTTCATTAGTAAAGTAACCTTGGTACATGTTGAGATCAATAAAACATCCTTCGTCGCCACTGTTGAGATGTTGAGTGTTTCCACGTGAGTATATGGTAATAACGGACAAACACAGTCGTAGGGAAAAATACTGGTATATTCAGAGAGGTATTTACATCAGAGAGATTAGTAGTAGAACGAACGTAGGTTAGTAGTCACAATAAGTAATAGTAATAAAGTCCAACGGTATCTTCCGGTCGAGAAACGGAAGTGTAACTGATCACTACAGAAGACTCACTCTGCACTGCACTACACTGCTACACTACTCACAGTCTCGAGAACTACTGTTCTATTTATAATAATAGGATCAGTCTATTGTGGTTGTGAAGGTGGGTGCGCCCAACAGTACATAAAGCAGAAATGCTTTTTTCTATCAGTATATTTATTTAGGATGTTGAGTTTCAAATCAGTTTTGTTTTGTTCACTTGCATGCAAAAAATGCTTGGAAAAGTATAAATCCATCACCTGCTCACAATAGCCTGACTTTTATTTGGAAAAATCAAAGTTGTTCTCAAAAATATCATCAGTATAATATTCACTTGAAAAAAAAAGAAGACATAAGAATTATTCTTAAAATTCAAAATATATTTCAGCTTTAAATAACCTACAGAGGCTTAACAAAACATGGCAGTGCCCATCTCTTCACATCTGTGCTTGTATATATGCAGAGTATAGTCTGGGAAGAGAGTAAATAGATTAGGGTTCTCATTTCCTTCTTGGTGTACCCCTGATGAGGTCTCAAATGTTTCAGAATTGACGTCCTCACCAGACATACAATTTTGTGGACAGATATAGTTCTTCACTTCAATCTAGACATGATCTTGGAAGTAGATCAGTTTGGGTCACAGTATCAAATGATCAGTCCCCATCTCTTAATATCTGTGTTTGTATGTGTGCAGATCATACTATAGGACAGGGGTAGGCAACCCTTCATATGCGTGATAAATATGTCACGTCTATGACTTGTTTCTGGCATGCAAAACTTATTCGTTAGATTCCATTTACTTTTAATCTTTATCCTCTTTTATTGAAAAAGAGGATAAAGAATAAAAGATATAATATATATATATATATATATATATATATATATATTATAAATTAATAGATTTAAAATATGGTTTTACCGCTACACAGTGATAACCATGTTTCAGAAATGGAAGCTAAAGCCCCTGAATTTAATTTTGTTATTAAACCAAAGACATTAGTTCCATTTCCTCATCAAGCGAATTTTGCTTGATGAGGAAATGGAACTAATGTCTTTGGTTTAATAACAAAATTAAATTCAGGGGCTTTAGCTTCCATTTCTGAAACATGGTTATCACTGTGTAGCGGCAAAACCATATTTTAAATCTATTAATTTATAATATTAATGCTCTGTAAATTTAAATTTACATAGAGCACTATTGTGTAAAAATAAAATATATATATATATATATATATATATATATATATATATATATATATATATATATATATATGAAATATATAAAAGATGAAGAATAATTTGCTCTTGGAAAGGTAGAACATAGCAAGAGGAGTTAGGTACTTTCTGGTGCGGTACAATGAAGGAACCATCATCTTTAGTGATTGTAAGAATATACGAGTTCAACTTGGGATCAGGAGTGAGCTTTAATCCTAATAACAGAAAACTAAGATTTCATAAGATTGGGGTTATCTGCTTGACACATGGAAGAGAGTACATTTGAGCCTTGCCAAAACATCTCAAATAAAATCGTAATATGAAATCAGTTCTCAGATCAAACCATCCTTGCTCATTTTGAGATTGCGAAAGTTATGGCAAGTTCATTAAAATTATTATTTTGTCATTATTGTCTAGCCTACACTTTCTGTAACATCTTGTTCTTTAACCTCAGCTCAACAGTGATCTCTCTTTCTCCTATAGCAGGGGTGGGCAACCCTTGGCATGCATATCACACTGATGACTTGTTTCTGGCATGTGAAACTTATTCATTACCTTCCCTTTTGATTTTTATTCTTTATCCTCTTTCAAGTATATCATTATCACATGTATTTTGATTTGCTGCCCTTTACAGATTGTGTAGAATGTCACGATCATCATCAAGAAACAATGTCATTCAAATGAAGAGGATATTAGAGAATTTAAAGAATGTTAGATGGAAGAATTTTGCATTATTAAGAAAGACAATAAAGCCTTAAGCATTTTCCGTTTAGGAAAAAAATCTATTGTAAGTCTTCTTCTGTAAAGAGACATTTTAAAATGTTCAGAAGTATTTAAGCAATAAAACTGACGCAGAACAAAGAGAATTAATTTCTCGTGAACTCAGCAAGACAAAAAAACATGCTGATAATTTTATGAACTTTATTTCAGGTAGGCCCAGGTCCAAGTTAGTGTTGGAGTTTTTTTAGGTACCCCTATGCACTAGTGAGCCAACCAAAATGAGCTGACTCATTTTATAGTCCACCAGGAAAAGAGTTAACCAATCAGAAAGCACTGAATATTCAATCCGACATGTATAAAGACGGCCATTTTGTTTTTTCTCCGAATATCCACTGCCGACCTCAGATAACGATGACCAGAAGAACTACTGAACTACGCTCTGCTACTTTCTCCGAATATTCACTGCCAACCTCTGATATGGAAGAACTTAAGAATTACTGAACAGCTGCTACTAGATATTGGTGTTGTTCCATTGAACACATTACGTACAGCACTGGATTCTATATTCAAAGACTGCGGTGAACATGTATAACACTTAGTTGCTGCTCATTTTGATGTTTAAAAAATTTTTTGTTGGCATGTGGGAAAATTTTGTATCAGAGACTTGGTTGGTTTTGGCACTCACTCTCAAATTGTTGCCCACCCCTGCTATGGGAAGAGATTAAAGAGATTTTGGTCCTTATATCTTCCTTGTTGTACTCCTGATGAAGTTTGAAACCAATACGTAAATTAAATTTCATAAAAAATGTATACATGTAACTATAAATTTTTAAATACATCCTGCTATCATGAAATAAAAAAATATTTTGATTTGTCTAAACCGACCGAGTCTTGATATGATTTTCTTAATTGGTTCAAATCTCTTATCAGATTCTTTCTAAAATTCAATTCCTTATCAGTGCTTTCATCAAATACAAAAATAGAAGCTCAACTTACTGCAGGTATCAGCTTCCCAATACATATAGATTGACATGTTGTATTCAGTAGTCCAGCCTTTGGAATCTGTCATAGGAATTAAAATATACCTTAATAATCAGTGCAGAGATAAAACAAAAAAAAGAAAACTTATTAGGACATTTCAAAGTATATATATAAATTTATACACAAATGTTTTAAAACAAATTGAAAGGAAGTGAAAGAATAAACAAAAAGCATTATTATTCGTCACAAAAAATGACTAAAAAAAGAAACAATAAAAGCTAACCAGTTGTCGTTCCTTGCTCTTCAGAGCTTAATGGAAGAC
>OZ038503.1:82938326-82975826 GCA_964036315.1 Acanthosepion esculentum | reverse complement strand
GATAGAAGTGACCAAAGATAAAATTATAGATGGGTCAATAAAGGTGAAAAAGCTATAAAAAGCAAATCCGTCAATCATTTGCCATTCTTATTTAAATCGAGATCATTCCTCTATTAATAATAATATAAATAAACAAAACCTCTTGAAATACATAAGAATTTATTAGAATTTAATGTAATTTTGATACCCCCATAACTTTTGTCAAGAAAGTGCTCAATTGATAACTAGAATAACAACAGTCAATCAATTAATAAATTTCCTATCAGCCTATATTTCTGAGATAAGGTATTGTAATTATTTACATTATGTACATTGTTAAGATTGTTGTGTCCATCTTTGTTGCCATATTCAAGATGCTTCGACCATTGTTCACTCCGGCCTTCTTCAGGATGTGTCTATATTTCTGAGATGAGGTATTGTAATTATTTACATTATTTACATTATTTACATTGTTCAGATTGTTGTGTTCATCTTTGTTGCCATATTCAAGATGCTTCGGCCATTGTTCACTCCGGCCTTCTTCAGGATCTGTCTATATTTCTGAGATGAGGTATTGTAATTATTTAGACTGTTTACAGTGTTTGGACTTTTGTCTTCATCTTCATTGCCATATTCACAATGTTTTGGCAGTTGTATGCTCCGGCCTTCTTCTGGTGACTGGAATTTTGAATAGTGGATAAAACCGCTGGTTGAAACCAGTGACTTGACCCAAAGAGTTGTGCATTCAAAACATGGCTATAGCAGAGGTGAAAAGAAAAACTTGTGTTAAAGGGAGATAACTGATACTAATACATCAGGAAGAGGCATTGTATGTGGAACTAGAACAGTCTACCCCAGTGGATGTAATAAAGTGTACAATTCAAAATTCCTGTCCCCTGAAAAAGGTGGGAGTGTACAACAGCTGAAATGTCATGAATATGGCAACAAAGATGAGAACAACAGTCCAAACAATGTAAATAGTGTAATAAATTTTCTATTAAATCATTTCTTGACCAACGCCAGAGGTATACATAATACTGCTCATCGGTTTTACATGGTTCAACTTATCCATTACTCTGATGGGTGGTATTGTCTGAAACTCCTCTACAAGGTAATTCATTTGAATATCATCTGTGTGAATATGAGTATGAAGTCCAGTAAGAAAGAAGTGACTGAAGTAAAAGAACAGGTGAGGAAATGATTAGACGATGGGAGTCCTCAAATTCCCATACAAGATGCTGGGTGATTTTTTGAGCAATTTTTTAAGGGCATATTATGGCAATGGTAATGAAAAGTTATCGGTTTCCTTAAAAAGAAATATTCAACCATTCATTGCCGAAACAGCCAGTGCTGTTGTCGGTTGAAATTTATAAATTCTTTCTCTTAAAACAAGTTTTCAGGAAAATAGGTTTCTCAAGTTCAGTAGATGTTAACACTCTTTCAAATAATGATGGGGGATTCCGTCCTAACATTATGTTCGAAGTAGTGTGGAATGTCAGCATTTTGATGATATCATTGTGTTCTCTTTGAGTTAAATGTGCTATCCATTTTAGTTGTTGC
This sequence comes from Acanthosepion esculentum, assembly GCA_964036315.1. Taxonomy (NCBI): domain Eukaryota; kingdom Metazoa; phylum Mollusca; class Cephalopoda; order Sepiida; family Sepiidae; genus Acanthosepion; species Acanthosepion esculentum. The sequence continues at coordinate 82,974,287 of OZ038503.1, read as the reverse complement.
TGCTGTTGAAATTCCACGTGCGATGTTATTTGGTCCAGTTCTTTGTTTGTGTTTCTGTTGTGCCTGCCCCAATTTTCAAAGGAATGTGGTTTTTCCCAAGACCCAGTGTCTTCACTCGCTCAAAGCTATTTTAAAACACTGATTTTAGAAAGCAATTGTATACAACTGACGGTTTAGATATTTCTGAATGAGTTTGATGCCATGGATAACATTCATATGAAATTCTCAATATGACGGCGATATTTAAGAACATGGTTTCAGTTAATAGGTTAATGTTTCGGTTATGTAGTAATTGGCAGTTTTGTGTGAAACTACCTCTAACACATCCCATTCCTTATCTCCTATACTAAACTTATTAAAACTGATGATACTCTAAGATATTTGAAGTGTTTTGTAGTTATTGATGGTGAGTTCAATCAATACACAATTTTCTAGAAAATAAATCTAAATGTTTGATTTAAAATGATTCAATGCTAGATTTTACAAGCATTTGTTATAACATTGTATGTTTAAAATAGAAGAGAATACATTATGGCTAAGTATTGGGAAAATTACACAACCACACAGCTTGTTGGAAATATATTTCTGAGATAAAAGACATTTCATCAGAACTGTTGACAGCAAAACTTTCTAGAAAAAGTAAAAGGAAGAAACATTTGAAGATGCCATTTCATTGGCCCATAAACTGATCCTCAGTGAGCAAGTTAATTTGCCTCACATGGATCTGCAACTGCTGAAATTAGGAAGTCTCTCTCACTTACTTCTCCCTCTTTGTCACTGACATCTTTCTCCCAAGGACAATAAAAGTAGCTAATACAAACCATATGCATTGTGTTATCTAATATTAAATAAGAGTAATTAAAGAGAGAGCCATTGAAATTAATATGGTGAAACAACCCACTCGGCCCACTAGAGGGATGACCGTTGTAATCAAACACCATTTCAAGATATATATTTAATCATATATGATGTTATGTGCGTGCCATATTTATAGTCTGCCAAATTAACTGTTAATGGAAGATTAAATCTGCATATGGTTCTGGGGAAATGATTCAGAAGAAAAAGAAAATGACACTAACTTGGCATTTTTTCGAATGCTTTGTTAATCTGAGACTGGATTTTATTTAATGTTGAAGAACCGCAGATCTGCAAAGAAAAAAAATGATTTTGAAATAATATCTCCAAAGAAATTGTTACACTTCTTTCTTTATTATACCAATATTAATTTATGACCAAACACTTTAATACCCTTCCTTGAATTAATTAGTGACAAATGATTTTTTTAAAGTCATACATTTTCTTTTTGAAAGGCATTTTAAACATTAAAATATTTTAATGAAAACAGAAACAAAAAAATAGACAATTTATATAGAATCAGAATGAGGCAGTTGGAATTTCAAGGATACATAACAGGTAAAGAGGGCGTGAAAAATTTGACTCCTCATAAAACATACTGAAGACAAGACAAGCAGACGGAAACAGTGTGTTTGTGCAAATATATCGCAGAATAAAGACAAGGAGAGATAGTAAGGAGTCAAACTTTACTTACAGCCATGAAGAAAGTTCTGGAAAGCCATGGTAATGCACATTCAAGGCATATAAAAGAAAGAACTAAGAAATCTTTTGTTGCCCAGTGGTCAGGAAGCTATTCTGAAAGGACCTCCCATTAGTATAATGAATATAGTCCATCAAAATGCTCTACTACTATAGCCTTGTGCCACACAATTTATAATCATCATAATTTATTCCCTTAGAATTATTTACATTATTTTATATGCAAAATATTCTTCTCATTCTTCATTCTGTGCTTGTTGATTCAGGTAATCTTCAGGGGTTTTAGGACTAGCAGAGCATGCCATTCGGTAAAAGAATAATATAAAAATGCCATTTTTGGTTGGTTGTTTGGTTAATTTAATCATATATCAAAATGTTTTATGTTATATGTTGTATATAACCCAAATAATAATAAAATAATAGACACATGTCTAGTTTACACTATAGTAAGAAAACATAGACATATATCCAGTTTATTCAGAAATGGTAGATATATGTCTGGTTTACACGAGATTAAAAAGGCAGGCATAGTCCTGGTTTACAATATTCAAAAGTAGATATATATCCTGGGTATGACAATAAACTACATCCGGCAGCAAGGCTTCTGATCAAGAGATTGGAGGTTTTGATGAGCGTAAAACCACCTCTTAACTGCTGTTGTTCTAACTTGATGGTAGCAATTTTTAGAAAATGGGTAAATAAGGAAAACCCCTATCTATGGGTAAATAAGGAAAACCCCTAAACAAAAGCAAAGCATTATGAACGTATAAAAAATATTTTTATAGTAAAAAATATCAGCAAAACATTTTTATATAGTAAAATTACTAACAATATATATTTATAATAAAGTTACGAACAATACATCTTATAGTAGAATTACCAAAATATCTTATAGCAAAATGACCAACAATACATTTTATTTATAATTGAAGGCGTACACTTGTGTTCAAAATATATTTAGTTGTAGCTATAAAATGTGTTCAAAATATTTAGATTTTGTCATTAAATAACCCATAGAGGTGTTGATATGCCACTAAACGAAATCAACCAAAAAGCCAATGTGAAAGAACTCTTTCATGACATTAATCCATATAATATCCTATAATTCCTTAATGAAATCAAACTGTATTCCAAAATATAACTTCAACAAAACTACAATATAAAACACACATATCACTGCCTCTGGTAATTATGTCCACACAAATATGAATGTGCACAAAAGCTGAGTACCATTTACCATGTACTCAACTGTGAAAGCAGAATAACATATTTGTATTACTTCAAAGCGCCACAAAAAATGAAATTTTAGCATTAAATGGCCCATGATGTGTTGAGATGCCGTAAACAAACAAATCAATAAATTAACATATATCCAATTTTCACTAAAGTCACAAAATTAATGTCCGGTTTACACTCGAGTCAGAAAAGGTATATATATATATATATATATATATATATATATATATATATATATATATATATATATATATATATATATATATATGTTTGATTTACGCTAGATTAAAAAACGGGGAACATGTCCAGAATGCCCTCGAGTCAAAAGAGACAGACATATGGCTGGGTTACACTAAAAACAAAAGTAACCATATGCTGGTATACACCCAATCTTAAAAGGGAGACATATGACTGGTTTACACTAAAAACAAAAGTAACCATATGCTGGTATACACCCAATCTTAAAAGGGAGACATATGACTGGTTTACACTAAAAACAAAAGTAACCATATGCTGGTATACACCCGATCTTAAAAGGGAGACATATGACTGGTTTACACTAAAAACAAAAGTAACCATATGTCTGGTATACACCCAATCTTAAAAGGGAGACATATGACTGGTTTACACTAAAAACAAAAGTAACCATATATCTGGTATACACTAGATCTTAAAAGGGAGACAGATGACTGGTTTACACTAAAAACAAAAGTAACCATATGTCTGGTATACACCCGATCTTAAAAGGGTGACATATGCCTGGATTACGCTAAATTAAAAAAATAGTTAATACGTCTGGTTTACACTACCGTTAGAAAATCGAAACATATTTGGTGTACAGTAGAGTAAAAAAGAGTACATATGCTCGGTTGGCATTAGATAAAAAAAGGAGATATATGCCGAGTTAATACTTGAGTCTAAAAGGGAGAAAAATATCCAGTTTACACGAAATTAAAACGTAAACATATGTCCGGTTTACACTCGTATGAAAAAAAAAACAGTGAAAAAGTGGGAAGTTACGCCCAGTTTACATTAGAGTCAAAATAGGGAGACATGTGTCCGGTTTACATTAAAGTAAAAAAGGGAGACATGTGTCCAATTTATAATAAATTCAAAAAGTAACCCTATGTTCGGTTTATACTAGGGTAAAATAAAGGAGACTTATTTCTGGTTTACACAAGAGTAAAAAAAGTAAAACCTATGTTGGGTTTACTCTAAATTCAAAAAATCAGATATATGTTCGTTTTACACTAAATGAAAAAAAAATAAAAATAAAAACAACATTTGTCCGGCTTAAAAACATACCTATTTTCGGTTTACACTAGATTCCAAACAGGTAGACATATGCCCGATTTACACTAGAATTAAAAAAGGAGACATATGTCTGTTTTATAGGATACAAATCCTATATCATTCCAACAAATAACTGAAAAACACAAAGTAGATTTGCACACCCGCAAAATCGGATTAAAACGACTAAAAACAGATTTTCGCAATAAGGTGTGAAATTAATTTTCTGACCAATGAAAGGAGGCGATTTGCTAAACTGAGAAAAAAATAACGATCCAGTGTGAAAAAGAAGTCAGCTATAAATAGAGAGACTCAAGTATGAATTTCTGGGCATTATAAACGAAATGTCTTCTTCAACTATTTACCAGTGCTCATATTGCAATTTTTGCTGTTATCATTCCATGTTTTTACCAGAGCTCATATTGCAATTTTTGTTGTTATTATTGCTTTTCTCTTGCACTCTTTATTACTGGTTCCCATATTGTATTCATTTCAAAATATCAGACATAGGTACAGTTTGCATTTGAGTCCAAAAGTAAGACACTTGTCTCGAAAAGTAGACATTGGTAAGAATTATACCAGATTCGGAAGTATTCATTACAGTGTTGGCCCTTTTAGGGTAACATGTTACACCACTTCTTGTAATGCAGTATTTTAAGCTCTTCAGAATGGGCAAAAATAATGAAATGAAAGAAACCCTAATTCGAACGTAGAAGATGAATTCAATCAATCTTTAATATTTACAACAAAACTTATTTCAACATATAAAAATAAGATGAAAAATTACCTGTTTCGTAACTTGTTTTTTTATCATGTTTCCAAATTTGCCAGAAAATCTATTTAACAGCCAGCTCAATCCACCATGAAATTCCACATTAGGTTTTGGAACATTTGAATGACAGTCACCAACCACTACAGTGGGACGACCAGTGGCGCTATCTAAACCTGTAAGTAATCAATATTTTTTAAGCTTGAATGGAGAAAAGAATAACATAAAGAAAAGTCACTTCCGGAAAGGCCTTTTGAAAAGTCATTTCCGGAAAGGTCCTTTCAGAAGTTACTGTGGGAAAGGCCTTTGCAGAAGTCACTGCAGGAAAGTCCTTTTCAGAAGTCACTTCGAGAAAAGTCTTTGCAAAGTCACTACAGTGAAATCCTTTTCAGAAGTTACTTCCGGAAAGGCCTTTTCAGAAATCATTTCCAGAATGACCTTTTCAAAAATCACTGCTGGAAAGGCCTTTTCAGAAAACACTTCCGGAAAGGCCTTTTCAGAAATCATTTCTAGAATGACCTTTTCAAAAATCACTGCCGGAAAGGCCTTTTCAGAAAACACTACTGGAAAGGCCTTTTCAGAAGTCACTTCCAGAAAATCCTTTTCAGAGGTCACTTCCGGAAAGGCCTTTTTATGAAAATGCCAAACTACAGCTACATCTGTTTTAATCTGATTAAATCGTTCAATCGCCAGTAATTTACAATTGCCTGATAAGATGAGTTATATGCGCATCAAAACACGACTGTAATTGTGTAGAGAATTTGACGTTTTCACTATCCCAAATAAAAGTATATATATATATATATATATATATATATATATATATATATATATATATATATATATATATATATATAATTATTTTCTTCTATCATCGTGAATTTTTGGGAAATGCTATTAAAGAAACATTGCAATCTCGCGTAGAATTTAAACATGCGTCTGTCAGGGCAGAGAAAGCTACCGTTAAGTCCGGCATACCTTAACTGACTTGGTTACGAAGAACGATCAGTCTGGTGAGACCAAATATAGTATTTTCAAGGAAAAGATCTACCCGTCATAGGATCTTTCAATGTTTTTCATATCTGCACAGTTTCTTATGCAAATGTAAACAAAACGAATTTTAGAAAGGATTCTTCTTATTAATCCACCGGAAAAACCGTGATTAGATTCGACGTTTTTTTACACCATTTCAGTCATGAAGCATGCTGACGATCAGGCAAAGATGAACAGTATATTATACATGCCGATCTTTTTGAGAACCTGAAAACGTTCACATCTCTCTAATTCCCTATCCTAACGTAAACAAAGCAATTTCAATTGTTTACGTTAGAATTTAAAACTAGGCAGATATGTTTTGAGGTTTTGAGAAAGATTTACATTTATCAGACACTATTCACATTTACGCAAACTATATGTCTACTCAAGTTTACTAGGTAGGCTAACAGGTTGATTTCCTTTCCTTTGTAGCTCTTAATAAATTATGTTTTTGTTAACTCTCCTAAAACCTGTTCCGCAATCCATATACTCCACATTCGTCTTTTATGTGCCATATCCCTTCAAGACGCTGGCGATCGTGGCTCTCCACAATTTCCTGTCCTTTCTAGCTCTTAATAAATTATGTCTTTTTTCTATCACTCCTAAACTCCCCCCACCATCCCAACATCCATTTACTTGAGCCCACCTTCTTCTTCGTCTAAACCATGTCCCTTCAGGACATTGTCGATCAGGACTCTCCACAGTTTCCATATCGACGGTGGAACCGGGTTGAGGACAAAGTTTTAGAGAAAATAGTAACAAAAAGGACACACAACTTTACATCAGAAAGAGAAACTTGAGATTTCTTGGGCACATAATTAGGAAAGAGGGCATACAAAATTTGATACTCAGAGGACAGATTGAAGTCATGGGGACTGTGGAAAACAATCTATAACCTACCTAGAGAGTTTGAGTAAACGGATGGTGGAACAGAGTTTGGGAGAGATAGTAAACATACAAAATTTATTAAGAGCAACAAAGGAGAGGAAATTTTCCAGAGATATGATCGCTACGCCCTGAAGTTACACGGTACATGTCTTCACTGGTCTGTAAATAGCAGTAAACACTAGTTGGTTTGTAATGAATACATCGAAAATAGAAAATACATGTTTTATAAAGGCGTATGTCTATCTATAAAAGGCAGGATGTGTGTGTGTGTGTGTGTGTGTGTGTGTGTGTGTGTGTGTGTGTGTGTGTGTGTGTGTGTAACGAATGCACGGCCGCAATATTTGACGGATTTGCACCAAAATTTACATGCACATGCTCCAAGTAAGTGGCAAGACCAAGACCGACTTTGTATTTCCCAACTCCCATCGATAGTGGAAATAATCGATTTTTTCATGATTCTACGGCAGTTTTTATGTAGCTTACGGTCATATTCTACTGGCCAGAGTGAAAGCCTATAGCTGACTGCCACGAATAGGCAAGAAGATTCTATTGGCCAGCGTGAGAGTCAACAGCTAACTGACACGAATGTTAACTAGCAAAAAAAAAATCGATAGCTGCATTCGTCACAAGTGGGAAAAATTTAAATATGCATGGCACTTTACTCCAATTGGCTCATTCGCTTGCTTAAACTCAACGTTGATTCTGATTCCGCAGAACTGGGTTGGGTGTGAAAAAGTATTTGCTGTTAACATTTTTTTTTCATTCGGTTTTTACAGTTACGTGTCCTTTTTTAAAGCTGATTGTTTTGTGTTCATTTTGTTTAGTTCTTTTTTCGTAACAGATTTAATGTTTAGTATAGAGCTTAGAAAAAATTCGCAGTGTGAGATAGGCAAGAAGTAAAGCATGTAGCAACATCAGCGCGGCAAAGGGCACTCCTTTAAAGGCAAGGTAGGGCAAAGATATTTTAAGTCAAGTGATAGCGATTGCTGTATGAGTCGTACGATTTTTGCATCATGCACAGGCAACGCCGGGCCATGCTGCTAGTTATTAAATAAACAGCAATAAAAGTGTCAACAGAAATAAAGAAAGAGAGACTTACCAAATGTGAGGGTCATGTCCATAGCGATTCCCGAATCACTAATTTTAAATGATGAACTGGTATGGACAATCCAGCTATATAGAATAGAAAACAAAGTAATTGAACACATCATTGCATTTCTGAATGTTGTTATTCACACACTGTAACGGTTAATCAATTGTAAGGTCTTCAGCTTGAAAAGATATACCATATATACTCGTGTATCATGCGAACTTTGAAAACCTAATTTTGAAGCTAATTTGACTACAGTAAATGGATATATAGTGTGGTCAATGGCGTAGCCATTGACCACACTATATATCCATTTTTGTGAGTGTCCTTTTTCTATTTTATACTCTTATGGAAATGGTTATTTTCATACCCCCTTGTTCAATTTTAATCTAGTGTAATTAAAATTCCTCTTTTAGTCGCGTTCCACCTTTCACTCCTCATTTACTTTATTGAGTGTGTCTTAATTTATATTCCCAATCGCCAACGAATATCTTTGAAAAAGTGTTGGCCGAAAGGTACCTAAGGTATGACGTCCGTGTTGTTTAGGGCTATATATATATATATATATATATATATATATATATATATATATATATATATATATATATATATATATATATATTCGTGTATCATGCGACCTTTGAAGACCTAATTTTGAAGCTAATTTGACTACAGTAAATGGATATATAGTTTGGCCAACGGCGTAGCCAGGGCCAGCAGTATATTCAATAATTTTATACCTTGTGTATTATGCGACCCCCTTACATTTAGCTTGAAAATTAGGTCTTCAAAAGTTGCATGATACGCGATACACACACACACACACACACACACATTATATATATATATATATATATATATATATATATATATATATAGGTAAAAAAAATTGTTAGGGAGATTCTGTAGCAAAAACTTATTGTATAGTCTAAACTGATGATTGGAAAAAAGGCACGTAATATTTAATATAGTGATATTTATTTATAATATATTAATTTTTACAGAGAAGAATTGAAACTTTGTTACAACTGGATTTTCAGTGTTTTTTCTTAGAAAAATAATTTGTTGTTTTCCTTTTTTTAAAACTTTTTTTACTTAACCGGTTTTGCTTAGCTTTTCAATTTTTCATCTCCACGTGTTGATGCTTATGTATTGTACCAATGAAAAACTGAAAATCAAGGGGCGTAACTCGCTATACATGTAGTTTATCGTAAGGGGAATTTGGTAGAATCTATTTATGCAATGAATTATGCATTGGTTTGAAATTGTTGATGAAACATTTTTCCTTATGAATCCTTATTAATATATATACTCACCCACACAAACATACACTTATATATTAATATATTCCAAAATAAAATGCAAATCTATCCTTGTATCTCTCTCTCTCTATATATATACATAATTTTGAAGTTAATTTGACTACAGTAAATGGATATACATTTTGGCCAACGGCGTAGCCAGGGCCAGCAGTATATACGATAATTTTATACCTCGTTTATGATGCGAACCTGTAGCTTCAAAATTAGGTCTTCAAAAGTCGCATGATACGCGAGTATATACGGTAAAAAATGTCTTCTTTGTAGGGGAAAGCAGAAACTAGAGGGAACAGAAATCTTTTATATTAATCCATGGGAAATGAGTTTTTATACTTGCATCAACGTGTATCGCACATCTTGTTTCATTACATTTACTTTAAAAGATGCATGCAACACAGGCAGGGGTATTATTTTAATGTAGAGATGCAAGTAACACTTAAGCTATAAGCAATCCTACAGAAGGCATTGGAAGAAAGCAAGAGGTAAGGACTAAATATAATTTGCAAGAACATTGAATTCCTGATTGTGAGAAAAAGTGACACACCAACACGCGAATTACAAATTGGAGATGCCAAAATCAAAAAGGTGCAACAATTTTATTGATATGGGAAGCATATTAAGAAAGAATGGAAAGTGTCATACGGAAATACGAAGACACCTTGGGATAGGGAAATATGCCTTCCAAAAGCTGAGTAAATTATTAAGAAACAGGAAAATATTCTTAGAAACTAAGAAAACAGGACTGAACTATTATGTAATATCAGTCCCCCGATATGGCAGTGAAAGTTGCGCAGTCTCCTCAGAGATGAAGAAGAGACTTGAATCAGCAGAAATGTGGTTCTACAGTAGGAAGCAGAGGATACTAGGAACTGAACCTGTGAACAACGACGAAATTCGAAAGACATTGACACGAAAAGGATAATTCTACTTAAGAAAAAATAAAGTCGATGGGCCAAATAGTGAGGAAAGGAGGTTTGGAAATTTTGATACGCACAGGACAGATTGGCGGTAAGAAAGACAGAGGAAAGCAATGCACAACCTTCCTGGAGAGCTTAAGTCAGGGGTGGGCAAACTACGGCCCGCGGTCCACATGCGGCAAACGATTTCGTGCGGCCCGCTTTAAAATGTTATTTATTAAAACTATAATTTTCCTTTAAAAGTTCTTTATTTTGCCAATTTTAAATATCAGTTATTTTGGTTTATATATACTATGCGGCTCAGTAAAACTATACATTTTTAGAATGCGGCCCTTGTACTAAAAAGTTTGCCCACCCCTGGCTTAAGTGAATGAATGGTGGATCAGGGTTATCAGAACATGCAACATTTATCAGAAGACGGATGTTTCATCATGATTATCCAAAATTATTAGTTTCTTTTTCTTTTTTCTTTTTTTTCGGAAGATTGAGAATCTAAAATTGTATTAAAGTTAAGCCTATCTCTACCGATAGAAGCAGAGGAGAATCAGCATTTAAAAAGTTAGCGTCAGAGAAGAAGCAACTACATCGATGAACCAGGAATGACATATTGCCACTGTAAAATTCCGCTCACTACTCCAGGACAGGGAATTTAACATGAGACCTAACGCCTCGCTGATAGTTAATTAGATTTATTTGTAAGTACGAGCTTTGTATACTAAAACCAAATATGCTCCCATAAAGCTTACACATGACACCTATAACCGTTGTTTGCCGTTCACACAATGAATCAATTGCTCAGACAGAGATTCATTCTATTTTTCCTATAGCGCCAGTGTTCCACATAATAGTTATATTTTGTTTTATAAATTCATATTTGTGTTTTTTCATGTTTCTGTAGTTAGAAGCTTTACTATCTTAGGGGTAACTAAACGAATTGTAACCATTACACCCTCTACACATCTGTGGAAAAATGAGTAAAAAAGATTTGTAACCCACTCTCCTCGCGTTGGTCTTCAAGTTACTCTCGACTACTTTGGCTAGCATCTAGCTGACTCCTCACTCGTTAAGGCGTTGCTGATTCGTCGCTGGTATTGTGCTGATAAGCACGGTTCCACTCGTTCTAGCTGATATTTGTCTTCTTCCCGATATTTCACTCCTCTGCCATGTTGTGCTCTTGATCTCAGTGTTGAGAAAATCGCTGATGAAGTAAACTGAAGCAAAGTACAGGTTAACGGCGAGGCGCTACACTGAAAAGAATTCTTTGACATAAAGAATCAACTCGATCGACCAGACGTCAGTGGTCACTCCTGGAAGAATTTAGAAAACGCTATTATATTCATATTGTCAACTAAAAATTACGTCAATTACTGTCACGTGTGGAAATATTGTTGTTATTGTTGTGTTGACAGATTCAACCATTTTCTTTTGATTTCTTGATACAGTTGTGTACGTTTATTTGGGAGATTAGTAATTCTGTTAGGAATGGTAATATAGGGAAAAGCCTGGGCGTAGATTAATAGTTTTTTTAAATTTTAACATTTCTTAAGAGAATTTGACAATATGAATATAATAACGTTTTCTAAATTCTTCCAGTTGCTAAGGTAATTTTGTTTTGTTATTATTAGTTAATTTGTTTTAATAAATTAATTTCGTTTTTGCCTTGAAAAAGTCCACATTGGACGAAACGCGTCGGCTAATATTACAGTTTTCCTATTGTCTTTTACATTTATAAATATAGATATTTTTGTTAATATTACGCGCGTAGATCATTAATATACATACCATGTTATATGGTAAAATATATATTTTTATTATTTCATGCTACTAGGATGTATGGCGTTAGTGTTAGTGAGAGAGAAGAAGACTTTAGTCAGTAGAAAGCGAAATGGGAAAATAGAATTCAGGAAGACAGAATATGGCGATTGATATTGCATTTAAATTTTTGAAGATTTCAAGTGGTAAGGAATCAAGGAATTGGTAGAGATTTTAACAAGTGAGAAGTGTGAAAAAAAACTATAAGAATAGAATAGTTACAACTAGTAGTTGCCTCGCTCTGTCTTTTTTACAAATACTTTCACGGTAATTACTCCGAGGAGCTGCTTTCGCTTGTTCCTAGGCCTCATGAATTTAAACGTCCTACGAGGCTGGCATCCCGTTCCCACCCCTTCACCGTTGAAACTGTTAGATGTAGACGTCTCTTCTACTCCAATAGCTTCATGTCTCGCACATCTCGCCTGTGGAACTCCCTTCCCTATTACTGCTTTCCTGACAAATACAATCTCCAACGATTTAAGTGTAGCGTCAATCGATATCTCCAGTTGCCTTGATCTATCCACTTCCCTTCTCCACATCTTTTCGCCTTTCATTCCTATCTGCTCTCGCTCCAAATCTTCTGTAACCCCTTACCTTGATCGACCCACTGTCTTTCTCTTTCTCCACATCCTCTCCTTTACCACTCCTATCTGCTCTTCCTCCAACCCTTCTATAACCCCCTGCGTGATAGTGTCCTCCAGCCTTGCTTGGGGTGATACGCTTAAAAGAAAAAGTTATTTTAACATTAATACAATGAAGCCTAGTCAACACGAGAATTATACTTAATATAAGTCGAGGTGTCAACACGGAGACTTCATTAGAACAACTGCTATGGAAATATTTATAGAAAAGGCACAAAGGATCCAGATTATGGCAGTTGAAAATAGGCTGAACTCAAGATGCCAGATAAGAACCGATAACATTATAAATCTTTCTTTGGATTTTATTGAGAATCTTCAGATATAGGGTGACCCAAAAAAAACGGGATTTTTTTAAATGCGTATTGCCAGACATGAGCAAATGGCAACACTGCGAGACAGTGACCTTGAGCAAGTAAACATTTCGCCATTTTAGTAACGAGAATGAAATTCACAGTATCCCAGCTGAGATGTTGCAGCAGTCAATGAGGAATCTCAACAGCAGATTTCAAGAATGCATTCGTACAGGAAGACGCCATCTACAGGACGTAATTTAAAAAAAATTAAAATTCCAAATTCTTAAATGGCATGTTTTAAGGTTTCAATTACTATGAATTAAATATTTTTCTTCTATCACTCTTGGTTTTATTGGATTGTTAAATGTTCCCGTTTTTTGGGTGACCCTGTATATATGTGGAACACCAGACCAGATATGACAGAAATATTCAATAAACAGACAAATGGCAGATGTATTTATGTGCAAGACGGGTTCTGATGAGAAAAATTGTCTTTCCCGTCAGAGCGAGCCAATTTTCCTAGCAGCAGACCTGGCAATTGATTCAGCATAATCAATCCAAAGAAGACACATAGAGTTGCTTTTCTGGAGATTAGCATGCTGATGGCAGGCAGAAAAGGTGATTAAATGCAAGCAGTTTTAATATTTATTCACACAATAAAAAACTTACGTCTTGAGATGGATATCTCCTTTAAACACCAGGTTGACACCAGCAAATTTGATCCTGATACCTTGTGCTGGCAGAAAAACCACGGAATGAGACGTTATATCAATTGATTCTATTTTCATGCTGCAATAAGAAAATTAATTTTAAAAAAATATTTGGGCAACACTGGTTAAACAAAAGCATGTACAAAAAATAGTAACTGTAATATTTTAAAAACATAATGAGGAAGGAGGGCTTGGAAGATTTAACCCTTACGTGGCATGTTGAAGGCAAAACAGGAGATGTCAGCGAGCCACTTACCTTATGAGCATGTGTGAATGGTTAGCGGAACAAGGACCTTAGCAAAAAAAGAAAAACTGCTAAGAGCTACACATGATAGAAAGTTGTGGAAGCCATGATCACAGAGGCAGCATTAGGAGAAAATCCAAGTTTACCTATGCATTTTACAGACAATAGCACAGTTTCCCAACGTTAGTTGCGTCATCACCATTCACCATAGCCCATATGTATAGGAAATATTCAAAAGTATACCAAATTTGTTTGGTAAAAGTTTGTTACTGGCTCGTAAACTAACTTTATGATGTAATAAAAAATACCAAAGAAAGTAACAAATAATACTGACTTATTTGGAGACTGCTGCTGCTACCATATTAAAGAATAAGCGAAAGCAAACTTGACCATTGTAAACTATATATATAATTTAGTTTCATGGTCAAGGTTAGTTTTATGGTTAGAATTCGCGTTGCAAGTTTGACAATAAATTAAACGACATTTGTCATAATTATAAAATTATAAAATATACTCTACTAGCAACTAATAAAAATTCAGCTGACTATAATCACTGGAAAATACGAAAACTTAAGAAATCAGTGCACATGCTAAGCCGCGAAAATCTTCTAAGATGGCCATGCATAGACATAAATACAGTATGGGAACCAGTAATATTGAGTGCAAGAGAAAAAGAATAATTACAACAAATTTTAATATGAGCTCTCGTAAAAAAAATCGAAAAACCTTACGATGAAATTCGGTTTATAAAACCTAAAAAAACAGGACACATGGCCCAGTGGATAAAAGCGTTCGTAATCCTTTGACGAAGTTATGCCTATCAATTCTTCTTCAGCTCCATGACTAGAAGAACCATCATTATTTACTCTTCAAATTATTGGGCACCAGCTTTCAATGATCTTATGCCAAACATCAACTAAATTGTGTATTCAATCACATTTAGATGATGCAAAATACTCTATTTCAATGAAATACTCTATCTCCAATGAATTTTAATATGAGCTCTCGTAAAAAAAATCGAAAAACCTTACGATGAAATTCGGTTTATAAAACCTAAAAAAACAGGACACATGGCCCAGTGGATAAAAGCGTTCGTAATCCTTTGACGAAGTTATGCCTATCAATTCTTCTTCAGCTCCATGACTAGAAGAACCATCATTATTTACTCTTCAAATTATTGGGCACCAGCTTTCAATGATCTTATGCCAAACATCAACTAAATTGTGTATTCAATCACATTTAGATGATGCAAAATACTCTATTTCAATGAAATACTCTATCTCCAATGAATTTTAATATGAGCTCTCGTAAAAAAAATCGAAAAACCTTACGATGAAATTCGGTTTATAAAAACTAAAAAAACAGGACACATGGCCCAGTGGATAAAAGCGTTCGTAATCCTTTGACGAAGTTATGCCTATCAATTTTTCTTCAGCTCCATGACTAAAAGAACCATCATTATTTACTCTTCAAATTATTGGGCACCAGCTTTCAATGATCTTATGCCAAACATCAACTAAATTGTGTATTCAATCACATTTAGATGATGCAAAATACTCTATTTACCAAACTCTTTCATTCATACATGGTCATAGCATTATTATTATGCTATGACCATGTATGAATAAAAGATTATAG
The DNA here is from genome assembly GCA_964036315.1 of Acanthosepion esculentum. Taxonomy (NCBI): domain Eukaryota; kingdom Metazoa; phylum Mollusca; class Cephalopoda; order Sepiida; family Sepiidae; genus Acanthosepion; species Acanthosepion esculentum. Next base: position 82,958,851 of record OZ038503.1, on the reverse strand, counting down.
CATTATTAGTCTGCAACCGAGAAGACGGCGACGTCTTCTCGGTTGGACGGTCGAACTCTCTGCTTCTGAGCAGAGGAACCCGGACGAGGCAGAAGGGTAGAGTCTCGTTCGGGGTGTTTGACCAACCCGATCCCGTTTATACGGGATCTACGGGCATTTTTTGGCCGAGCCTACGGGCTCGGGAATGCGCCACTTTAAACCCGGCCTTGTGCCACATCTATCCCTCGTGGAGGGGACAGTAAATACTGTCATAGCATTATTATTCAGTCATAAAAAATAATTCCTTGGATTTCCATGACATCTTGCCAAACTTCATTCCTCGGTGTATGGATTAGGATTTACAGTGAAATTAGCAAAGAAAAATGAATATGGATAAAAGTGTTCGTAATCCATTGACTTGACCGAAAGAGTTGTGTGTTCAATACCTGGCCACAGGGTAATAACTGAAATTGATATATCCAGAAGAGGCATGGCATGTGGAAATAGAACAATCTACTTTGGTGGATGAAATAAAGGGTTCAGTTCGAAGTTCCAATCACCTGAACACCGCTAGAGTGTACAAAGTCGTGAATATGACAACAAAGATGAGAGCAGCAGTCCGAACACCTCAGAAATATAGATAGAATATGCTTTTGCTGTTTCTTAATCTCGTCTGATTTATATGCGAAAAAGAAGAACAATTTGAATGTTAATGAGACTTGTTAAAAGTATAGAAAATACCAAAATTTTCATTATTTTCTCGGATACTTATAACTTATCTGAGATTATTCTTATTTTGACTCCTGTTATTGTTTTTTTAATACATTTTTTTGCATGTCTTTTTTTAATATTCTTATTCAGCAGAGGTTAAAATACGTATTTAATACTCAAAATCCTACCCCTAACCCTAACCCTAACCCACCAAAATATCCAGTCGCCCAACTTTTTCATTTCACTTACTCATTGACCCCCCAACAGTTGAGATCACCCACCACTGGGCGATATCACCCAGGTTGGGAAACCCTGGGCTATAGATTCCATAAAATTGTTTGAAACATAGCAATTCTCTTTTATTACGAATTTAACTTGCTTCTTTTTAATACCATGTCTTGTTAGGATGTAGATGATCACAGTCCCTCACAGCTTCGTGTTCATTGAAACATTAAGCATTGTCCCCTCATTAATTATTATTTATGTCTCTCTTGCCCTCACTATGCTTTATGAGTGTCTGTTTCTCCAAGCCTTTCTTCCGTATTAAACATTAATTTCAACTATTCTTTCAGATTTCAAGCATGTGCTTTCTTTAAATTATTCGGACTATTGTCCTCAACTTTGTCGCCATATTTATTACAACGTTTCGGCCGTTGTACGCTCCGGCCTTCTTCAGGTGGTTGGAATGTCGAACTTAACCCTTTATTTCACTCACTGGGGTAGAATGTTTAATTGATGCCAGTTATCAGTTAATTTCCCTCTGAAAGTTCCCCACTGCCTTAAGCGGGTATTGAACTCACACTCTTTGGATGCTGTCACTAGATCTAACCCACGCCTTTATCCACTGTACCATGTGTCCTTGAGTTCAATACCCGGTTAAGGCAGTGGAGAAGTTTCAGAGAGAAATTAACAGGAGATAACTGATAACTGACATCTATTACACATGGCACGTGGAACTAGAACAGTCTACCACAGTGAGCGAAATAAAGGGTTAAGTTCGACATTTCAACCACCTGAAGAAGGCCGGGGCGTACAACGGCTGAAACATTGTAATAAATATGGCGACAAAGATGAGGACAATAGTCCGAATAATGTAAATAATGTACATAATACCTCATCTCAGAAATATAGACAGATACTGAAGAAGGACGGAGCGTACAACGGCCGAAACCTTGTGATAAATATGGCGACAAAGATGAGGACAATAGTCCGAATAATGTAAGTAATGTACATAATTTCTCATCTCAGAAATATAGACAGATAATGTGCTTTTTGCTTTCATTTCCGTTAAAGCATCGACATTGCTCACTTGTTTTGTCTCTCTTAATTATTCTTTTGGTCAGTACCTAGATGAGTAACCGATGGGAATACCAGGCGCTATGATCTTGAAAGGGGAGGTGGTATAAGGGATAACGGCTTCGAATTGTTAATCGAAGATCCGAGTGCCACCTTTTTTTAGGTTAGTTATATTCACTTACGTAAAAATACCCATTAGAAAATATGAGAAAATTCAAAAGAAAATACGCGGGACGATGTTGTCTTTAACATTCAACACAACATATATATAAATATACCCTAACCCTAACCCTAACCCTAACCCTATACGGCACGACTCTTCGACAGAATTGAGTCACTCTCAGTCACTGTGTGTTTATCCGAATCTAAAAATAAACACGCTAAAATTCACCTCCATCCCGTACCGTACGCTGATGGCTTAACGGGTAGAGATTCCGACTGACGCAAAATCAGTCGGGTTTCGATCGTAGCTAGAGGCAACCGGACGTCTAGCCACACTGATGAGCTGTGAAACAGCGAAACAGTCTGTCTGTGGATGACAAAAATATATATATATATATATATATAAAAACTTTAAACTCGAGTACAATAAGCAGTGCAAACAATTTCCAAAAATATCAAGTGCATACTTTCACTTTTTTTAAGAAACCTCATACACATAGCAAAGTAAACGATAATATTAGCCGTTTCCTTATAAGGAAACATTTGGTAATCATTGTACTACTCGAGTTATGCCTTTCTTCAGTCCTTAGTCATTGTGATGGGATCAAAATGTAGTAACTGTTTTCATTCTTACTGGCAATGTTAATGGCAGTATTAGCTGCTTCCTTATCAGGAAATATTGATCTTCATTGACCTTCCTTAACCGAGCAGCCATTGCGACTATCAGTTAAAGTTTTTTAAAATATTTCAGGAAAATATGTTTCTCAAGTCCAGTAGCTGTAATCACTTTTTCCAGTACTAATGGTAGTTTCTTTCCTAACCTTTTGTTTGAAGTTGTGTCGAATGTCAACATCTTGATTATGTTATTATTTTTTCTTCTCGGGCTCAGTAGCTGTTATCACTCTTTCCAGTATTGATGGAGATTTCCTTCCTCACCTTTTGTTTGAAGTAGTGCGGAATGTCAACATCTTGATTATGTCATTATTTTTTCTTCGAGTTACTTGTGATATCCATTTTAATTGTTCTTTTGTTAAAAGATTTTAAGTGATGTAGTTTTTGCTATCTGGAACAGTTATTTGTTTCCAATTCTGTCCACAAGATTCAAAGAAGTGTGATCTTCCCCAAGACCAAGAGGTTTGACTCACTCAAAGCCATTTTAAACCATTGATCTGAGAAAGTAGTTGTATACAGCTAATAGTTTAGATGTTTCTCAATGGGTTGGGCACGATATCAATATGACAGTTTCGATCTGCTATATAAGGGGCATGTCTTCTTTTTTCAGGTTAATTTTTTGGTTTTGTAGCAATTGACGGTATTGGGCAAAACTATCACTAGCAAAGCCTATTCTGCATTCAATTTCCTTTGCTAATTTCACTTTAAATGCTAATCCATACACCGAGGAATGTAGTCATGGAAATCCAAGGAATTATTTTTTATGACTGAATAATAATTCTATGACCATGTACGAATAAAAGAGTTTGGTAAATAGAATATTTTGCATTATCCAAATGTGATGAAATACACAATTTAGTTGATGTTTGGCATAAGATCATTGAAAGCTGGTGCAAATAATTTGAAGAGTAAATAATGATGGTCCTTATAGTCATGGCACTGAAGAAGAATTGATAGGCATAACTTGTCGATAAATAGTTTAGGAGATTAATGTTTTAATACTTACTTGGTGATCCGATAGCGTATTATACCTAGTTTACCACTTGCATCTGGGATTGAAGTAGCCTTGATTTCTTTTACAGCTTTCTTGATATCAATATTGCTGCCTAGAATGTGCAAAGTTAAATATATGTTTTAATCATTTAAATCATTAATCATTTAATATAAACATAGAAAAATCTGAAAATGTTTACAAATATTCTACAATACGAGGGTCATTCAATAAATAAGGTGAATTTTTCGATATAAGGACTTCTAATACAGATAGAAGCTTACTCTTTTTTTTTTCATTTTTTTTTTGTTTTACTTCTTTTTCACATGGATTTCATTTCTTTTGCAGATTAAAAAAAAAACTTTGAGAGTTTTGGTGATTAACAAAGATGGCCGACCAAGAAGCATGCTCCAGAATTGAACAGCGGTTAGTTCTCAAGTTGTTCATTGCTGAATCTCTCACGTACATTCATATCTGCTCAAAGCGTATCCAAATGTAAACAAATGACGTCGCACATTATGAAATGAAAGATTGAAGTTTAAAGGCAGTAAGTTCGACCTTGCTAACCAAACGCTCCTCTGTGGTCAAATCGGTTAAAGCACGTCAAGCTAAATGACGGTTCCGTATAGGATACAAGTTCGAATCCTGTCGGAGGACGAATATTTTCTGTGAAAATTTCTCGGACATTCAGGCCGGTAAATGTTGTTTAATACTGTTTATTATAAAACAGAGCATTTGCTTACATATTTGTATTTATAAAAAGAATCTATAAACATAAAAATGTCTTAAAATAATTGTCGGACATTGTCCATTTCATAATATATTTATATATATAGCACTTACGACACGGCATCGCTGGTCAGAGAGCTTCCAAGACTGGAATCAGGACAGAAGTTTACCTAAAGTAATCAACGGCTAATGTTTCTGCGAACAAAGCAAGCCGCAAGTTTGAAGGACTAGATGTGGTTAAACCTTGACAGGGATGGGATACCTGCTACGCGAGAATGAATACTTTTCCGTAGAGAATCCGAGTAGGTGCCAGGTACTTACTGGAGCGGTACATGAACCCCATTATTTTACCTGCATCTTTAGCGATGTATCGTATATAAGAGTCCGACTTGAAGAGGTAATATTCTCTGATGGTATGGTGCCTCCTCGAGAGGACATACGCTCATTGTGACTAGCGGTAGTTCAGGGTCTGCTAAGATTGATCCTAATGTTCATTTAATGCAAGGCCTAACAGCCACTCAAAGCAGTGGGTTACTGAAAGAAATGTTTAGCATAAACGTAAGATAGAATCTATGAAGTAAACATGACGAGGATATGGAGGATAGATAACGATTGATCCTAGACTTGAGCAGGTACAGATCGCAGTGTTAAGTACACAGACGTGTTCTCAGAGTAACGGTTCTAGGGACGAGGCTTTCTGAGTTGAACACCATTCTTACGAAAGGAAAGAGGGCGATTCTTTACGTAGGGTATGAGGGTGATTCAACCCTGTGGATGCAGCAATGCGAGTCATGGATGTAAAGGTCCGAACTAGTGGCAATAAAGAATGAATCTCGTCTGAACATTTAACAAGGAAGTAACGGTAGGCTTGTGACGGTGCAACCTTTGGAAATATGGCTGCAGTGTGATAAATAAGTTACCACACCCCATAAGGCCACGTAAACATATTTCGAACACTGTTAATGCTTGAAAATGAGAATTGGGAAACACTCAACACAGATATGATAATGCTTCATTTTTGGTCTGCTCTGACTGGATTAATGATAAAGAATGTCAGAAGGAGTCGGTTACTTTCTGTAGTGGTAAAGCAGCCGACCGTCTTTCCAGCATCTACATTCCTTAGGTCCACCGGCGCTAACCTTCACAGCTAATAGTCACCATACCACGCACGTTGTAGTGAACCACCTTCATTAGAAAGGACTAAACAGTATTTACTGTCCCCACCACGAGGGATAGATGTGGCACAAGGCCGGGTTTAAAGTGGGGTATTCCCGAGCCCGTAGGCTCGGCCATAAAATGTCCGTAGATCCCGTATAAACGGGATCGGGTTGGTCAACCTCCCCGAACGAGACTCTGCCCTTCGGCGGAGCCTCGTCCGGGTTCCTCTCTGCTCAGAGGCAGAGAGTTCGACCGTTAACTCGTTAACTGTAGTCAAGTCGTCAAAAAGGAAAGGACTAAACACCAGATTCCACCCTGTTGTAATTTATGCTTAGTCCTTTTTTCTCTCTTTCCTTTACTTCTGCAGATCCTGTAGTTTTTCCTAAACTTAATGAAAAGATAAATCCTGTCGTGATTACACAAACAGGTTTGTAATATAAATGAAAAAATAAATAAATAAAAAATAAAACAGACAAAAAATCCAACCCACTTCTTTAGTATGATTATATAGTAGTGGAGTCGATACATCGTCACTTGACAGCTTATAGGTCAGGTGTTCCAAGCAAACACGATAAATGCTTTGTGTTAAGCATCCAATCAAAAGGCTTCTCCTTTATGCGATTGTTATTCAGCGTATTTAAATTGTTATCCTCTTAATATTGTTATGAAATCGTTTTTATTTTTGTTATAGTAATCAACGTCAGTGTGTAAATTGTAATTTCTTTAACACTTCTTAATTTACTCTGGGGCTATGTAATCTTCTTTTTCTATGCACCATACTCCTTCAGGACATTCATAATGTCCTAGTTCTCCACTGTTTGCTGTCCTCGGCAGCTCTTAGTAATTTTTGTCATTTTTTGCTATATCTCCCAAAGGTTGTTCTACCATCCATTTACACAAGCTCGCTAGGTAGGTTGTGCGCTCTTTTCTTTTGTATCTCTTGCTTTTAATACGTCATGTGAGTCTCAAACTTTCTAAGCCCTCTTTCCTCATTATGTGCCCTAGAAATTTCAGTTCTCGCCTTCTGATGTTAAGTGTTCTTCTTTGTTTCCATTTTTTATCTAAAAGGTTGCTCTCGTCTTCGGTTCATGCTATTCTCAGTATCCTTCTGTAGAGCCACATTTGTGTTGCCTTTTTTCATCAGTGAGGAGATTGTCCATCACTCACTGACATATAGGCGGACTGATATTGCATAAGAGTTCAGTAAATTTTTCGATTGTAACGAAATTTTCCTGTTTCTTAATACTTTGCTTAGCTTTTGGAAGGCATCTTTCGATATCCCAATGCGCCTTCGGATTTCAGTGTCACACATTTCGTCCTCTGTTAAAACACTTCCTAGATAATTACATTTTTGTACTTGCTTGATATTGGTGTCCCCAATTTGTAATTTCTTGAGCTGTTTCTTTTGCTGACAACCATACATTCTATCTTCTTACAATAGTCCTTTCTTCTCGCTTTTCTTTACTACCTTCTATAGGATTTCCTGTAATTTCTTTTCTGTATAACTCTCTTATGTGGCATTGCCATAGGTTTGAAGAATATTCTTATCTGTGCTATTTAAATAAAAGTGAACTACATTCCTTTTTGTCGTTTTTCAATATATTTGAACAATACTATCGAAATTTTACAATATATTTGACGTATTGCTCTTGTCATGCAATATAATATATGGTCCTCCTATATGGCAGTGAATGCTGGAAATCTCCCCACCGGTGAAAAAAAGACAACAGACTTAAGGTTCTACAGAAAGATGCTGAGAATACCATGTTTGTATTGTTTGTGAACGAAAATTTTCAAGCCTTGTAATTATATTTGAGATTTATTCACACGTTTAGGGTTGCCAACTCTGTAAAATGAAAATATCTAGTAATCTGATGTTTTCAAACCAGAAAGTCGTATATCCTTTGGACACTGATTGAGTGATTCAATTTTTACGGCTTATCAACCCTTTGTTATGAAAATCCAGAAAACATTTTTCGATTGTAAAAAAGAGTATAATTTTCCCTAGTATCCTTTCGTCCAGGCTTAAAATATTAGTCATATATGGTCTGATGCTCCTGCTATATATCTACATATCCCTGATAAAATCCAAAGAAGAATCAGCGATATTAATGATTCTTATCTGGCATCTCGGATTCAGTCACTTTCCCACCGCCGTAAAGTTGCCTTTCTCTGCTATTTCTATAAATACTTTCATGGCAATTGTTCGGGTGAGCTCTTCACTATGGTAGTATTTTCATAGAGACAGTGAGGTATTATGGTGGTTGTAGTAAGAAAGGTACGTATGAATGTGGTGTTTTGGTGTAAGGAATATTGTTCGTACGATTGGGTCAGTGTTTGCAGCTAGCTAAGTTATAGTTAAGACAGAAGAAGACCGTCCTTTTTCCACAATCCCCCCCTTCGGCCTTGTGCCACATTTCTGTAATTTATACAGAATAAATATCGCTCTTCACTATGGTAGCTAGATTTATGAATTTAAGCCCAGTACTAGATTGGCGAAAATGCCTGACCAATTTACAGTTCAGTTGGCTAGATGTAACCGTAAGTTCTATGGTAACAGTTTCTTTTCTCGCTTATAGAACTTGCTTTAGTTGAAGAATTTTTCATAATTATTGTTTAGTGTTTCTTTATTTTACTTTTGTTGTTTATACTAATACTATTCTTGCTCTGCAGTAGTAGTTGTAATAGACCCCTTACCTGGTGTAGACGGGTATATACGTTTTTACCGAAAGTAACTTATCAGACAAGGACGAATGAACACGTCCAAGACATAACGTTCAAACACCAGCTACAGATGTGTTTATACGTCGATCTTGATTCTTTTATTCTTCCACCCTCCAACCTGACTTTCACAGGCGGGATGTGGCGAGGCTCTCACTGCTCCAGTGCTACTACCATGGAAAGTGTTCGGACGAGAAGAAAATAAAGAGAAGAAAGGAAAGGGAAAAATGAAGGAAAGCAAGGAAAAGGAAGAAAAAAGGAAAACAAAGAGAGCAAAAAGGAAAAAAAATGAAAGGAAAATGGTAGATGATTAAAAGAAATCAAATGAATGGAAAAAATGATAAATAGAAAAGTAAAGAAAAAAAAATAAAAAAGGTGGAAAAAAAGAAGAACAAAACGAACCTCGCTTCCTTAAAGAGGCAGATCGATGAAAATAAAGACACAAAAGCATAATCTCCAAATCAGATTTATGTCCCTAACTTCTGGGGTTAAAAAATAACTAAACTGTTGACAAATCGGTTGTCTACACCAATGAGCGAAATAAAGGGTTCAGTTCGACATTCCAGCCACCTGAAGAAGGTCAGAGCGTACAACGGCCGAAACGTTGTAATAAATATGGTGACAAAGATGAGGACAATAGTCCGAATAATGTAAATAATGTACATAATACCTCATCTCATAAATATAAAGTGATACTGAAGAATGCCGGAGCGTACAACGGCCGAAACGTTGTAATAAATATGGTGACAAAGATGAGGACAATAGTCCGAATAATGTAAATAATGTACATAATACCTCATCTCATAAATATAAAGAGATACTGAAGAATGCCGGAGCGTACAACGGCCGAAACGTTGTAATAAATATGGTGACAAAGATGAGGACAATAGTCCGAATAATGTAAATAATGTACATAATACCTCATCTCATAAATATAAAGAGATACTGAAGAATGCCGGAGCGTACAACGGCCGAAACGTTGTAATAAATATGGTGACAAAGATGAGGACAATAGTCCGAATAATCTAAATAATGTACATAATACATCATCTCATAAATATAAAGAGATACTGAAGAATGCCGGAGCGTACAACGGCCGAAACGTTGTAATAAATATGGTGACAAAGATGAGGACAATAGTCCGAATAATGTAAACAGTGTACAATTAACATTGACGAGGAGTGAAGGTAGTTAAAAATAAAAGCAGTGTCATAGGAAAACCCGTCCATTTGCTCTCCGTTTTTTTTTACTGACTCGAAGGTCTAAGTTTGTCAGTATTTCGTTTCTGGGATGAATAGTTCTCAACATGCTTGTATTATTTCAAACTATTTTTTTTAATCAATTCACCCAAACAAAGGCGTTAACACCACTAAGACGCAAGAGACTGCTTGAGGTAAAAGAAGGATTTCTTTTAGAAGGGACCAGAAACCCAATGATAGTATACCTTCCAAAGTTCAGTTGGAGACGGTAGAAGTATGGATTGGAACTAGATGTAGAAGCAACCTGAAACACAACCCTAAACAGAGAAAAAGGGATAAAGCTCTACTGCTGTTTAAAATACCGGGGAATAGTGTGAACGATAGGCAACAATAAACTACAGAAGGACACAAAAATGATCGCTGCATTTAAGTATTGTATTAATATTTAAGCTTAACTTTTAATAGTTAAAACATAATTCTTCTCCCCCCACTTAATTTAAATACACTTTGATGTACGTAGGTCCTTACTTTCCGTACAAACTATTATTTTCATATCATTGGTGACTTTCAATGGAATTCGAAATTAATTTCAGTTATTCCCAAATTATAAAAGTTATAAAAATTGTTATCGTACAAAAACATTTCTCACAAAATCCCACGTAAAAAAAATTGCCGAAAACAAAATCAGCAATGAAAACTTGGGAATCCAAAATTTCAAGATTGATATGTTGGGCTACGACCTCCAGGCGTAAAGATGAAAACACGGACAATTTTTTTTTGAAACAATGTAATTTGAGAACGATATTTTTTTTTATTTGAATATGAGCTATTGAAAGTTAGTGAGTTGTGTTCCTTTAATAGTTTTTATCTGCCAAGTTGTTGGAATGCAAAAACAATCACAGTAATGAAAGCTTGGGAATCCAAAAGTTTATTTGACAGATCCATATCCAGCTCGGAATGTTTTTAATTTGCTCACGGAGTCGGCCTGATTCCAAAAGTTTATGATATGTTAAACTTTGTCATCTAGACCACACTGACATTCGCATTTAAAATAGAAAAACTTAAACGAAACGACAGAATTAAAAAAGCAATATCATGTTAACGTGTTTTTTCTTACTTTTTAATGAAATATTTGATACTGATGGTATAATACTATGGAGGCCCATATAGAGGGGCAGGGGGGTTATCTCGATCTCAAGCGTTTTTATTTGATAGGCAAGCAGCTAATTTTGAAGTTCGAGCTTCTAAGTGGCTAAAACGTAAGTAAATAGCTGGATGAGGGTTCTTTTGAGATCAAGTGGTAACAAAACCGGAAATAGGTTATATCCAGGTGCTGGGCTATATTCATCAGGTGGCTGGAATCGAGGAGAAAGGCCTCTGATCAGGAAGCTTTCTGGAGCGTGGAACCACCTCTAAATTGCTGGTGTTCCCAGGTCTATCCTAACCCGGGGTGATAGCACCCGTTAGGGTCCCAAATATGGGCAAATAGTTAACCCCCAAACTGAGGTCAAAACACTATGAAAGTGTAAAAATAGGTTTTAATACCAGCAATAAATTTTTGTTTACCAGCAATACATTATTACCAGCAATATATTTTGGAAGAAAAAAATATTACCAGCAATAAAAATCTTGTCGGCATTAAATAACCCATTGAGGTTGATATGCCGTAAAACAAAACAAACCAAACCAATATATACTGAGATAGATAGATGAAAAATATTACCAGCAATAAAAATCTTGTCGGCATTAAATAACCTATTGAGGTTGATATGCCGTAAAACTAACCAAACCAAACCAAAACAGACAAAACCAAACCAAACCAAAAATAAAATGCAACTGCAGACGTTAGGGACTGATTCAAATCTATAAGTAATTTTATTCAAAATATCTGCAATTCCTTGCCTAAATTTTTTACTTCAACGTATAAACATAATTTCGTCTAGACTTCAAGTGTAACACGTATATTCGTAAGATCGCTAAAGATGCTGGAAAAATGGTCGGTTCCTTGTACCGCTCTTGTAAGTACCTTATTCTTACTGTCATGCTCTATCTTTGCAAGAGATCCGATCAAACATGGAGTGTTACTTCCATAATGGGCTCAATACTCAGTTCGCGGCCTTGACGGTGTTCTAAAGCGTTTATGCAGCTTTGTCGGCCATTGAATATTTTCCGCCCAACAAGCTCCTTCCACACAGATGAAATATCACAAGCTTATTACTACCCTATCGCTATTTCAATGGAAAATTATCTGGCGCACCACATTCATTAATTCCAGACATTTCAAATAAAAACCCACCATACATACCATTTACACAGGGGTTAACCGTCCTCTTTCACTTCGTATTGCAAATGTAAAGAGTATATTCTACTTAGACAGCTTTTCCGCCCAAAGAACTGATATTTTGTTGGTACAGACTCCCAAGAGGATGCTTCCCCGATTTCGCCTATCGCCCGTTTCCCCCCCCCCTCTTGAATACAAATAGGGGTTTATGCATTGTTCCCTATTTAGGATTGTGTTTTCGGTTCCTTCAAGTCTAGAGTCAGCCGTTATCTATCCTATATATCCTCACGTAGTTCCTCTTCTTGCATCGACACAACAAACACATTCATTAAACCTTTACCTTGAATAACTCCTGGGTTTCGTAATAGGTGAACATTTAGTAAATAATATATTAATAAATATATAAATTATCGAGAAAAACATTTAATGTCGGAAAATATGGCTTAATATAAGTAGCTAGAATAGGAATTAGAAAAACTATATGGTTAAATTGAAACCGCTTTCCAAAGCTTCTTTAAACTCGTATATAATCTAGGATTAACCCGTGTCTGCCATTAATAAAGGCCATAAAACAAATAACAAACAACTAATAATCATTTATTTTAAGCTTGGAAATTATACAAAAATAATGTTTTTCTAAAACCGTCGATTTTAGTAACTGACAAAAATGATCTAAAATCAGTTGTTAACTGGGGCAAGAAATTGCTTGTTAATTTTAACACCGCTAAAACAAAACTGATCGATTTCAATCACCTTGTAGAACAGTTTTTTTGTCTTCCATCAGCATAGCTCATGCTAACATTCAGGAAAAGGATTTGTAGTTTCTCGATCTAAAGTTTTCCACTGAAATGAAGTGGAAACCTTATATTGATTCTGTTGCTCAGTCTACTGCCAGGAAAGTTGGTTCACTGTATCGTTCTAAACAATTTTTCTGACTAAAATCTATCTTACACATTTATAAATCTACCATTTGTCCATGAAAGGAAGAGTGCGGTCCCATTTCATCTAGTGTTTCTGCTATATATTTAGAGATTCTTGATAAAATCCAAAGAAGAATCTACAAATTTATCAGTCCTGACTTGGCATCTCGGCATCACATACTCCCCTCCCATCGGTGTAATGCAGCTTCACTGTGCCTCTTCTATATTTTCAGAGTATTTGTTCTGATGAGCTTTCTTCTTTGGCACCTTAACTTTTACGAATTTAAGAACTAGAATGGCAACTAAGTCTCATAATGGTACAGTTGTAATGATGAGATGTAAACCGTAAGTTCTATGCTAATAGTTTCTTCTCACTCGCACTTCTCGCTTGTGGAACTCTCTTGCAGCCTCTTGCTCTCCAATCAACTTTTATCTTCAACGATTTAAATACAATGTCGATCGTTATTTTCTGTCTTCTTAATTTCTGTACTTTTATTGTTCGCTCTCCTTAATTCTCTCTTATTCTTTCACACTCACTGAACACTTGCGTTTTAGTGGCTTTATTGTCTTTCTTGTGATGAAATGATTAAAAAGTGTTGAATTCATTTTCTTCGGAAGTTTGAAGAAAAGGAAAACTACATTTTCAAAACAAATAAATTTCAACATATGGAGGAATTTTGCATGTTCATTTTGATAAAAAGAGTAAAAATGCAACAAGTGAGAAAATATATTTGTGCGTATACCGATAATTGAATTGTGAAAAAACATTTATGGGGTTAGCTGCAGTAGTAGTAGTAGTAGTATTAGTAGTGTGTGTGTGTGTGTGTGTGTGTGTGTGTGTGTGTGTGTGTGTGTGTGTGAAGTCACCCTAAAAGTAGATACTGGATAAGTCTTCTACTTAACACGTTCTAGCACGAAAAGAGAAAGAGGGAACTTGTGTTCTTACTTTTATAGTCCTGATGCCCCTACATAGCGACCCTCTTGGCAGAATAAACAGCGGTAATTACCCAGCAACAACGAGATCTTGAGTTAGACCATGAGACCTAACATTATCTTTTTCTATCATTCAGTTAAGGAAGTATTGCATCTTTAAGTTACATGCAATGTTTAACAGAGAGATGATTTTGTTTCAAATAAAATCTATCACTATTTATACCGACTTGTCAAAAAAAAAATGTAAAGCAGGGGCTATTTTATAACAATCTTTATAGATTAGCATTCATTAAACCTTTCTCAAACTACATACAGAATATAACTACAGATATAGTTTTAGAAAGGGTGTCATGTTCATAACAGAACTTCAGTTTCAAATCGATCCACGACTTTTAAAGAGTTACATTACAATTCAAATGTTTGAATCCACTCCCACAACTAGCATGGGATGAACTTGGTAGAAGAGTGAACAAAAAAAGAGATCTTAGAGTCATTGAAAAAAGAATGGAATCAATTAGCAAACTTATACTTTGAGAAACTTTTGCAACAGATACCTAAAATTAGTGCTGCGGTAATCAAGGCTAAAGGAGGATATTTTGACGAGAGCAAAATTTAATCATAAAAGCCTTGTTTTTCAGTATTTACATTAGTCGGACTATTGTCCTCATCATCATAGTCCGACTAATGTAAATACTGTACATAATACCTCATCTCAGAAATATAGACAGGCTTGTTTTTCATTTTGTCATAATATCAATTATAATAAAAAAAATCATGTCTCACTTTTTTTAAACCATGTATAATAATTTTCTCTTGTTTAAAGTAAAAAAAAAAAAAACAACTATATTTTGGGCTTATTTCTTTAAAAAAATTGCCAGGGGTACCTCAAACTTTTGAACTGTATTGTACCTGTGGTAGGTTTTTATTTTAAAATATCAAGTTTGAAACTATGATTATGTTATAGATAACTCTATGCAAGTGATAATGTCTTTTTTTCTAATTTCATAATTTATTTATTTCTCTCCTGATAGAGGTAGATAGGTTCACCTGTCACTCGGTTCACACACCTCCCTCTTGAAAACTAATAGAGGTTTATGCATTGTTCCCTATTTATGATTGTGTTTCCGGTTCCTTCTAAAGTCTACTTCCACTCCATACTTCTAACCTCTCCGCCTAAACTCAGAAACTTTTTAAAATTCTTGTTACGAAGGGCGCCCCCCCACCCCCGGAAAGGTGGTTATTACATCCTTAACAATCATACGACGTGTTCAACTAAAATATATAAAATCATACCGCCTTAGGATGAACAGTAAAAGACAAGAAGTCGAATCATTAAACAGTGAATGGCACAAGTCAATTTAAGCTAAATAAGACGAATAATAGTTTATACCACAAAAATATATAAATATAATATATTGCTGTGGCAAATATTAAAGGAAACACAATCTGTTACTGGTATCCAATCTCTGTTCAAATAACAATAAAATTTTGTGTTTTTTTCTGAAAGACAATTGTAAATATCTTATCGTCCGGTTCACACTCCTCCTCAGTTTTTTCAGCAAGAGTAGAGTTTTATTTCTTGCTTCCTGTTTAGCATACTGTTTTAGGTTCCTTATAAAATCGACTTCCACTCTATACTTCTCACCTCTCCGAATGAACTCTGAAATTTTAGTCACTAATTTTATTTTTTTTCATCCAGAACAATAATTAGGTTTGTTTGTTGCCCGGTTCACTATCCTCCCGGGTCTTTAAACAGGAATAGAGGTTTATTTCTTGTTTACCGTCTAAGACTGGACTTCCAGTTCCTTCTAAAGTCTACTTCTGTACTCCTAACGTCTCCGAGTGAATACTGAAATGTTATTCACTAATTAAATCTTGTCAACTTCGATTCTATAGTTGATCGTTGTCTTTCCTGCATAAAGACCAGGAACTTCACTTCTTTCCCCTCCTCTCGCTCATAAAACACCACACAGTAACCTTCTTGAGTTGCTCTTGGGCCTTATATTGGGTTTACTTATCAACACCTTATCACAATTTCCAACTTGACATTTGCAAATAAAAAGTAAAGGTAACTCAATAAAAGTCAAAGATTGATTGGACACTGCCCTCCTCTATGGAAGTGAATTCACGACAATCTCCTCACAGATGAAGAAGAGACTTGAGGTAACAGAAATGTGGTTCCACAGAAGGATACTGAGAATAGCATGGATTAAATATGGAAGCAACGACAAAGTTCGACAGATAAATCGAAACGAAATGGAAGATTAAACTTAGAATCAGAAAGAGACAGGTGAAAACAAGAAAGGAGGGCTTAGAGAATTCGACACTCACAGGTAAGTAGATGAATGGCAGAATAGGGCGTGGGAAGATTAATGAAAGGACAAACTTTACTAAGAGCTACAAAGGACAGGAAGCTGTGTAGACCCATGACGCTTGCGTTCTGAAGGGACACGGCACGTAGGAGACACATAACCTAAAGATTTCATTTAATCATGAAACAACTGTCCACATTACATATATATATATATATATATATATATATATATATATATATATATATAGGTGTGTGTGTGTGCGCGCGCGTCTGGGTGTTTCTGGGTGTGTATGCATATATATGTGTATCAGTGTATGTATGCCTATATATGTGCGTATTTATATAAGTGTGTTAAGTCCGAGAGTTATAAATAATAACATATAAACAGAAAATATATTAAATATACATGTGTGTATATATATGCGGTCATTTATATGCATATGTAAATATGTATGTATATACGCACATATGTGTGTGTGTGTGTGTGTATTATTTTTAGTGGATACTCGTATTTGAGTAGATGCCCCGTTTGTTTATGAAACAATATATTTTTTTATTTTCGCGTAACGCTCTAAAAACTAAGCTACAGAGAAACAGATATGACATTTGGAACGGGGTGCGAATTTCAGGTTCGCCTACGAACGAAGCGGTTGCAAAGGTTTTCATAAGTTTCTCATGTTTAATAGGAACAGATGTCACTGGGAAATTCCAGTGAGTGAGACAATTATCCAACCAGGATATATGTCACAACAGAGTATATAAAAGTAGGTTATCGACTGATTTTAGGAAAATGAGGCAGTGACATATTTGATTTACTTGCTGAATTTGTTTTCTGTCAGAAGTATCAATTTTGTAGCTGCTTTTTATTGGAGGCATATAAAAAAAAGGTAATATTTATCGTTTGCATATATATTAAAAATTCTTTGTCTTTTTCTCGAAGCACACACGCATATATATATATATATATATATATATATATATATATATATATATATATATATATATATGTATATATATATATATATATATATATGTATATATATATATATATATATATATGTATATATATATATATATATATATATATATATATATATATATATATATATAATGATGATAATAATGGACTCTCCCGTCGGTTTCAACGTATGAGGATCTGACAGTTTAATTGATTCAGTCATGAAATTTTGTGCGATAATCTTAACTGACATTTAAGACCCGCTAGTGATTTACAGAGGCCACATATGGAGCAAGTGTGAGGTTTGTGAGATGAGATCACTGTTAGATGGCTAACCTTTTAGATCTTGCTCTCGCTTATTGAAGATGATTCAGACAAGCAGATTGAAAATTGCTGAGTTCACCAAAACACGTTGATCTCCATTCTACCCGCTCCAAGGGTGTTATGTGTTATATTGACAGCTGACAAGTTGCTTTTCAGCTTGTCTTTGTATCTTAGCTATGGGCGTCCTACATTCCTGTATCCCTGATCTAACTGGGTGTACATTAGGATCTTGGGTATCCTGTCATCAGACATTCTCAAGATATGACCAGTCCACCGTAACTGAGACTGTATGAGAAAAGGGTCGATTCCTCTTATATTACGCCTGTTAAACTGGTCATACATATATGGTCATATTTTTCAATGTGTAACAAGAGGAAAACTGCTACTATGATACTTTTCCTTTCAAATGACAGCAAAAATATCTAAATCTTCTAAATATAAACATTGGGCATTTTTCTGTCAGGTAGTTTTCCATATTAGGCAATTTTCCATCGGGCAGTGGTCCTTATCGGGCAGCTTTCTGTTGGGCACCTTGCCCTCGAAATGCATCTTTAATAAAAAATGTTCCATTTGTCTCATCTTCACACACACACACACACACACACACACACACACACACACACACACACACACATGTAAAGATAGATAGATAGATAGACAGACAGACACGTGTGTGTGTGTGTGTGCGCGCGCGCGCTCGCACGTATTTTTATCCAATAATTTTTAACTGAAATTATTTTGTTTTTTTTCCTGTGATGCTTATGAGTAATTTGTGGCTAGGGGTTATGTAAAGTTCGTCCTTCCCTTATTTTATCTTTTCCTCTTCATTCGTTTGAAGATTGCGTGAGCGTAAAACTCGGGTTACGACTAGGGCCATCCTTTCATAGGATTTAATGTTAAGCTATTATTGCTTAAATATACATTTCGGAAACTTTATTTGAGGAATATTAGTTGATTTAAAGTTTATTCTGATTTGAAAAAAATATTACTTTTAGTTTAAAATATCGCAGAACTATTTTTACTGTGTTGTTGAGAACTATCTCGATAGATTTTTGTTTGGGATTTTTTTTGTACGTGGGACATATGTGTAAAATTCGACAAATATAACGTAAGCACCTTTTTTATATAATTCTTAACTACTCAGTAATCTTAAACACTTAGAAAAATATTAATAAATAATATTAATAAAATACTTATTATTATAAAAGTAATATTTTATTGAAATTTAGGCTTTAAAATAATATAATTACAGCTCTTATTTTCTGATAATGTCGTGTTTACAAAAATCGCCATCTTTGTTGAAACACAAAAAGAATTTTTTTTAAACACTGAATTGAGTAAGCTTTTATGAATAGTAAATATAGTTTTGACTTAATAACGATATTACCTAACCGCTACACAATTTTAAAAGACTTCAAAACTTGATAAATTATTATAATGAAAATTTAAAAAATGGAAACAATTCCTGTAAAAATTCATTATTCGACGGAAAAAAACGATAGTGCTCATAAAGTATCTTATTGATAAAAGCAAGTAAAAGCTTCTCTAATTAAATAATGCCTTGTTTTTATTCCATTTTAGTTACGATTCAGTGCAGTACATATGGAGTCCTGATTTACAAAAAAATAAGTAAATAAAATAATGATTCAAATTCTCCAAGTACTTGGTGCTTATAATTAATACAAGCTTTAAACCGTACTGAGATGAATTTCTTAAAATTTCATAAAATCAAATAACAAGGGGATAATAGACGTAAAAAATATTTTTATCAAACTTTTCTTTAAAAAAAGTTTCTCAAATTATTTCATTCATTTGTAAACAAGTGCTGCCAGTGTCATTAAAAAAATCACTTATTTTATTACTGCAAGAATTTCCAAATCAATTGGTTTTTAGCCGCAAAAGATGCTAAAAATTCTATATTAATTTACGGTCACACGCTGATGCAAGAAAAAAAAATAAAGTAAAATTTTGAAGGTTCTAAATAAGGATTAAAATATAATTTTATAATAAAGTAATTCTTTGGTCTTTCCTCTTAATAATGACAAAGTTCTTGACGATAAAACTGTGTTTTATTAGTTTTTTTCATAATGTATCACTTTCATCAATAAAAGACTTAATCAATACAATACAAAACAAGCCAACACTTGAAGGAGGGATTTTTACTCTATCACCTGCAAGGATTGCCAGAAACAATATGTTGAAAAAACCTCAAGAAGTTTAAATAAGAGATTATCGCAGTTAGCTCCTCCTCAGTTCTTTAATCCTTCAACAGGGGGCTCTCTCTCCCCTGGCTATAAATACTGGCTGACCCTTCTCTCTCTCTCTCTCTCTCTCTTTTTCGACTTAGGCCTTGGGCCGCTACCTCGCACGGAGACGAGGTATAATCTCTCTCTTTTGCCACTTAGGCCAATATGTGACCTCTCACAGATACAGCGTTTCCCAAATTCTGGGAACGCGCTAAGAACAATACACGTACATACGAACACTTAAAACACACACACATAATTTCTCCTTACAAACTCTACGTAACAGTCCATGTCTTTGTTTAACTTGTTTTGTTATTAATATATATTTGTTTACCCATGTATATCGGTCTTGTTTGTTTTCTTTGGACTTAATTAAAGTCCGACATTCTCATGTAGCTGGACCCGCCAGCAGGAAAGTTTAACCTTCTGATATCTCTTCACATCTTCACCCCCAAGATTACATGAACAGAAAACATTTAAAAAACACAAAAAAACTCATTGGCTGTTCACGGTAACGAGAGTGAGCACAATTTTGACATAAAAAATGCTACGCTAATTAAAAGAGAAAACATTTCACTAAGTCGAAAACATTTAGAAAGTGATTTAATCGCAAGATCATCAACAGTAGATTTGGGTCCAGATTCTTACAACGGTTCATCATATTTGATAGATCTTCTGTTATCACAATGTGTGATATCTAATAACAAAGATCATGGAAAGAAAAAGAAAAAGAATGTAGATGGAATTGGCGAGATTGCATACAAAACCATATATTTCTAAATTTAAAACTCCCCACATCTCTCTTTCGGGTGCATGCGTAGATACAACGTCAACAAACCCAGTCCAATGAAGTCTTAAAGGATGACACACGAAAACTATTTCCAATTTCTCATACATCTTTTCTTTCAAAACTGTTCTCTATATATACATA
>OZ038503.1:82933326-82935826 GCA_964036315.1 Acanthosepion esculentum | reverse complement strand
AATTACATTTAAGTAGGTCACAGAGAATATATTTGCTGCTTTGTTTTTGGTAAAAGAAAAATATTTCCGTGGGATTTTAGAAGTTACTGCAGCCAAACAACTTTTTATTTTTAAAAGTCTTATGGAAGAGAAGAATTGAAAAAAAAACGTTTTGAAGGGCATAGTCTTTATCATAGATAAATGTACTTCAGATCACTAAAGTAAAATATTAAATTTTATAGAAGTTATAAGCTGGGGGAATGGTTTTGTAGTTAAATTCATTGTAAATAGATCCCCTTACGGAAGTCAAAATAAAATATGCTCGTACTACGCGCTTTCTTAAAATGCAAAAGAAATTAAGAAAATAAATTAAAATTTGTAATCTGGAGGGTTTTTTTAATTTTATTTTACTAAATATTTTTTACTTTCGCTTAAGTACTTTTAGGTTAAAAATTTAATTATAAATATCGTTATTGTTTACTTGTAAACGTTTTCTATTTAAATCATTGATTATCATAATTCGAGACATTTTGTTTATACATAAACAGGGTAATTTGCATTTTAAGCCCCGCCCTAAGTAGCTAATAAAAATTTCCTGAATAGTTATATTCAGGGGTAAATTTACATGCTTAATTCGAAAATAACAAAGATTTTTTTTTTAATGAAATCTACCGCTTAGAAGTTATCGACAATAAAATTTCGGACTTATTCGCGTTACGGCACGGCAGCGATTACCGGCGTTGTTTAATACATTCGCTGCTGATTAGATTTGCGCGGAAGATTACCTTGTTATTGGCTTTTTTACAGTTCTTACTTGACTCAATTACTGCGCAACTGAGGACTCAATGCGTGCGCAATAATCAAGACTATTCCGTAGCAAATATATGCAAACTACGCCAGCAATGGCTGCTGCGACGCAAATGAGTTCGAACTTTTATGGTCTATAACTCCAAAACGGGTCTTAAGAAGCAAATTACCCCAAATTTTAACTTTATATTGTTAATTGTAAGCAATTAAAATTAGGCTATTCTTTATATGGAATCTAGTGTCATGTTTTGTTAACTAATGGTTTGGTTTGTTTTGTTTTACTGCATATCGACCTCAGTTGGTTATTTAATGCTGACAAGATTTTTATGGCTGGTAATATCATTTTTCAAAAATATATTGTTGGCAATTTCTTTTCAAAAATGTATAGCTGGTAATTAAATAAACTATTGAGGTTGATATGCCGTAAAACAAAACAAAACAAACCAACTAATATATATTTTTTAAACAGTTTTTCATTTAAATATAATTTCTGTTGTTCAAAGCATTAACTTTTAATTGTTCCAAACAAAATAATAATACAATGTGTATTTGCAATAGGTAAATCAATAAGTCTGATTTTCTTATAAATATTTTCATGTCAGTTGCTTTGACGACCTTTCGTCTTTACTAACTCGACTGTATAAATTTAAGCACAGTACTGGATTGGCAGATAGGTCTCATCATTTTATTGTTGAAATTGCTGGGTGTAACCGTAAGTTCTATTCTAATAGTTTCTTCTCTCATAACACATGCTCCTGGCTACTTGCTTTCTTATCAGCTTCAAAATATTAAGTACACAACAATAATCATCATCTGCCTTTTTTAAATCCTATTCTTATATCGCTCTCTTCCCTCAGTAAGATTTTCTCAGTTTCTGTCGCTCTCGGCAGGGCCGGTGCGTGCTACTTCCAGACCAGGTGAGAGATCAAGCTAGATTGGAGGCCCCAGGCAGTGCTTTGTGACCCTCGTTAGCATATCAACATTTCCTTTTCTCTACCTACATTTATATAAAAGTTAAACTAAGCATGTTAAACTGGCTATTAAAGAATAACAAATTTTCGCGGATTTTGACGTCATTATGGGGTATCTGTTTTTCGTCCAGATCTGTTCATAAATAAAAAAAATAAAATAAACACTCTATACAATGTGTTTTAAAATTATTCAACTTTTAACAAGGAAAATCTCAAGTTGATGATAAAGTTGCCAGGAAATATTGCTAATTTATTTAAGATGGAGTGATCTATAATATATTAATTATATATATATATATATATATATATATATATATATATATATATATATATGTATATATATATATATATATATTTAGATACATTGTATTAATTTTCAATTTTTTTTTAATTGAACTGTTCAACTCTATTTCATATGATCCTTTATTGTTTATAGTATAATTAGGTTACAATAAAAATGTTTATTGTACATGAATACCAACTTATGAAAATTCAGATGTAGTAGAATGGTGGAGCCGTATCATAGATTTGGGGTAAATTATCATAGATTGGTATGTGGCACGAGATCCTTGTACCATCCCTGACTCCCAGTACTATCTTGCATTTTAGCAGCTTTATCGCATTGTTTGGGGTGAAATGATTAATATATATATATATATATATATATATATATATATGTATATATATACATACATATATATATATATATACATACATATATATATATATATATATATATACAT
>OZ038503.1:82883326-82930826 GCA_964036315.1 Acanthosepion esculentum | reverse complement strand
AATAACTATATAAATTAATAATACTGGTTGCGATGCGTGGGTGGTATAAAGTATAGACGAGTTCGAATTCCAATCACGTTCTATGCACTTATGTGCAAATTAACCTGGGAATTGTCTAAATTCAAATGACCCCATAATCTTTAGGTTAAATAGTATAATTTTTATCCGAAATGATTATTGTTCATCGACATAAAATGTTAATTCGATATTTTCAGATAGAAAATAATTATTCTTACAATCCGAAATATTTTAGCAGGTGTACAAAATTTTACCAGAGTAATGAAAGTTGACATATAATTTTTACAAAAATAATAATAATAGGGATAATACCTAAACCGGTCTATCGGTCCTTTCTCATCAGAGCTAAATCGAGGACAAAAAATGTGCGCAGACACTCCAAAAATATACACCACCCAGACTAGAGATATATTCAAACAAAAAAAAAAAAATTTAAAGGAAAATTACATTTACCCTTCTGCTTACTGAGAGATGGTTGGTAGGACTTAATATATCTTTTATGTGCCTTGTCTCTTTACAATGTTAGAGATCATAGCTCCCCACAATTTCTTATCCTTTGTCGATTTTAATAACTGTTGCTTTTTGCAGCAAACCTAGCGATAGATTCAATATAGTCTTTCCACTTAATGTCAGCTTTGACCCTTAGTCCGAGTAGGTGCAATTTTTACTTTTAATTTTAATTTCAAATTTTATAAATCTTTTATTATCTATGATAACCTTTGTCAAATTTTTTGAATTACCATATACTTGTATTTTGATTGGTAATTCTAGCTTATGTAACAGCGTTTACCCCTAGCGAAGGATCGTTAATTAATTTGAAACTTTTAAAACCATTTATTCTACATTCAACATCATCACTTGATAAGACACCAGAATTGTTGAAACAAAATGGCTATTTTTGTAGTGATTTTATAACATATTTATGTTATAATATTTAAATAAATGATTATATCAGCTCTACTCTGTATTGGGCACTCTTTAAAGAATAATAATTGTTGGTTATTGGAATTTACTCCGTATATACCAATCCCACACTTGGGTATATATATATATATATATATATATATATATATATATATATATATATATATATATATAAACAGCTATATGTATTAAACAAAACATGGACAATATCATTTGTGTGTGTGTAAACATTGGTGTCTGTTCTTTGGTGAATGTTCTTATTTTGGTGAATGTTCGTACGTACGTGTATGTGTGTATAATGTTCATGGAGTCTCCGACAAATGGGAAGACGCTGATCTTCTAAGAGAGCTTACACTGTAGTCGCTGAAATGAAGAAATGAAAAAGAGAACGAGGCGAGAAGTCGCCCAGTATTTATAATATAGGGAGAATGACCCCTAGTGGCAATTTGGGAATTAAGGTGTAGCTAACTCCGACAGTTTAAATAACATTTATTTATTT
Source organism: Acanthosepion esculentum (assembly GCA_964036315.1). Taxonomy (NCBI): domain Eukaryota; kingdom Metazoa; phylum Mollusca; class Cephalopoda; order Sepiida; family Sepiidae; genus Acanthosepion; species Acanthosepion esculentum. The sequence continues at coordinate 82,929,385 of OZ038503.1, read as the reverse complement.
AAAAGGAAGAAGCTATTTTGCTGGTAAAAAATAGTAAAATCTGGTAAAATAGACAAAGATGGTTTTAAGCTTATTTTATCGGTCCCCGTAAAATAAACCACAGACTATTTTGCAAGTAAATATTTCGATTATTATAAAGCCAGGTAATGTTAAAAATAACGACAAAAAGATTTAAAACAGAAGTACGTTTATTTTTACCATTCAATTGTGAAGACAATTTAAAATCTTTTCCACTATTAATTGTTAAAGTACAAATTAAAATCATTTATTCATCATCAATGATTAAGAGAAATACAGAAGTCTCTGAATATTTTAATCACTTCCGACGTTGACAGAACGTTGTCTGGGGGAGGTAACAGAGGGAAGGAACCTATTGAGAGCTCCAAGGGATAGAGTGAAGTGGAGATCCATGATCGTCTCTGTACTGAAAGGACATGGCGCATAAAAAGAAGACTCTGCAAATCCCAAACTTGCATTTGGGCAGGTTTCTCTTGCCAATAAACTTCAGGTACACCCACTGAAAACAACAGCCAGAGACCACAGAATCTGTGGTGTTCTAGTCCTGTCTACACAGGTCACACAACTATTGTGCTGGCGATATCACGGTTCCAAAACATGTCGCACAGCTTTCAAACTGTCTAGATCAAAATATCTGCGGTTCTTCTGGATTGACAGATTTGCATCCAGACGTGCTGTTGGTTTTGCCGAAGGGTTTTGTTTTACAGTAACTTCAGAGAGAAGTTCCCCACCCACAGCACGAATGGTATCTTTATCACTGATGAAATAGCCAAGTATCTGTATATCCCTGTCATTGGTGATTTCTTAATGGTCGGATTTGGCTTATAAAATCTTGATTTATCTACATAATAGTACTAGCTTAAAAACCGCCCTATCGGGTGGTATTTAAACTAGCTCCCGAGGACGGATCTTGATTGGGTCTTCGGCTTGATCAGGAGCTTAAGTCTTTGCATATTCTCAGCAATGGAATGTCTGGATAATTATGCAGTTACACGATTTCGGCAATTTTGATGTTACACCCGATATATGCAACCCGTTAAAGAATTAGTAGCACTTTTTATGAAGATCGGATTGAAACGTGACACTGACAGTCTCGATGCATCGTTGATTTCTCTTTTCACATTGTCTATATCTATATGTATATTTATTTACGATAAAAATATATTTTTATAGTATGCTGTATTTATGATTTTAAAGTGCTCAATACCAGCGATAGAGCGAATTTAGGTATAAAAGTGTGCATTACGGTCAACATCCAACGGCCTGAAAATGGCGTTTTAATCAAGAAGGAGCCTGTCGCTATTTGGTGTTGACCTTAATTTCCACTTTTGTATGTATATTTATTGGAAAGACGTGTGACAAAGTAGTAAAAGTTTTCGTGTGACATGTTTTGTCCCTTACGACTTGATCGTACTACATTTATTTTTACGTTGATGCGACAACACATGGGCACGAATGAGAAACGCTGGGAAATTTAAATTTAAAACATTTTTTTCTTAATTCTATGACTTTTGGGTTTTTTAATTTAGATTCATTTTTTTTTCTTTTTGTTCATGCGTCCATCACTATGTCCCGCGTTCTGATAACAGAAGATCTGCCAAATATGGTGAAATGTTTTCAGAACCTGGACGTAAATTTACTGTTGATAATCTAGCGATTTAAAGCACTTTCTGTACATTTTCGTCTCAGTAAATTGTTTTCTCTTTTAATTGAAGTTGCATTTTTTATGTCAAAATTGTGGTCAGTCTCGTTACGGTGAGCAACTAGTGTGTTTAATGGGTTGTTTTTTAAAATGTCTCTTTTGTGTTCATATAATCTTTCATTTAAACTTCTTGATGTTTCACCAATATATTCTTTCTAGCAATTCTTGGAGGTGATAGAGTAAATTCCTCTTTCAAGTTTTAGCTCCTTGCTTTGTGATAACAGAAGATCTATTAAATATGGTGAAAAGTTGTAAGAATCTGGACGCAAATTTACTGTTGATGATCTAGCGATTAAAGCACTTTCTAAATGTTTCCGACTTAGTGATTTTTTTAAAAAATTTTAAATAGAGTAGTATTTTTTAAATACAAATTGTTGCTAGTTTCCTTACGGGAGCAACTAATGCATTTAATGTAGTGTTTTGTAAAAGATCCCTTTTGTATTCATATAATATTTTATTTAAATTACTTGATGTTTCTCCGATGTATTCCTTGTGACAATGATTACAGGTAATACAGTAAATTCCTTTTTCAAGTTTTAGCTTGGTATTTTGTTTTGTATTAATTAAATCTTATTGTTTTAGATGTACTTGTGACAAATTTTATGTTGAGTTTAGATAAATTATTTTCAATTGTAATTGCTATAGAATTACTGGGTAAAACAATATATTTTTGATTCGTTGGGTTTGTCAGGAAGAGCCTTTTTCTATTTTGAAATATATTAGAAGCCTTTTGTTTAGCATTGAATATGAAATAGTGTATAGGACATTTATATTTATTTATGAATATATGAGACAAAAAGTCTAAAAAGTAACATGACTGATGATACAAACAATGTGTATTCTTTTTCAAGCTACAAACTACATGGTTTCTTCTTCATATAATTCCCCTTTATTTTAATGCACTTTTGAATCTTTCACTGCCACTCTTCTTTGCACTGCTAGAAGGATTCTTTTAGGATGTCCCTCAGCTCTGTGGTGAATAAGAAATAAAAATAACTCTCTTTTCTCCACTGTTTTCAAATTCGCGAGCCTATGCGAAAATTTATTTTGACCAATGGAAAAAAGTAAAGAGCCGATGTGAAATCGCTTTTTAATATAAATAAGCAGAGAAAGTTGAACCAAGACACAGAGAGAGAGAGAGAGAGAGAGAGAGGGGGGGGGGAGAGAGAGAGCAGAAAGAATCAAGAGACAGAAATGTCCAGAGTTCCACGCGTCTGAATAACGCCAATGTCAAATTACACGCTGACACACAATTTCAAAGATCTCTATTCAATTCCAAAGCTAAGTACCTTAAAATATATGTTTTCATTCATGTTGAATACAACCGTATAACTTTTATGTGAAAAACGAACTCTCTCAATTTGTTTTAAACATTTTGGAATATTACTTCAGATCCGATGATTTAATATCGACATTTTCTCTTCTTGACAATTCATCGAAAGTACGAACTTTAAATATTTGATTCCTTTTCCTGAAACAAGCCACTGACAACTTCAAATGTGTAAATTTGTAAATAAATTCCTTATTTTGTTTCGTTAAATATAACACGTGTTTACTTGTCATTATCCCGCAAGTCTTCAGCTCCGTCGTTACGGCCCTCTTAATGGCCTGCACGCCTTCAAACGGGTGCCCTTCATCCCCTTGATCTTGGGGGAAAAGGAAAATGTTGCATGGAGTAACATCAGATGAATAAAGAAGTTGCTCTAGTACGGTGATGTCCTTCTAGGCCAGGAACTGACGGATGCTCAGGGCATTGGGAGCAGGTACATTGTTGTGATGTCACAACTCTCGTCTCTTCTCGTACATTAAGCGAAGCAAACGCCAAATGATCTTGTAGAGTAGCCGATTCTTCGAGATTATTTTGAAGGGGAAACCATTTAGTTTGCTTTTGTTTTGTTTTTTGGGAATTTAAATAAATTGCTTGTGACACCAGACCCATTACTTTTCAAACACATACTTCGTGTATTTGATATCATAATTTTATCTACTATTGCTAAAAACACGTAAACTTAATTAAATATATTAAGTATCTGTCTATATTTCTGAGATGAGGTATTATGTACACTATTTAAATTATTCGGACTGTTGTCCTCATCTTTGTTGCCATATTTATCACAACGTTTCGGCCGTTGTACGCTCTGACATTCTTCAGGTGTTTGGAATGTCGAACTGAACCTTTTATTTCGATCACTGGGGTAGACTGTTCTAGTTCCACGTTACGCGTTTAATGGATGTCAGTTATCTCCTGTTGATTCCCCTCTCCAAGCTCTCCACCGCCTTACACAATGCTAAATTATGCTAGGCCACATAATCTCCAGAGCCGAACAAGCATAGAAATGAATACAGTATGGGAACCAGTAATAAGAAGTGCCAGAGAAAAGCGATAATAACGAAAATTGCAATAGGAGCACTGGTAGAAACAGGATTTAATAACAGCAAAAATTGCAGTTTTGAGCAATAGTAAAAAACGGTTGCTGGAGACAGGTTTATAATATCCAGAAATTCACATACAGATGTCCTCAAGGACACATGGCACAGTGGATAAAGGCGTTGGTTAGATCCAGTGACAGGACCCAAAGAGTGTAAGTTCAATACCCGGTTAAGGCAGTGGAGAACTTGGAGAGGGGAATTAACAGGAGATCACTGATAAGTGACATCTATTAGACATGGCACGTGGAACAAGAACAGCGAGAGTTCAGTTCGACATTACAACCCCCTGAAGAAAGCCGGAGCACACAACAGCTGAAACGTTATGGCAACAAAAATGAGCACAATAGTGTAAATATATTGTTGATTAAGTCTTTGGAGTGGACTCTTGAACATTCTTTTTTTTTTACAAATTTTGTTCTTTTTTTTAAGAATCGGAATTGTATCAAATAAAATTGAGGTACGCAAAAATAATACGGGAAGATAATATTTTGAATTAAGATGCAATGTGGTGGAACTTTGAAAAGTTCCTGAGATGCCCCCTTTCCAAAATTCTGAACAAAATTTTGTTTTCTTTATTTTGCGAGAGAAAAAGAAGATTTACAGTTATTTTTAAATTGAAAATTACCTTGAAAGACAAAATTTGTTGACATCTCTAACCTTTAGCAACATGTCACGACAGTACTGAAAGGAATTTTGAAAAACGAATTCTATGAAAAACTTAATATATAACTGCTATGGGATAATTAGTAGGATTGTATCAAGAAAAAATATTTTTATTCTCAAAAAATGATTAATGCAATATTCACTCGCAGAAAGAAAAAATAGAATTATTTCTACAACGCAAATAATATTTCGATTTTAAATAACCTACAAAGGGTTGCTAAACCGTAAAAACAAATCACTCAATAAAACCATAGCTGAAAAACTGACACGCGATTGCTCTATGGATAATATCTGGATTAAATCAAATTTTCCAACTAGCTGAATACTTGTGTTACGGTCATGTTGCAATATAAAAAAAAATGAAATTATTCACCAGTATTCACTTGCGTAAGCGGAGACATTTTCAGTTCATTCTCGAACTTAATGGATATTCCATTACTCATAAACTGGGAAATACCAGTTTGTGAACTTTTATCGAAATAAAGCATTCACATGTAAACAACAAAGGTCTATTAAATTTCCTGTCTGAGTATTTATTCAAGATTTATAAAGCGTTTTACGGAGAGTATGTAGTATGACGACCATCGACATCCAGTAGCAAAGCCTCTAATCGGGAGGTTTTGAATCGCGTGGAACCACCTCTTAATTGCTGTTGTTCCCAGGTCCAACTTGACCCGAAGTAGTAGCGCATATTAGGGTGCCAGATAGTTAGCAAATTGGGCAAATATTTAACCCCAAAAAAATTCACTGCTGGTAATAATTTTTTCTTCAAAAATTCATTGCTGGTAATAATTTTTTCTTCAAAAATTCATTGCTGGTAATAATTTTTCTTCAAAAATTAATTGATGGTAATAATTTTTTCTTCAAAAATTCATTGCTGGTAATAATTTTTTCTTCAAACATTAATTGATGGTAATAATTTTTTCTTCAAAAATTCATTGCTGGTAATAATTTTTCTTCAAAAATTAATTGACGGTAATAATTTTTTCTTCAAAAATTCATTGCTGGTAATAATTTTTTCTTCAAAAATTAATTGATGGTAATAATTTTTTCTTCAAAAATTCATTGCTGGTAATAATTTTTCTTCAAAAATTAATTGACGGTAATAATTTTTTCTTCAAAAATTCATTGCTGGTAATAATTTTTTCTTCAAAAATTAATTGATGGTAATAATTTTTTCTTAAAAAATCCATTGCTGGTAATAATTTTTTCTTCAAAATTCATTGCTGGTAATAATTGTTTTACAAAAAGGTATTGCTGGTATTAAAATCTATTTTTACACTTTTATAGCGTTTTGAACCCTTTTGGAGGTGCTTAATTATTTGCCCATAGCTGGGACCCTAACAGTTGCTACCAGCCCGGGTCAGGTTGTACCTGGGAACAGCAGTAATTAAGAGGTGGTTCTATGCTCCTCAAAACTTCCTGATCAGTGGCCCTGCCGTTGGATGTAGTTTATCGTCTTACCCAGGTCGGGGAAAGTACAGACTGAGCTGTTCTATCACAGATATCGTAGCAGTGTTGCTTTTTTATCTGCTCTGGCTCCTGTAAACATGAAGCAAAGCGGGAGGAATTAGGTACTTCTAGAGTGGAAAAAAGGAACCGATTTTTTTTTTCAGTATCTTTATCGTATATATGAATTTTCGCTTGAAGCTTGAGGTGAACCTGAGCCCCAGTATGCGTTCGAGGCAAGGAGCCTATTTGAGAGAACAGGCATCAATCCTCATAGGTGACCATTCAGTGTCTGGTAATGACGGAATATTGAGTGTCTGCCAACGATGAATTTTCATAAAACATTTACGATTTTCAGGTCTATAGATTTTCAGCAGGACATTAGGGATCATGGTTCGCCACAATATCAAGTTTTTCTATTGTCCTATATACCCGTCCTTAATCTCTTTATCATCTCACTTTGAGCTTGATCTAACATCTATGCCATCAAAATCGTAAATTAGGAATCGTGATGAAATCGATCATAAACGAAAATGACATTATATCATGAAGTATAGAAATACACTTTATATACATATAATTCCAGGATCATTTTCTAATTTATTCAATATGATATTCGCCCTTTCTTAATTTCTATCTTTCTGTCCTGGAATAAAAAGTTGCTTCACAGATTTCAAGCACGATTTCATTTTCAAGTTTTTTTTTCACTACTCTTTGAACTGTAATAGCTGAAACTCCCCCTTCTCTATCTCTCTCGCCAACGTCTTATGGATTGAGTTGGATTTGTTCTAATTAATCGCTTTAGATAAAAGTTTAAATGATGATCCCTCTTGCTGTTGTGACCTCCTGATTCAATTTTCCACTCTACTTTTCGCACTTTTTTTTTTTTTAAAGTATTCATAGTTTTCTTGATGGTTCTTGAATGGAATTTGAAGACGGAAGCCAGAGTATGAATTTTGGTACCATTACTGAAGACCTGAATGATTTTTTCCTCTCAAGCCAGAGGGACTGGCATTAAAAGATTATAAACTTATTCTGTTTCTAACTGCATAACTCAAAGCGTTTTTCACTGATTCTTACCACAATTGTGGCTAAACGTATTATCGGAAAACCTGAAAAAAAGAAACTCTACTTGTTTAGATTTTTTTTTTTTTTTAGATATTAAACATTTTGTGGTCTGGATAATTACGCAGATACATGAATGGACAATTTTGATGTTACACCCGGCATATACAACCCGCTAAAGAAGTAGTAACACTTGTTATGAAGGTCGAACTGAAGCGTGACACTGACAGTCACAACGCAGTGTTGATTTCTCTTTCCTTAGTCCCTCAAGATACAGGCGAGGAGGGACTAAGGAAATACACTAAGGCTCGACGTTGCTTAAAATGGATATAAATTGTGGATTTATTTCATTCATAAATCTGTTGTAAACATATCTATAATTATATTTATTTACGATAAAAATATACATCGGAGAAAGATCAGGTGAATAAGGCGGTTGACGATCTACTACACCCGGTATCAATGCCTCGGATCAGGAGGTATTGAGTAGCGTGGAATCACCTCTTAATTGCTGTTGTTCCCAGGTCCAACATGACCCGGGGTCGTAGCGCCAGTTAGGGACACAAAATTGGGTAAACACTTGACTCCCCAACTGAGGTCAAAATACGATAAAATTATAAATATTTTATATTAAATTATCAGTAATACATTTTCGTAGTAAAAAAATACCAGTAATACATTTTTGTAAGAAAGAATAAAATAAATAAAAATTTAGCAGCAATACATTTGTGTAAGGAAAAATATATTGCCAGTAATACATAAAAAGAAAGACTAATGCACCCCAAAAATAGTACTTTGGTATTAAATGACTCATAAGACATCCCGCTAAACAAACAAACAAACGCAGAGTGGGTCTCCCCTTCCTACATTTCATCGCCGTTGACACCAGCAATAAGATAAATAACTTCCCGGTAGATAACATTCAAGTCTCAATCGTGACACGGAGATAATCGACAAATCCCCCACCCCGCCCAAGTTAACTAACTTACAATGTGCAGCTCGTACAATGGGAATCAGAGGGCCGAGTTCGAATTCCATTCGGGATTCCTACATTCACTTAAACACAAATAGCCCTGAGAAAGGTCTGAACACACCTTCGACTCCCAACTATGGGTTAACTAGTAGGTTTATATGTTTAAAAATATTATTATTATTCGCAAAGAAGTACTAATGCGATATTCATTCATAAAAAGGGAAAAAGAGAATTATTCTCATAATTCAAATTATATTTCGACTTTCAATAACCCACAAAGGGTTGATAAACCGTAACAAATCAATCAATAAACCCATAGTTGCACAAACTGATAATCTAAGAGAGATTACTCTATGGATAATATTCAGATTAAACCAATTTTTTCAACTAACCAAATACTGTTAGATGTAGACGTCTCTTCTACTCCAATAGCTTCATGTCTCGCACATCTCGCCTGTGGAACTCCCTTCCTTATTCCTGTTTCCCTGACAAATACAATCTCCAACTATTTAAGTGTAACGTCAATCGACATCTCCAGTTGCCTTGATCTATCCACTTCCCTTCTCCACATCCTTTCACCTTTCATTCCTATCTGCTCTCGCTCCAAATCTTCTGTAACCCCCTTGCCTTGATAGATCCACTATCTTTCTCCACATCCTCTCCTTTACCACTCCTATCTGCTCTTCCTCCAAACATTCTGTAACCCCCTGCGTGCTAGTGGCTTCCAGCCTTGCTTGGGGTGATATGCTTAAAAAAAAAAAGTTACACATTTTTTAATAAAAAACTGAAACTCGACTCTCCGATTAACAATTATTAACATTATCCATTACATTATCCTCACATCCAACATCTCGCATTCCCAAGTGGTCACCCATCTAGGTACTGGGTAGGCTCGACGTTGCTTAACTTCGGTAATCGTACGGGAACCGGTGTTTCAACGTGATGTAGCCGTAATCCTTCCGAATACTCGTGTTACGGTCAGAGAAAATTAAGTTGTATCAGAAGTACTCTCAACTTTTTTATCGATAACTAGCAGGCTTTGCCCACTCGCTTATCGATTTGCAAAGCGAGATATATTCACTACTTGAAATGGTTGAAACAAAACATTTTAAATGAACGTTTCATTCATAAATCTGCTGTAAACATAAAACAAAACATTTGTATTTATTCAGAGAGCTTAACATTAGAATTTTAGCCGCTTTTAAACAAATGAAAAAAATGAAACCTGGTGAAAGTGAATGACATTTGACAGGAGTTGACAGAAATAAAATACATGTATTTGCTTTGCATGAATGAAAAAGATAATGGTGAAAAAATTTAAATCAAAATGGATAATAGAAGATATACAGCAAAAAAAAAGGTTTTCGTTTGAAGTCCAGGGGAAATTAATATCAAGAAGAAAAAAAATAGATATTAGACATTTAACTCGTAATTGTGGATGGATTTCTAATTAAAATTCAAAGAAGCGGACAATCATTTAATAAAATATATTTTAAGCAGTTTATGCAAATTAGTCATGAGCTTATTTCTGTTCAGACTTTTTAAAATTAAATAAATTGATGATCCCTTTTCCTGTTGTGACCTCCTGGTCCAGTTTTTCTCTCTACTGGTCCCACTTTTTAAAACTTATTCACTGTTCTCTTGATGCTTCTTCCGTGGACTTTGATGATTGAAGCCAGAAATATTCCTACCATTGCTGAAATCCTGAATGATCTTTTTTCTCTCTCATCATTGCTCATTCGGGAAGACAAGTGGAGCTGACACAAAATGATTTTAACTTTTCTTACTAGCTGGTTTTTTTTCAGTGATTCTTATGACAAATGGTATGAAGACGGCTAAAAGTCTTATCTGAAAACCTGGAAAAAAGAAACTCAATTACTTTAGAGGTTATTTAGATATTAAGGACTTTGTGGGAGGGACAATTATGTTACACGATTTTGTCAAGTTTTAACGTTACCCCCTGTATATGGTTATTGTTTGGTCATCTTAAATTACATTCGAGTTTATTGATCCTTAAAAAAAAATCAACCTCGAATATGCGGATGGAAATTCCCGTTTTCCACGTGAAAAGCAGTTATAAAGTTTTCCAATTCTCTTTGTAGTATTAAGAAATCCATACGGACGTTTTTTTTCCCTAAATTGATGCCGTGGCCGGATGTTTGGCCGAAAAGGTACAAATAAAAACTGTGCTAAGTAATACTTTAAGTATTTTACTTGCGGTATTATAAGGTAGAATAGGACTAATAAATTAACACCCATTTATTTAATTTCGTATTTAACAGTAAAAGTTAGTTCATCGCTTTAAGATAATGGTCAATAAAAACCAAATTGAAAGATCTTTCATATCGTAAAAACTTCTGTAGTAAATAAACACTTATCATCTTACAGTAATACTTGAGGTAAAATATAATATATACAGAATAGATTTTTAAAAAAGGCTTGTAAAATATAACGAAAAATTATAAATTAATACAGTAAATAAATAGATGTATCACATTACGATAAAGAATGTGACATACATGTAAATACGCCACTACATTTTCGGCTAAATGTCTATTCGGTTAAATGTCTGTCGGGCAAATGTCCATTCGGAAAGTACAAGTAAAAATAGTTACAAGCAATACTTAAGTATTTTAATTAACAGTATTATAAGGTAGAATACGACTAATAATTATCACTGAATTTCAAGTGATTAAATTACTAAATCTAAATTTAAAGTTAAGTTTTCTTAATTCAATATTTGTTCGTTGTAGTTAGTATTTAAAAAAGATATTTGAGTGTATTTGGGTAAAATGTAGCACCTGATTATTTAAATTCGTATTTAACAGTTAGATAAAAGCTAGTTCATCTCTTTAAGATAGTGATAATTTGAAAGCGAAATTGAAAGATCTTTCACATCGTAAAAGCTTAAGATTTTTGCTGTAGTAATTTCTCAAAATGCTTATCATCATACAGTAATATTTGAAGTGAAATATAATATATACAGAATAGATTTTTAAAAAAGCCTCTAAAAAAACATTATAAATTAATACAGTAAGCAAATCAATATAAATATATGTAGCACATTACGATAAAGAGTGTGACAGACACATGTAAGTACGCCACTACATTTTCGGCTAAATGTCCGTCGGACAAATGTCCAATTACCATTGATGCTGGCTTTGAATAATATTCAATGGTCATTAATATGAACAAAAAACGTACATTTTGTATATATTTAGCAAATATTTTTGAACACTGATATCTTATAAAAAATGATGCAGGCTGTTGTGAGTAATTCCTACAACCTGCTTCCCCCTCTGTTTGGTAATGGACAGACTCCAAATGCTTACAAATAAGCTAACTTAATTCTTTTCTCTTTCTTTCGTTTAGCAGTTGTATTAAGTTGAATAAAGCTTTCTTAAGTTTATTCGCCTCGAGTTATTCATTACACAGGCAATCTCTAAAATTCGGTTTTCTTCGCAAAATCTTTCTCCCCGTAGCGACAATAATTTTCGTAATTAGATAATAATTTAAGGTGTTTATTTAAGCAATAAAGGAACAACGTTTGTAAGCGTTCTCCCAGCTCTACACAATACGAGACGCTAACAATCAAGTAGGTGAAAAAAAACAAAACATTTATTTAAAATACATGGATATATCTAATGTGATATGCTAGTTAACTAGTTTTAACCCGCTAAAATTTTACGGTTTTCCTATTTGAAATTTCTGATGAATCTTAATTCTTCAGTTACTGACTGAATAAACTCATGGAGTGTTCTGCAATAAAATACCCGTAAAAAAATCCACTATTGCATCGTTAAAGATTTGAATTTAATAATTATAACAAAATATTATATTTACAATCATAACTATGAATGCTGGTCGTTATTTTAAGAAGTAAGCGAATACAAATGAAAATATTTTAAATCGACAAATTCTTACATTTTACTGAAACAGAATTTAAAGGCTTTCTTTTTTTCATTCTCTCACTGAAATCAAGTAGCGTGTTTGATGTCTGTTTTTTTTCTCGCGCGATCAAATCGTAATAGTATTTATTCATCAGTTATTAAGAGAAGACTTTAAACACTTCTATCTGAAACCAAGCAGCGTCTCATACATGTCTTGTTTTTCCTCGTGATCAAACAGGAATAGTCAATTATTTATTAGGCATTGGCAGGGTGTAACAGTCACAAGCAGAATAGGATATTTTTCGTGGCAACATCGCCTCACGAGAGTTGAAATGATTAAATTGCTCGCCCATGCGTTTTTGTAATCGGCATGGAAACTATTTCAGTGGGCTCAACCGAGCTCTTTTGAGAGAGGAATGAAAACCAGATTGTTGATTGTATAAGTTTTCTTTTTCTTTTGCAATTTATTGTTACTGCACCTTCTTTCTTTTTTTATTAATTTCTCTTTCCCTTTATTTTAATGTCTTTGTTTCAAACCCCTTCTTCATCTATGAGAACATTGCCCAGCATTCACTGCCATATAAGAGGACTGATATTATTACATAACAGTTCAATACTCTTTTCTCTGTTTCTAATGATTTTTTTCTGTATCATTATGAATTTAATTATTAATGAAACAAAAAATAAACAGTGAATGATAAAACTAACGACACATTTTTTCAAAACTTTATTGAAATTAAATTGTGGGGATTACATATATATGTTGTAGATATGTATGTAGTTATTGATCTGTTTGAGCTTGTTTTATATCTGTATTGAATACACCGTTTTCATTGGTTGATAGTGGATCGGGGAAATAGAATAATAAACAAAAACTGTCCAATCAAATTTAAACTGAGAAATCTTGTGTTTGATTGGTTAGATAATTTGGGGGGCTGGGAATTTTTTATTGACTAATGAGCAGATCATGACGGATATTTCAAAACAAATAAAACATCTTTTTTTTCTTTTTTTTTCCTATTTTTTTCCTTTGAAATGACTTGCCTTTTACGGTGTCCGGCGTCATGAAATATCAGCTGAATGATTTGGGCAAGTAAAAATGAAATTATGATTTCTTAGGCAATTTTTATAAAACGCTCACGGATCGTCTAAATGGAAGGACACTCTGAAATATAGAAAAATGTTACGAATATATTATTTGCATTTTATAATAGATGTTTAATGGTATACAAAGTTGTGCTGAAAAGTTCTTTGGTCGGCCCAATCCCCCAACATAAATATTTTAATGAACAAACGCCAGAATAGTGGTTTTGGGAAGTGGTTCCGCCCGAATTACTTTTCAGCACATTAGTTTTATTCTTGTATCTTTACAATGAATTTTTTTGTAGCCTGTACGAGTTTTTGTAGTTATGTGGTGAAATAAAAGGAAAACAGCAACCAGCGAATAAATTCAATCTCTCCCAACTGGTATTCCAACCTCGAGTCGTTCCTTCTTGAGTTCTGTCTCAAAATCGCACTAACAGAATTTTCCAGCCGCCAACCGTGAACGTCACTCCAAGAACGATGTTCATTAACACGCCCACGTGTGTCAAATGTGGCACAAGGCCGGTTTAATGTGGGCTTTCCGAGCCCGTAGGCTCGGGCAAAAATTGCCCGTAGAACCCGTATAAACGGGATCGGGTTGGTCAACCTCCCCGAACGATGCTCTGCCCTTCGGCGGAACCTCGTCCGAGTTCCCCTCTGCCTCAGAGGCAGAGAGTTCGACCGTCTAGACGAGTCGTCCAAAAAAGACTGACTCTGAACTGTCACTCCAAGAACACCGCACTGGGAAAAATTAGTTGCTTTTATATTTGTCCATATACCCATAATCCCTTGCGTCTTCATGCGATCCCATAATTCATTGCATCCCTGTCCCATAATGCATTGCATCTTCATTGCATAAAAATGCGATGCAAGTCCCCCCTTATTCTTTTACGTTATCTGGCCGAGGACGGATTACGGCAGAGCGGTAAGTGCTTTTTTTTTCTCCTTCATTTCAACTGCAGTAGCTTTACATGCTAAGCAAATACGGGCTCTTTTTTGGCGGGGACAAGGCGAGTCGCAACCAGTTGCGCTCGTCCCAGGTTCTGCCTCATCAGCTCTACCACAAGTTATTTGTTAAAATGAAAATAAATGTGATTTCTTCTTCTGTACGTGTGAGAAAAAAGAGACAGCGGGGAAAGTGGGGAAGAAAGTGTAAGTGTCACGTAGTTTGGTAAGGAAGACAGGGGAATTTTACGTATCTTGGTGAGGAAGACTGTGAATGAATAAGGGAATTTTTATGAAGCCGCGTCGGACACTGTTTCCGTTCTTTACTGTTAAGAAAAGAGGAAGAGAGAGGGGGTACTTACGGACGGGTTGCCTCAGTCTCGGGGGAATTGTGCCGGCTAAACAGGAAGCAAGTGACCTATTGATATTTATGGTCTTGGTAAGGAGGATTGTGGGAAGCGTTAGCCTCCTTATAAAAATCGACCCCCGTACTCTTCTTACGTTTTCTTCCGGCCGACGCATGACTGGTTAATTGTCGTGTCAAAAAATATTACTTTTTTTTCTTTACACTGTTACTAGACCTAGTTGGAGCGAGTCGCAATAGGAGGACTCCTTTTGCAACGCTTATCAGGCTGTTGCTGCTCTCTTCTGGGTTCCCCTCATTTTTTTTCTGCGTCGAAGGTTATATTTTTTTCGACATTACTCATTACTGGCTGCTCTAGTGTAGAAGCTTTGCTTAAATATTTTTCAAAGTGATCTCGAAGTATTTTATTTTATTTTCGGCGGGAATGCATCCTATTGTTTGAAAAATTAAACATTTATTTTCAAAGTATTAATTTATTAATCAGAGAGATGGGCGGATCATCCGAAACTAGTTTTAGTCATTTAATGAATCACTCTCTTGGTGTTTATTTCCGACTTCGCTCCACAAAGGAATCCTTTTAAAGTAAAAAAAAAAACTTGTTACATTCTTCCTAAAACAAGATCTTCTTCTGATCCATGCTACACTAATTTCCACAACTGGCCTGATGTGAACTTTCCGAAACATAAGAGTGAACTAAAATTCCATCAACTGCGCATAGGCTCTGCACATAGCTTCCGTTTTACTCACACACCCAAAGAAAAAAATTAAAGCAATGCAATCGAGAATTTCCACCCAGTAGCACCTACACCCACCTAAAGAAACATAATAATAACTGTTGCCGATCAAAACGGCATTTTCGGCTTCAAGAGCCATCGTCGCAGTAAGGCATAAATCATCCTCCCTACCTACCGTACACCTCTGCGGACACCATTTACAACTCCGCATCTTTTTTCAACGAGAGATATTTGCACCTATTTATTATTTGTTGTATTTTACGTTAATACAGTTGTTTATTTCTTGAATACCTTCGTTGTTTCTTATTTGTTCTGCCACCACACGCTTAATATAACAACTGGTATAAGGAGGGTGAGACCGGAGCAAGAATATGGACGACAGCACTCTTACTCGACACGTAATGCTAGAACTAATCAAAGAGTAACGAGCAACCATTCTCAAACTGAAAACAAACCCGAAATCCACAAGCGAACATCAATTCAGAATCACTGATAAACTTCAAACAGAACTACAGGAAATGCTGACTGCTCACAACTCTACCGCCGTCGGGATCGTGCACACGTCGCAGACCTCAACAGACTACAAACAGCTCATGCGACTAAAATCCTTACGTGACGTTATGCGCGATGTAAAACGTTTCCATCCGGGTAACGACGTCAATCGATTCATAACCGATTTGAACAAGGCATACACAATTCACGCAAAACCCAAACTCGCACATTATCCGAGGTTGGAAACCGAATTTATTAAAATCGCTAAGCAACTTCTCGACGAGGGCATATTCCAACAGATGGAGAGTTCGCAACAGACTACGTCCTCGTATGAGCATTTGAGGGCCTACCTGCTAAGAACCCAAGGAAGTAAAATGACATTTCAGCACCTCAGCCAAGAGTGGGACCTGCAACGACGTAACGGCGAAAAGATCACCGATTTTGCAGGCCGGCTCGGAACCACGATCAGAGAAGCAGCTGTCCATATGAATGCGAAGTTTCAAAGTGAAAAAAATTAAGGCCTAGTCTGTGAACGTATACCCCACCTTGTAAAGACGATGGCCAGCCACTACTCGGCGGGTGGTATAGCAAGCGACGCCCAACGCTACTTCGACCGCAGTATAAAAACCGATGTTATCCACAACCTGACCGCAGACTTAGAGTATGCGCAAAAACAGCAACCACATAGACAAGGGGATCAATTTGTTCATCACGGTCACGCCGACTTGAAACATCAAATACAACAGATACACCGACGGATAAATGATCAAATGCAAGACTACTAGACTGGAGCACGACGTCATAACCCGAGACGGACCGAGAAAATCACGCCTACGAAGAACAACCATGCTGTCTGCAGAAGCTGCATGAGGGGCCTCGCATGTTGCAAGGGCCAAATTTGCTCTTACTTCCACCCACCTCGTGCTCAAGTACCCGTTGCGACCGTATACGCAAACACAACAACGGCCACAGAACAACCTGAAGTAATAGACATAAAGAAACCCCAAGAAACAGATTTTCGGTCAAGAATGGACTAGAGGTGATGGCTCAGTCCCGGGTCCAGAAAATTAACAACTACCTCTTCAACACCATCCACACTCGCGCCAGAACTTCAAACTCCACAGACAGACCGCCGACTTATTCTACCACGCTTTCTCAACCATCAGGAGGTATCCGACCACACTAACATCGCAGCTGAACAAGCTTCCGACAAAATGTTGGCAAAGATCGTCAAAGTCTTACAAGCGGTGGGCTCAGGTGAAGCATCTACACTCACCAACACGATTGATCCCAGCGGCCACCGGGCAGCAATCTATCAAAAACACCTACAACAGTTCTATCTAGAACCAAGGGACGCCTGTCTTGATAAAAGACTCCCAAAATACGCCCAAACTCGTCGTACCATCCGAGTTTGCTTAAACTATCCAACCGGAAAATTACCAATGACGACACCGTTGCTTATGGCATGCTAATAAACAATTTGCTGCGACAATTTGACAAACACGCCGCCCTACCCTATGCCAATGAATTAAGCAAATTATCCAGACGATTCTAAAAGCTATACAGATGTATAGCCTTTGACCAGTCACTTAGCTAAAAAAAAAACAAGAAAAAAAAACGCTATTTTTATTAAAAAAAACAACACAATAATTTATGCCTTTATTCTTCCATAAGTATTGAATGTGATTATATCCAATTCAATAATATGAATTCAATTTATAAAGATAAGCAACCAAGTTCTACAAGTCTGGCTTTCGTTCAAGCATAGAAAGTGTTGTCACATATGGTCTGGTGCTTCTGCTATATATTTAGAGTTTCTTGATAAAATCTAAAGAAGAATCTACAATATTATTAGGCTTGACCTGGCATCTCGGCTTCAGTCACTTTCTCACCGTCGTAACGTCGCTTCTCTGAGCCTTTCCTATAAATACTTTCCTCGTAATTGTTCTCATGAACTTTCCACTATGGCATCTAGTCTTTATGAATTCAAGCTAGATTGTATTAGATGGGCGGAAAAGTCTCAACATTTTACAATTGAAATGGCTATATGTAACCATAAGTCCGATGATAACAGTTTCTTATCTCACACATCTCGCTTGTGGAACTCTCTTCCGGTTTCTTGTTTTCCAGTTAACTTTGATCTTGAAAAATTTAAATGCAATGTCAATCGTTAACTTTTGTCTACTGAATTTCTGTACTTTTATTGTTCTTTCTCTTTAATTGTTTTTTTTTCTCGTATTCCTCGCCACTCAGTAACCCTTGACGTCTTAAGGATTTATTGACCTGAATGGGGTGAAATGTGTTAAAAAGATTTAACAAGTATATCGCAAATTATAAAGCCGATCTCTAGGTAGGTAGACATTATTTTCACTGTTTAAAAATGACTAGGATGTTGACTCAAACATTTGTACCAATTGTATAACATCTATTTTTTTAAAATTACGTTTCAGATACGAAAAAATAAATCAGATATAAGAGGAAGTGTGCATTTCTTAAATAGGGTTATTTGCTGTGATGGCTTCCTGTGGCTAATTATTAAGACATACATAGCTTGTAAGTTGTTTCCCAGGAAAAAAAAAGGATTAATATTGGTTGGATAAACGACCATCTTGAACAATGGGATAAACTAGGCCCCATAGTTACGTCTGCAGTCAGTCTATTGATATCACGGCATCGCTAACTTGAGGGGCTTCCTGGAGGAAATTCAACAGCCAGGGCGGAGGGTTTTCCCCCGATTACTCAACGGCCACGTGTCCGTGAACAAATTGAGCCTTCAAGATGGATGACAACGGCTATGATTTGTAATGGAGATGGATAGACGCCGCCGGGTCTATTTGCCAAAGACACTCTACACGTGAATGGATACTTCTTCGGAATTCAACCCAGATGTGTGGAGGAAAGTGGTTAGCTGATCAGCAACCCTATATCCATATGGGAGTTAGGATGACGATTATGGGCGTGGTAGTGGGGTCCAGCTATGGGCAAATAGTGACCTCCGCAAAAAAAAAAAAAATCAAACAAATCAACAGTAAATCTTTATAATAAAATGATTAACAATACATTTTTGTCGTGGAATTACCTGCAATTCTTTTAAAAACAATTACTAACAATACATATTATCTACAAACTATATATATATCTAAAAATATAGATAATAATATCAAATCCGTAAGTGGAAAAGATAATTCAATCAACACATGAAAATCAGGTTGAAAGCTAACAATCCCTCCTCCCCCACATATGTCTTTAATATTATAAATCCCCAGCAAATGGATTTTCTAGGTCAAGCATCTAGATTTCCTGTTATCTTGTGTTTTTTTTTTAATATTCTGGATGTAATTTGTAATTTCGGTCAGATGAGACAGGTGTTAAAAACTTACTCGTTGAAATAAATTATAATTTATAACAGTGTTTTCGTTGATGAGTTCAGTTTTTCCTTGATGTATATCTAAATCTCTCTCTTTATCTCTCTCTCTCTCTCTCTCTCTCTCTCTCTCTCTCTCTCTCTATATATATATATATATATATATATATATATATATATATATATATATATATATACGTTTATTCTGTAAATATAAACTTATATACAAAATATTTGTAGTTGAAAGCATAAAATCGCGTTCAAAATATTTTCATTTCGTCATTACATAACCCATAGAGGTGTTGATATGCCGCTAAACAAAATCAAACAACCAACAATATTGGCTATGACAGGTTTGATTCCTATTTGGAGGCAGATTTTCCTTAGTAAGATTTTCAATCTCTAGGCCGCTAGACAATAATTTTACTGCTTGAAAAGCAACACCGATAACTACTTAAACACGAGTATCCACGATATATAACGTTTATAGCAATAAAAGAATGTTTACAATTACCGAGATTTGTTTCCATTATATTAGTTTCAAAATCTTATTGTCAGCGAAAACAAGATCTCGCGAGAAGTTTGTTTTTTTCGTCACAATCGATATTTGTTATTTCAGAGAATTGTAGAAGGAAAAAAAGAGTTGAAAGATGTCTACCTTTCTTTGTTAGTGCAGGCTGCGTTCAACGGCGAATTGTACACCAATTGAATTGAATAAACTTCATAAGCATCTTCATTTTTTAACTGAATAAGTGAATTGTACACCAATTTCTTGTCAACAAAAAAAAAGAGTTGAAAGAGGTCTACCTTTTATTGATAGTGCTGTAACTTTGAGGCTGCCGCCGAGGCTGCGTTCAACGGTGAACTGTACTCGGCAATTGTCAAAACTATCAAGGAACAGGCAAAATCTGGCATTTGGACTGGTCGGCATCTTTTCTGAAAAACACGATAAAAAAATAATGTTCTTCTCCTTCTTCTATGTGTCGTTGGCTATTCCAATGCGTCTTCGGATTTCGGTGTCACACTCTCCGTCCTCTGTTATGACACTCCCTGATTTGTACAAATGTTTGATACCGGACGCTTTGGGCAAATTATTTGCCGTTTTCAATTATACTTCTATAATAAATTGTGTGTAAGTAGACAGTTTAACTAAATGTTACAGGAAAGTCGATATATTCTTAATACCCGAATACAACCTACCTTACAGTTCTATAATTTACATAAACGTAGTTAAGTGATGATGTTTGTTAATTTCATCATCTTCTGTATGCTGTGTCTCATCAGGACGTTGGCGATCATGACTCGCTACAATTTCTTATTATTTCGAGCGCTTAATAAATATTGGCTTTTTGTTATCTCTCCTAAACCCCGTTTCCCATTCATTTACTCAGGTAGGTATGAGTTGATTTTCTCTGTTCCTCGTGTGCTGAGAGTTTTAAATTTTCCAAGCCCTCTATCTTCATTATGTGCAAGTTTCTCTTCCTGATGCCAATTATAAGACTCCTTTTTTTTTGTTTTCAATTTCTCTAAAACTTTGTCATATTCGGTTCAGAGTATTCTTAATATCATTCCGTAGATCCATGTTTCTGTTGTTTCAAGACTCTTCTTCATCAGTGAGGAGATTGTCCAGCATTTACTGGCATATAGGAAAACCGATATTGCATAAGAGTTCAGTACACTTTTCTTTGTTTCAATCGAATTTATTTTTGTTTCTTAATATTGTGCTTAGCATATGGAAGGCATGTTTCGTATATTCCAATACACCTTGGCATATCAGTGACGAACAAAGTAAAAATAAAGAAACGATCTTCAAAAATATTAATGCCACGTCAATCGCCATCTTTTTTTCTGCTTGAATCCATGTTCTTGTATTGCTCTTTGTCCTCTGGAATGTCTTCTCATTCGCTTTCACTCTTAGTAAACCCTTGCGTCTTAGTGACATTATCGCCTTGCTTGGCCGGGCGGAATGATTAACAAAAAATGTCAATATTTCACCTTCGTGTCCGAAAATAAAAGTATGTAAAAAAGAAGGTTATTCCCTTGACACAGCTATTAATTTATACACGTTTGACACCCTTGGCAATGTTTATTGTTTTAAAAAGCAACACTGAAAATATATGTTTATTCAAATTTTCTTGTATTATATTTCATTGGTAAATTTATAAAATTATGAATAAATATTTAATTTTCAGTTATTTATAAAAATTTAAATAATATATATAGCATTGTCATTGGCATATATTTTGATAATTTTGTAAGTTTTTATAATTTTTGAATAAGAATTTATTTTCAAATATATTACTAAAATGTTAAATTATGAATTTTACTTATTTATAAAAATGTTAGATTATAAATCTTATTTGTAAAAAAGTTAAATTATAAAACTCATTTCTTTATAAAAATATTAAATTATAAATCTTACTACATTGTAAAAACGTTAAATTATAAATTTTACTTCGTTAAAAAATGTCATTTTATAAATCTTATTTCTTTATAAAAATGTTAAATTATAAATCTTCTTTGTAAAAATGTTAAATTATAAAACTCATTTCTTTTTAAAAATATTAAATTACAAATCTTAATTCATTGTAAAACTTGTTAAATTATGAATTTTACTTCGTTAAAAAATTTCAAATTATAAATCTTATTTCTTTATAAAAATGGTAAATAATAAATCTTTACAAAAAGTTAAATAATAAGTTTAGTATTATATTTAGTTCACAAATTTATATCATTTTCGGCGAAGTCAAAAGTATATACAGTAACAGGAGTATCAAAGAAATAACCGCCCCTTTGACACACGGTTTTTTGGCAGACACTTTAGTTTTGCAAAAACTATTAAAACCTCATTATTTATATTCAATATAATCTAGTATTAATCCAGGTTTAACCAGGGTGTCAGAATGATATAAAAAGAAAGATAACAAGAAGAATTATTTACTAAATTATTTTAAAATTTACCATAGAATTACAAGATTAATCATAGGTTGCCAAAACAAAATCTAACATTAATTATAGTGTTTGTAAAAATACGGTCTTAATAAAGATTTTATAAATGTCCGGTCTTATAGGTTTTTAATTATAAGCCAATAATGCCTTCTTCTTCCTCTTCTTCTTTTATATGCCGTGTCCCCTCAGGACGGCGTTTATCATGGCTCTCCACCTCTTCCAGTTCCTTGTAGCTCATAAATAAAATGTATTTTTGTTATTTCTCCCAAACCCTGTTCTGCCATCCGTTTACTCAAGCCGATCAAGTACGTTAAGCGGTGCTTTCCTCTGTCCTTGTTTCCCTCAATCTACCTTGTGTGTAACAGATTTTCCAAGCCCTCTTTCCTCATTACGTGCCGCAGAAATTTCAATTGCTTCTTCATGATGTTAAGTATAAGTTGTCTTTTTGTTTTCATTTTCTCCAAATCATCGCCGTTACTCACATGTTCAGTCCACAGTATCCTCAGCATCCTTCTGTAGAACCACATTTCGGTTGCTTCAAGTCTCCTCTTCATCTTTGAGTAGATTGTCTAGTACTCACCGCCATATGTATGTTGCGGCATTCACCCTGGATCGGTTAAGCCGGCTCCTTCCAAGGAATTCACCGCGTCCGGAACGAAGGCCGACCAAGCACGGTGATCCGTCGCCAATGCTGAAACGAGCGACAGCCATTCCCGATTCCAACGGCGGTGAATTCTTGAAACGGAGTAACAAGGGAGTTTGAACTTCAAACGCGGTCCCCACACCTCGCGTGCTATCCCAGTGGAGGGAGGAATATGCTCTTACTTGCCGCAGAATTTCCACAGACGCAGAGGCAGGAGTAACCAAGAGGCCGCCGGATGCCGGTACACTCACCGCCATACAGGAGGACAACTATCATTTAACAGTTTTATACTCTTTTTCTTGTTTCTAACGAAATGTTCGATCCATGCCATCCTCAGCATCTTTCTGTAGAATCACATTTCTGTATGACTACCAACTCCAAAGATGGGATCTTCTATGTCCCTTCAAAACATAGGCGCGACTTGCGATCTCGTGTGGTTCTGAGCTGTTTTCGTCCCTTTGCTAATGATCCCAATATTACGTCATCCTTTTCACACACGCTCGTCAAACAAGTGGGTCGCTGGATTTCTCTATTTTATCTCCCTCAATATGTCCCCGTGAGTGTTTAGTTTTCCAAATCCTACTTCTTCATTATGTGTCCATGGAATTTTAGCCCTCTTTTGCTGATTATAAGTTTTCATTCTGGTGCCATTTTAAATAAAGATTACCGCTTTGATTACTCGCGCCATCCATGGAATTCTCAGTATGCATCTGTAGAGCCATATTTCTGTATGTCCTCATTTCTTTTCTCCTCATCCGTGGGAATATTTTTTAACATTCACTGCCATACAAGAGGATGGATATCACATAGCCATCCAGTACTCCTTTTCTTTTTGTTTTGGTGGGGGGGGTAACAAAACTTGTCCGTTTTTCAGCAAGTTGTTTAGCTTTTGGAATACCTCGGATCTCGGTGTCACATTTACCATCCTCTGTTGAAATGCTTCCCAGATATTTGAACTTCTGCACCGGCTGCATGTTTATATCTCCAATTCGTTACTTGCATATTGGGATTTTCCTCTTGCTGAACACCGTACTATCATCTTGTGCATAAGTAATGATGTTGGACATGTGGAAAATTAACAATCCCAAAAGGAAATTTGAAACATTATTGTGTCGTTTCGTTCAGCTGACTCTTCCGGATGCCGAGCGGAAAGGGGAATAAGAGGGCGAGGTTCAAATACCAGCCTTGTCAGTTTAATTCAATTTCGCACACATACCTCCGAAAAAGCATCCACTTTAAAGAGTAAGGTAAACAGGGCGTTCTAACCTAGGCGAATGACTTCTTTTTCTATGTGTTTTCTCCCTTCAGGACATAAACGATCACGGCTCTCCACAACTTTCTATTATGTGCAGCTCTTAGTCTTTCTTCCTTTGCTAAGACATCCTCCTCTCGTTCCTCCATCCATTCACACAAGATCGTCAGGTAAGTGACCTGCTGCTTTCCCCTATCGCATCTGACCTCAAGATGCCCTGTGAGTGTTAAGTTTTCCAAGCTCTCCTTCCTCATTATACGTAGTAATTTAAACTCTTCTTCTACTTCTATGTGTCTTGTCCCTTCAGGTTATACACGGTCACGGCTCTCCACACCTTTCTATTACGTGCAGCAGTCTAGCACTGTTTTCTTTGGTTCTAATGGAATACTTCCGTTTCTCAGCAACTCGCTTAGTTTTTGGAATGCTCCTTTTGCTAATCCAGTTCTTGTTTGGATGTCGGTGTCATATTTTCCATCCTCTGTTGAGATGATTCCCCGATATTTGAACTTCTACACCAGAGGCTGAGCGGAAAGGGGAATAAGAGGGCGAGGTTCAAATACCAGCGTCGTCAGTTTAATTCACTTTCGCACACATACCTCCGAAAAAGCATCCACTTTAAAGAGTAAGGTAAACAGGGCGTTCTAACCTAGGTGAATAACTTGCCCTGTGAGTGTTAAGTTTTCGAAGCTCTCCTTCCTCTTTACATGTAGGAATTTCAACTCTCTTCTGTTTTTCAATATAAGTGTTCTCTGTGTTGCCATTTTCAATACTTCCTTGTTGCTTGCTGGCTCCTTCAATGGAATTCTCAGTATCCTTCTGCAGAACCATATTTCTGCTTCCTCTAGTTTTTTTTCCTCGTCCGTGGGGAGATAATCCAACATCCACTGACATATAAGAGAATGGAAACCAGATAGCAATCCAGCACTAATTCATTGTTTCTAACGAAATTTTACAGTTTCTCATTACCTTCCTTCGTATTTTGAATGCTTCTTTCACCAGTAGAGCGTATAAACATTTTAATGAAATATATACAAATTTGACGGAATGACAATTTATACTTACCTATCCTGTCAACCAGAACTATGGGGTCGCATTTGATACACTTCTCGAATGTGTAATTTCCTGTGCCAAATACGCGACAGAGGACACATGGTTTCAACGTTTCACATAAGCCAGGACATGTCTGAAATCATATCGAATGGCGAAAAATACTGGGATTAAATTATTTTATTAGTTAACCAGAGACACATTCGTTACGGTTTAAGTGACCTAAGATAGATAGATAGATAGATAGATAGATAGATAGATAGATAGATAGATAGATAGATAACAAGTTGCAACAGATTAGAATCGGTCAACAGAGAGAGATTTAAAGGCTGAAACAGATAGATAGATAGATAGATAGATAATTAACAAGTTGCAACAGATTAGAATTGACCAATAGAGAGAGATTTATAGGTTGAAACAGATAGATAGATAGATAACAAGTTGCAACAGGCTAGAATTGACCAATAGAGAGAGATTTATAGGCTGAAACAGATATATATATATATATATAATTAACAAGTTGCAACAGGTTAGAATTGGCCAATAGAGAGATTTATAGGCTGAAACAGATATATAGATAGATAGATAATTAACAAGTTGCAACAGATTAGAATTGGCCAATAGAGAGAGATTTATAGGCTGAAACAGATAGATAGATAGATAGATAACAAGTTGCAACAGGCTAGAATTGACCAATAGAGAGAGATTTATAGGCTGAAACAGATAGATATATATATATAATTAACAAGTTGCAACAGGTTAGAATTGGCCAATAGAGAGATTTATAGGCTGAAACAGATAGATAAATAATTAACAAGTTGCAACAGATTAGAATTGGCCGATAGAGAGTGATTTATAGGCTGAAACAGATAGATAGATAGATGGCTAGATAATTAACAAGTTGCAACAGATTAGAATTGGCCAATAGCGATATATATATATATATATATATATATATATATATATAGATAGATAGATAGATAGATAGATAGATAGATAGATGGATGGCTAGATAATTAACTAGTTGCAATAGATTAGAAGTTTCCCATTGAGTGAGAGATAGAGATTTAAAGGCTTAGATAGATAGATAGATAGATAGATAGATAGATAGATATAAAAGTGTTGTGTAGGATCCACCTAATCTGCATAGGTGACTACCAACTATATAAATAATGGTTGGTACCGGAAGACGAGAGGGAGGAATCACGAGATCCAACCTAAAGACTCTGATCGACTGCGACTAGTAAACACATTCTCCAGGAACGTCTTCCCAGAAATATACAGAAATACTATATGTACTTATTGTGTACACTTTCTTGTTATAATACATTCTTGTTCTAAGTACATTTTGTGTTGCATTATTATTCCATGCATTAGGCGAGATTCAACAATGAGTCAAGACTCAACAAAAAGGGATAATGGTTTGTGGTTCTTTAACGGCATACCAACTTCTTATGGGCCATTTAATACCGAAATTTAATTTTCTTAGCAGCTTGAGTAATTTTTTCCCATTTTACAAACATATAGGTTGCTGGGAATTTTACATTTAGAGAGAGAGGTGACTGAGAGATAAAGATGGGTGAATAAATTTATTTGAGTGGTACTAAGAAGAAATGAGAAGAAAAAATCTAAACGATATTTGATGTGATTTGCGCAAATCAGTTTGACCCAGAAATTCTCAGCACCATTTCGCACGAGAAGAGTGATACATAGTAAAAGTCTGGTGGTTGTCCTTAACAACCTCACCCCCGGAACCATCCTCGATCCTAGAAAAGTTAGTCAACTGCTACTTGAAGGAGAAATCTTTCCCAAACCTGTGTCAAGCGTTTACCCGGTTTTCTAGAATGCGGGTGTGAGATATTTCCCCTCCCAATACAGACTCAGAACTCTCCCCAGTATCATCAGCAAGCTCTTTGAGGCCATAATCAATAAAAAGGTCGTCTAGCACCTAGAAAAGGAAAAGGTTTACAGCGACGAGCGATGGGAGTTTTGATCGGACCCAGCCACTGCCGACGTCCTAACTCCCATCACATACAGAGTCAGTGAGCCTCTTGACGATAAACACACCTCGAGGTCCATAGCACTCGATATCTCAAAGGCCTTCGATACGGTTTGGCACAAAGGCTTACTACAAAACCTCTCCAGTTATGAAATCACTGGAAGGGTCTTCTCGATCATAAAATCCTTCCTAACAGCTACGTCTCTGGTAGCTATCAATGACCAACCCTCCGGAACCGTAGACATCCACCTGGGGTCACTCCTCGGACCAACCCTCTTTTTGAGCTACATAAATGATCTGCCTAAGAATATAGTTAGATCATTTGTAAAAATCTAGGCAAATGATACGACTATATACGGGTGCACCGCTAAAACTCTTGATGGTCAGAGATTGGCCACTAATCTTTCTTCCGCTCTTGCACAAACTACTCAATGGGGTAAAAACAGGTTGGTTACATTCAATATCTCGAAGACCAAGCTATTTACCTTCCATCATCACCGATCTGACACCGAACTACCAACAATTAGGATGAACGGAGGTCCTCTTGGGAATGCATCCAGCTTTGAAAGACTGTTGGTCCTCAAACTCACACACAACCCCAAGTGGAACTCGTACATACGATTCATTGCTAATGATACAGGTAAAATGGTCGCCCCTCTCCCTGTACTGATCCAGTAATTACTTGACCTCCTCCTATTATCCTCAGATCAGGCCCAAAATAGAGTAATACTTTTATATTTGGACAGGAGCTGTCCAGACCCCACTCTCCACCGTTGATAGAGTTCAAAAGCGTCTCAAAGCCCTTGTGAGTGAAGAAATAGATAGATAGATAGATAGATAGATAGATAGATAGATTTCTTTATATAGCTTTATTACAGGAAGGACTGTAGTTGTATCATCGTTTCTCGGGGGGAACGGAGAAGGGAGAGATACGATATGAAGAACGCATGTCATTGGATGGAATTTCGTCGCCATATGCTGCTATTTTGCAATATGGGCGTGGAAAGCTTGTTAAATTTTCTGATGCATTTCAACTATCTGATGCTTACAGCCGTCTCACTCTCTTCGCGCCTGTTTGGCGTGAAATCAAAAACCATAACCAAAAGAAAATTATCAGCGAGAGAATTCCACGACTCAAATCATTTCCCTTCAGTTCAGGTCATCAGAGTTCTAACCAACAGTTTGCCATTCTGGGCCAGCCTGCACATTCTGCAACATAGTTGATTATCGATAATAAGTAGAAATGTTGATTGAGACTTACTGGACATTGTTCACAAGTTGGGCCAGCATATACCCCTTCACATCTACATTTGTTGTTTTCACAGAGTCCCTGTCCATTACATAATCGCTGAAAAAGTAAATAATTAAAAGAAATTAACAATAAATAAATAAAAAGACCAATATTCTTCAATTCAAATTCTCTCGGAAAATAGGCTCATCATTTCCAGACATCAATCAGTTATGTGCCATGCGTGACACACGCTTAGGCGATCATGTATCTGTCGACACATGACTGAGGGGGCAGATTTTATTCCAGCAATAGGTATCCATTTCTTTCTGCGGTAGACCAGTTGCCCTCCAAACGAAATGAATTTATTAAAACAAAGTAACTAATAATAACAAAACAAAATGTCCTTAGCAACGCTATGATTCACCTGATACAAAGACTAATAGGAAAACTGGATAAGGTTGTCCCAGGAGAAACGTCAAGGAAATTAAATAACAGATTATATGAACACAAAAGGGATATTTTACAAAACAATACATCAAACGAGATGTTTGCTCACTGTCGTGAGACTAGCCACAATTTTGACATTAAAATGCTAAATAGGAATCAAGAATACAACGCATAGCCTACGTAACGAACTTGTGTAAATGTTTGGCAGAAGAGGGTATAGACGGGTTAACAAAAAGAGAACATTTATTAAGTGATAACAGGGAAATGGTAAAATATTTACCGGTCAGTCCTGCTATTTACCCATAGCTGAGAGCGGGGGGATTCATATCTTTCCTAAGGGTATTACCACGTAAGTGAATGTAATGGATTCGACTGGAATTCGAACTCGGCTCTCCTATTCTTCCACCATGCCCCCATTATCTCTCTCTCTCTCTCTCCATATATATATATATATATATATGTGTGTGTGTGTGTGTGTTGCGTTTATATATAACGCAATGTCAAAATCATATTTAAACATAACAGCTACTTATGATTCTGCTTTTAGAGGTATTGTTGGAAAAACTTTTTATAAATTGACTCTGAAATCTTAAGGTGATCATGTGTGTGAGCCTTCTTCAATACCAAGTACTTTTTTTTGTTATAAGACATAACACGTTGATAGGTATTTAATAAAAAAAAACTCAGCTATCACCGACCTAGTTGAATTAACGCACCTATAAAAATTGACGAAATTGCGTTTTTGCTTATTGGCAGGTATGTCAATCGCTAAGTTAATTATGTGCTATGCGTGATACACGCTTAGGCGATCATGTTAGGCGATCTTTCGATACATGACTGAAAATGCAGATTTTTCCCCGCAGTAGCTTGCCATTGCCTTCTGCCATCCAAGGTTGTAGAATCCTGTCCGTCCTGCTATTTACTCATAACAGCGGGGAGAACAAGAGGATTCATACATTTCCCAAGGGTATTAGCACGTAAATGAATGTAATGGATCTGACTGGAATTTGAACTCATCTCTCTGATTCCTCAATCCGAGCCGCTATCCATTACTCCACCATACATCCTCTTACAGACGTAATGAACCACAATTAGTTGTTGTTTAAAGAAACATTAAATATTTATCTGGAGAGTTCCAGTTGAAATTTATGCATTTCTCGATCTTTTCTTTATTAAATTTAAGATAAATCCTAAACCAATTCTTCAGAATGTGTTGAAAGGGAAAAAAAAAATATATTTTACGTTTTTTCTATTGTTTGCCGTGTCGACAATATATGTATAAAATAGGAAATAGAATACTGACAAAGTTTGAAGAATATGGCATATGGAAAACCATTTCATTGAAAACTTGATTCCATGTTTCGCCCTTGCTAGGTTTCATCAGATCAAAAACGAAAGAAAGATGCGCGTTTTGAGAGAGTTTTACTCCAACAAACTCATTCCACACAGACGGAACTTCACTAGCCTCTTGCTGCTCTATGACTATTTTCATGGCAATCATTCAAGCGAGCAACATTCCTTAGTTCTACCACTCCTGATAGCACCCGTCATCCCATTTACACAGTATGGATTCATCCTAATTTCCTTCTTATTTCATTGCTAAGTAGATAGCTCCACTTTTTTCCGATGATTGTTACTTTGTGGAACATAGTCCTGAAAGAATGCTTCCCCAATCATTACGATCGTAAGCTTTTCAAGACAACCTCATTCAGTAATCCTATTAGGCTTTGTATCAGGTGAACCATAGCGTACAAAACCAAACTCTCGAAAGAATGCTTCCCAATCACTACGATCTTAACCTTTTCAAGTCTAGGATCAACCGTTTTTTAGCCTACATATCCTCAAAATAGGCACGTCTTACTTCCTCCTCTTCCGCCCTTACAACAATCTTATTCTGTAATCCTCTTAGGCTTGTGTTAGATGAACAATAGCTTAGAAACACAAACTCCCGAGAGGATGCTTTCCAAATCACTACGTCGAGTTTCAACCGTTATCTATCCTACATATCCTCATATGCACTTCTTACCCCTTCCTCTTGTGGATTTACAAAAAACTCATTCATTGTACACCTAACTTTAATGATTCTAGGACCATTTATTGAGAGAACAATAGAAAAAGAAATGGTAAAATATTTACCCCATTTGCTGCGCGACATCCTTCCGTCGAATTCGAACCTGAACAATCTGAGCCAAGGTAGCCGGCAAGGCATCTACATATTCCGCACACACACTTACCACGTTCCGGACCTGGCAAAAGGAATTTTTTTTAAATTGAAAAATACGTATATTATGTTGGTTATTTTATATTTATGAAAATAAAATATAGATTCAGAATTATTTAGTATCTGTCTAAATTTCTGAGATGAGGTATTATGTACATTATTTACATTATTCGGACTATTTTCCTCATCTTTGTCGCCATATTTATTACAACGTTTTGGCACTTCAGTATCTGTCTATATTTCTGAGATGAGGTATTATGTACATTACTTACATTATTCAGACTATTGTCCTCATCTTTGTCGCCATATTTATTACAACGTTTTGGCCCTTCAGTATCTGTCTATATTTCTGAGATGAGGTATTATGTACATTATTTACATTATTCGGACTATTTTCCTCATCTTTGTCGCCATATTTATTACAACGTTTTGGCACTTCAGTATCTGTCTATATTTCTGAGATGAGGTATTATGTACATTACTTACATTATTCAGACTATTGTCCTCATCTTTGTCGCCATATTTATTACAACGTTTTGGCCCTTCAGTATCTGTCTATATTTCTGAGATGAGGTATTATGTACATTATTTACATTATTCGGACTATTGTCCCCATCTTTGTCGCCATATTTATCACAACGTTTCGCCTCATCCCTTGTTCTCAGAGACACATGGCACAATGGATAAAGGCGTTGGTTATATCCAGAGACAGGACCCAAAGAGTGTGAGTTCAATACCCAGTTAAGGCAGTGGAGAACTTTCGGAGGGGAATTAACAGCAGATAATTGATAACTGACATCCATTAAACATGGCTCGTGGAACTAGAACAGTGTAACCCAGTGAGCGAAATAAAGGGTTCAGTTCGACATTCCAACTACCTAAAGAAGGCCGGAGCGTACAACGGCCGAAACGTTGTAATAAATATGGCGACAAATATGAGGACAATAGTCCGAATATTGTAAATGTTCAGGATTATTTTTTACGACAACGGGAAATCATGTCACCCTAAGAAAAGCAATGAAACAGTGCGAGAGAATACGAGAAAAGGAAAGCATTATTAAGGAGAAAGAACAATATAAGAACAGGAATTAAGAAGACAGAAGGTAACTAACATTGCATATAGATTTTTGAATATCAATATTAACTGTAAAGTGAGAAGCCTGAAGTGAAGTCCACGTATTGTTTTGTAAAAGATGTATCAAATGCCAACATTTCTAAATATTTTTATAAACTTTTTAAATCATTTCATTGCAAGTAAGGAAATAAAGCGACGAAGTCAAAAGGGGTTACTGAGTGTGAGAGAATATGATAAAAAAGAAATTAAAGTGAGAATTATAAAAAAAAAATAGGAATGAAGAATACAACCTTTGTAACGAACTTGTGTAAATGTTTGGCAGAACAGGGTATAGACGGGTTAACAAAAAGACAAAATTTATTAAGTGCTAACAGGGAAATGACATTGTATATTTTTGAATTGGACAAAGTCCGACAATTTATTTAAAGACATTTATGATATGTTTAACGTTCTTTTTATAGATACAAGTATTTAAGCAAATGCTCGGTTTTATAATAAACAGTATTAAATAATATTTACCGGCCTGAATGTCCGAGAAATTTTCATAGAAAATTTTCGTTCTCCGACAGGAATCGAACCTGTATCCTATACGGAACCGTCATTTCGCGTGACGTGCCTTAACCGTTCGGCCACAGAGAAGCGTCTGGTTATCAAGGTCGATTTTACTATCTTTAAACTTAAATCTTCCATGAATCTCTTCTATTCATATCTGCTCTAGCGTATCAAATATAGGATACAGGTTCGATTCCTTTCGGAGAACGAAAATTTTCTATGAAAATTTCTCGGACATTCAGGCCGGTACATGTTATTTAATACTGTTTATTATAAAACAGAGCATTTACTTAAATACTTGTATCTATAAAAAGAACGTTAAACATATCATAAATGTCTTTAAATAAATGACATTGTGTAGAGCCATGGTAGCAAACATTATGAAGGGACACTGCACATAGAAGAAGAATTATCTTTTAAAACCTTTTTTTTAACAATCTGCAATGCAACTGATCCTGACCTGGCATCTCGACTTCAGTCACTTTCTTACCGACGCGACATGGCTTCTCTCTGTCTCGTCTACAAATATTTTCATGGCAACTTCTCTGACGAGCTTCTTCCCCTGGTGCCCGACTACATGAAATTGAGGGTGGTACTAGGTTGGCATCTAGGTCTCACCGCTTTATTGCTGAAATAATTAAATATAACCGCTACTTCTACGACAACAGTTTCTTTTCTCGCGCTTCCCGACTGTGAAACTCCCTTCCACTTACTTGCTTCACTGATAACTACGATCTTCTAAAATTTAAATACAGTGTCGACTGCCATTTTCTGTCGACTTGAACCCTGTTCATCTTTTATCCTTTCCTCAATCCTCTGGTATAATCAGTATTTTCTCTCAATTTCGCTTTGTGTAACCTCCTGCGTGGTAGTGCCACTCCTGCCTTGTTTGAGGTGAAATGCTTTAAAAATATAAAAAAATCTATTACCGATAGAGTGTGAGTTCAATACCCGCTTAAGTCAGTGGAGAACTTGGAGAGGGGAATTAACAGGAGATAACTGACATCCATTAAAACATGGCATGTGGAACTAGAACAGTCTACCCCAGTGTGCGAAATAAAGGGTTCAGTTCGACATTCCAACCACCTGAAGAAGGCCAGAGTGTACAATGGCCGAAATGTTGTAAATATGGCAACAAAGATGAGGACAATAATCCGAATAATGTAAATACTATATATATATATATATATATATATATATATATATATATATATATATATATATATATGTATATCCCATGAATATAGCACACTTTAAGACTATATTTCTTCATATATATATATATATATATATATATATATATATATATGTATATCCCATGAATATAGCACACTTTAAGACTATATTTCTTCATATATATATATATATATATATATATATGATGAAAAGTGTGACAAGAAAACGTTTTTCACTTTGTTATAAACTTTTCCCCAATACTGTTTGTGATATATATCATCATCTCATCATATATCAGCCCTAATATATATATATATATATATATATATATATACAGGTAAGATGAGAATGAATAGAATACAGTTCTAACATTTGTAACATTCAATTTAAAAGAGGGCTCAATGCAAAGTAGAGTAATATTCTTTATTTTAGGATATTAGATCGAAAACATGTCAAAATCGCTGCAGTTGTGTTTAGATTTGAATCTAAATAAGGTAATTGTAAATATGACTGGTAAGAGAGCAATTTATTGAGATTTTTTTGATTTTTTTTGCATAAAATGAGGCTGTATTTTGCGTTTAAATCTCAATAAATCATTTACTTACCAGTCATTTACAATCACCTGATGAGATGTATTGATTCGCATTGAAACACAACTGCAATTGTTTAGCATTTTTTGACATAATTTTGATGTAATATCCTAAAATAAAGTATACATATATATATATATATATATATATATATATATATATATATATATATATACTAGCAGCATGGCTCGGTGTTGCACGTGCTTGATTCAAAAATCGTACGACTCATACAGCAATCGCTATCAGTTGACTTAAAATATTTTTGCCCTTCCTTGCCTTTAAAGGAGTGCACTTTATCGTGCTGATGTTACATGAAAACTGCCGTAGAAGCATGAAAAAATGTATTATTTCCACTATTACAGTTTCTATTCTTATTGCATTAAGGCCTGCCAGGAGTGTTTCTTATAAAGCCGCTAAGACGCCAGGGCTTTTCTAAATATGAGACAATATAGGAAAAAGGAAACATTTTTAAGGTGAGAGAATGATAAAGGAACAGCGATTAAGATGACAAAAGATGACGATTGATATGAAATTTTTGAACATCAAATTTAACTTTTAGTACTTTTTTAATCATTTCCGTCCAAGCACGGTAATAAAATCACTAAGTCGCAAGGGGTTACTGAGTGTTAGAGATTATGAGAAAGTATATTATTAAGGGAAGAAGACAATAAAAGAACAATAATTAAGGAGATAGAAGTAAAAGGTTGACATTGCATTACATTTTTGAAGATCAAAATAACCAGGGAAGCAAGAAGCTGGAAGAGATTTCCACAAGCGTAGATTGCGAGAAAAGAAACTGTTAGCATAGAACTTACAGTTATATCTAGCTATTTCAACTCTAAAATGATGAAACCTTTCCGCCAATCTAGTACTGCGCTTACATTCTCGGTACCATAGAAGAAAGTTCATCAGAACAATTACCATGGAAGTTTTATATATATATATATATATATATATATATATATATATATATATATATATATATATATATATATATTGTCATCCACAGACAGACTGTTTCGCTGTATCACAGCTCATCAGTGTGGATAGACGTCCGGTTGCCTCTGGCTAGAATCGAAAACCGGCTGAATTCGCGTCAGTCGTAAATTTTACCGTGAAGCCGTTGGCGCACGGCAATATATATATATATATATATATATATATATATATATATATATATATATATATATATATATATATATATATATATATATATAAAACACAGGGAACATACATTTCAGCTGAAATTTCCACAAGCGAGAAATGTGAGAGCAGGAACAATTATCATTACTAAATTACATCTGGCCATTTTAATCTAGTACTTCCTGTGTCAACAGTTCTCGACTCGGTATGTATATGCTGATGACAAAAATATTTAATCTGTCTTCAGTTCCACAAGATTAGCAGCTGATCTAAAAACATGACCTAAAATATTTTGTTAGATGGGGCAAGGAATGGATTGTTCATTTTGACGCCTCAAAAACGAACAGCTCACTTTTAATCATCCGAGAGAAATAATTTTACGTTTTATCAGTATGGCTGATGCTAACCTCCAGGAGAATGACTCATTACCCCTGCTGGGACTAGCGTTTTCAGTTGATATGGGGGTGGGGATAGGGTGTATTGAATCAATTGCAAAGTCTGAAGCTAGACTAATATTCTCGCCAGTGTCTATCATACATATTTATAAGACTACCATTCGTCCTTACTTTGAATATTGCTGCCATTGCTCTAGTCGCCCTGTTATATATTTAGATGTTCTTGATAAAATCTAAAGAAGAATCTGAAACGTTATTGGTCCTGACCTGGCATCTCAGGTTTATTCAATTTCCCACCGCCGTAATGTATCTTCCCTGTGTTTTATATATATATATATATATATATATATATAGAGAGAGAGAGAGAGAGAGAGAGAGAGAGATGTATATATATAAAACTTCCATGGTAATTGTTCTGATGAACTTTCTTCTATGGTACCGAGAATTTAAGCGCAGTACTAGATTGCCGGAAAGGTTTCATAATTTTAGAGTTGAAATAGCTAGATATAACCGTAAGTTCTATGCTAACAGTTTCTTTTCTCGCAATCTACGCTTGTGGAAATCTCTTCCACCTTCTTGCTTCCCTGGCTATTTTTATCTTCAAAAATGTAATGCAATGTCAACCTGTCAATGTCATCTCCTTAATTATTGTTCTTTTATTGTCTTCTTCCCTTAATAATATTCTGACACTCACTAACCCCTTGCAACTTAGTGGTTTTATTACCGTGCTTGGACGGAAATGATTAAAAAAAGTACTACGCTTAAATTTATAAAGTCTCGGTACCTTAAAGTAAAGCTCGTCAAAACAATTACACTGGAAATATTTATAAAAAAAGACAAGGAAGCTATGCTACGGTGTTAAGAAAGTGACTGAAGCTGAGGTGACTGGTCAGGGCCGATAACATTGCAAATCTTTCGTTGGATTTTACCAAGCATCTCCAAATATATAGTAGGCGCACCAGACCAGATGTATGAGAAATATTCAATGTATGGACGAATGGTAGTCTTATAAATGTCTAAGATAGATTCTGGCGAGAAAAATTGTCTTCTACGATAGAGTAAATCAACTTTCCTAGCAGCAGATCTAGCACTTGATTCAATATACTCTTTCCAGTTTATGTCAGCGGAAATCGGTAACCCGAGATGGTCAACTAATTCTATCACAATTATTAAAGACAGTTTTAGAGTCATGTCCTTGTAACTCACACACTTCTATATCTAATACTAAATATTTAATTGCTTGCATTATTTAGATTATTCGAACTGTTATCCTCATCTTTATTGACATATTCACAAAGTTTCGACCTTCTTCAGGTGATTGGAATTTCGAACCGAAACCTTTATTTCGACCACCGGGGTAGATTATTCTAGTTCCATGTGCTATGCCTCTCCCGGTTGTCTCAGTTATTTCCCTTTAACTCAACTCTCTAAGTTTTTGGTTCACCACTGCTTTGGCCTGGTATTAAACTCACAACTATTTCGGTTTAATCACTGGAATTAACCAACGCCTTTATCCTCTGGGTCACGTGTCCTTGAGGGCATCTGTGTATGAATTTCTGGGACTTATAAACCTAAAGTATCAGCAACCACTTTTACTAGTGCTCAGATTGCAATGTTTGTTATTATTATTGCATTTTTTTACAAGAGCATATATGAGGATAATAGTCCGATAATATAAATAATGCAAGTAATCATAATACCTCATCTCACATTCACACACACATACACACACATGCACACACACACATATATATACACACACAAACACACACATGCACACACACATATATACGCACATTTTCTTTAATTTATTTTGTTTCTAACAACACACACAGATGTACCCATTCACACACAGACACATATTCACCCACATGCACACACACATATATATATACGCACATTTTCTTTAATTTATTTTGTTTCTAGCAACACACACAGATGTACCCATTCACACACAGACACATATTCACACACATGCACACACACATATATATATACACACATTTTCTTTAATTTATTTTGTTTCTAGCAACACACACAGATGTACCCATTCACACACAGACACATATTCACCCACATGCACACACACACACATATATACGCACATTTTCTTTAATTTATTTTGTTTCTAGCAACACACACAGATGTACCCATTCACACACAGACACATATTCACACACATGCACACACACATATATATATACGCACATTTTCTTTAATTTATTTTGTTTCTAGCAACACACACAGATGTACCCATTCACACACAGACACATATTCACCCACATGCACACACACATATATATATACGCACATTTTCTTTAATTTATTTTGTTTCTAGCAACACACACAGATGTACCCATTCACACACAGACACATATTCACACACATGCACACACACACACATATATACGCACATTTTCTTTAATTTATTTTGTTTCTAGCAACACACACAGATGTACCCATTCACACACAGACACATATTCACCCACATGCACACACACATATATATATACGCACATTTTCTTTAATTTATTTTGTTTCTAGCAACACACACAGATGTACCCATTCACACACAGACACATATTCACCCACATGCACACACACATATATATATACGCACATTTTCTTTAATTTATTTTGTTTCTAGCAACACACACAGATGTCCCCATTCACAGACAGACACATATTCACCCACATGCACACACACATATATATATACACACATTTTCTTTAATTTATTTTGTTTCTTGCAACACACACAGATGTACCCATTCACACACAGACACATATTCACCCACATGCACACACACATATATATATACGCACATTTTCTTTAATTTATTTTGTTTCTAGCAACACACACAGATGTACCCATTCACACACAGACACATATTCACACACATGCACACAAACACACATATATACGCACATTTTCTTTAATTTATTTTGTTTCTAGCAACACACACAGATGTACCCATTCACACACAGACACATATTCACACACATGCACACACACACACATATATACGCACATTTCTTTAATTTATTTTGTTTCTAGCAACACACACAGATGTACCCATTCACACACAGACACATATTCACCCACATGCACACACACACACATATATATACACACATTTTCTTTAATTTATTTTGTTTCTAGCAACACACACAGATGTACCCATTCACACACAGACACATATTCACCCACATGCACACACACATATATATATACGCACATTTTCTTTAATTTATTTTGTTTCTAGCAACACACACAGATGTACCCATTCACACACAGACACATATTCACACACATGCACACACACACACATATATACGCACATTTTCTTTAATTTATTTTGTTTCTAGCAACACACACAGATGTACCCATTCACACACAGACACATATTCACCCACATGCACACACACATATATATATACGCACATTTTCTTTAATTTATTTTGTTTCTAGCAACACACACAGATGTACCCATTCACACACAGACACATATTCACACACATGCACACACACACACATATATACGCACATTTCTTTAATTTATTTTGTTTCTAGCAACACACACAGATGTACCCATTCACACACAGACACATATTCACACACATGCACACACACACACATATATACGCACATTTTCTTTAATTTATTTTGTTTCTAGCAACACACACAGATGTACCCATTCACACACAGACACATATTCACACACATGCACACACACATATATATATAAACGCACAAATTTCTTTAATTTATTTTGTTTCTAGCAACACACACAGATGTACCCATTCACACACAGACACATATTCACCCACATGCACACACACATATATATATACGCACATTTTCTTTAATTTATTTTGTTTCTAGCAACACACACAGATGTACCCATTCACACACAGACACATATTCACACACATGCACACACACACACACATATATACGCACATTTTCTTTAATTTATTTTGTTTCTAGCAACACACACAGATGTACCCATTCACACACAGACACATATTCACCCACATGCACACACACATATATATATACACACATTTTCTTTAATTTATTTTGTTTCTTGCAACACACACAGATGTACCCATTCACACACAGACACATATTCACCCACATGCACACACACATATATATATACGCAAATTTCTTTAATTTATTTTGTTTCTAGCAACACACACAGATGTACCCATTCACACACAGACACATATTCACCCACATGCACACACACATATATATATACGCACATTTTCTTTAATTTATTTTGTTTCTAGCAACACACACAGATGTACCCATTCACACACAGACACATATTCACCCACATGCACACACACATATATATATACGCACATTTTCTTTAATTTATTTTGTTTCTAGCAACACACACAGATGTACCCATTCACACACAGACACATATTCACACACATGCACACACACACATATATACGCACATTTTCTTTAATTTATTTTGTTTCTAGCAACACACACAGATGTACCCATTCACACACAGACACATATTCACACACATGCACACACACACACATATATACGCATATTTTCTTTAATTTATTTTGTTTCTAGCAACACACACAGATGTACCCATTCACACACAGACACATATACACCCACATGCACACACACACATATATATATACACACATTTTCTTTAATTTATTTTGTTTCTAGCAACACACACAGATGTACCCATTCACACACAGACACATATTCACCCACATGCACACACACATATATATATACGCACATTTTCTTTAATTTATTTTGTTTCTAGCAACACACACAGATGTACCCATTCACACACAGACACATATTCACACACATGCACACACACACACACATATATACGCACATTTTCTTTAATTTATTTTGTTTCTAGCAACACACACAGATGTACCCATTCACACACAGACACATATTCACCCACATGCACACACACATATATATATACGCACATTTTCTTTAATTTATTTTGTTTCTAGCAACACACACAGATGTACCCATTCACACACAGACACATATTCACACACATGCACACACACACACATATATACGCACATTTTCTTTAATTTATTTTGTTTCTAGCAACACACACAGATGTACCCATTCACACACAGACACATATTCACCCACATGCACACACACATATATATATATACGCACATTTTCTTTAATTTATTTTGTTTCTAGCAACACACACAGATGTACCCATTCACACACAGACACATATTCACACACATGCACACACACACACATATATACGCACATTTTCTTTAATTTATTTTGTTTCTAGCAACACACACAGATGTACCCATTCACACACAGACACATATTCACCCACATGCACACACACATATATATATACACACATTTTCTTTAATTTATTTTGTTTCTAGCAACACACACAGATGTACCCATTCACACACAGACACATATTCACCCACATGCACACACACATATATATATACGCACATTTTCTTTAATTTATTTTGTTTCTAGCAACACACACAGATGTACCCATTCACACACAGACACATATTCACACACATGCACACACACACACATATATACGCACATTTTCTTTAATTTATTTTGTTTCTAGCAACACACACAGATGTACCCATTCACACACAGACACATATTCACCCACATGCACACATACATATATATATACACACATTTTCTTTAATTTATTTTGTTTCTAGCAACACACACAGATGTACCCATTCACACACAGACACATATTCACCCACATGCACACACACATATATATATACGCACATTTTCTTTAATTTATTTTGTTTCTAGCAACACACACAGATGTACCCATTCACACACAGACACATATTCACACACATGCACACACACACACATATATACGCACATTTTCTTTAATTTATTTTGTTTCTAGCAACACACACAGATGTACCCATTCACACACAGACACATATTCACCCACATGCACACACACATATATATATACGCACATTTTCTTTAATTTATTTTGTTTCTAGCAACACACACAGATGTACCCATTCACACACAGACACATATTCACCCACATGCACACACACATATATATATATACGCACATTTTCTTTAATTTATTTTGTTTCTAGCAACACACACAGATGTACCCATTCACACACAGACACATATTCACCCACATGCACACACACACATATATATACGCACATTTTCTTTAATTTATTTTGTTTCTAGCAACACACACAGATGTACCCATTCACACACAGACACATATTCACCCACATGCACACACACATATATATATACGCACATTTTCTTTAATTTATTTTGTTTCTAGCAACACACACAGATGTACCCATTCATACACAGACACATATTCACCCACATGCACACACACATATATATATACACACATTTTCTTTAATTTATTTTGTTTCTAGCAACACACACAGATGTACCCATTCACACACAGACACATATTCACCCACATGCACACACACATATATATATACACACATTTTCTTTAATTTATTTTGTTTCTAGCAACACACAGATGTACCCATTCACACACAGACACATATTCACCCACATGCACACACACATATATATATACGCACATTTTCTTTAATTTATTTTGTTTCTAGCAACACACACAGATGTACCCATTCACACACAGACACATATTCACCCACATGCACACACACATATATATATACACACATTTTCTTTAATTTATTTTGTTTCTAGCAACACACACAGATGTACCCATTCACACACAGACACATATTCACACACATGCACACACACATATATATATACACACATTTCTTTAATTTATTTTGTTTCTAGCAACACACACAGATGTACCCATTCACACACAGACATATATTCACAAACATGCACACACACACATATATATACGCACATTTTCTTTAATTTATTTTGTTTCTAGCAACACACACAGATGTACCCATTCACACACAG
Source organism: Acanthosepion esculentum (assembly GCA_964036315.1). Lineage (NCBI taxonomy): Eukaryota > Metazoa > Mollusca > Cephalopoda > Sepiida > Sepiidae > Acanthosepion > Acanthosepion esculentum. Next base: position 82,886,481 of record OZ038503.1, on the reverse strand, counting down.
ACACATATTCACCCACATGCACACACACATGTATATATACGCACATTTTTCTTTAATTTATTTTGTTTCTAGCAACACACACAGATGTACCCATTCACACACAGACACATATTCACCCACATGCACACACACATATATATATACGCACATTTTCTTTAATTTATTTTGTTTCTAGCAACACACACAGATGTACCCATTCACACACAGACACATATTCACCCACATGCACACACACATATATATATACGCACATTTTCTTTAATTTATTTTGTTTCTAGCAACACACACAGATGTACCCATTCACACACAGACACATATTCACCCACATGCACACACACATATATATATACACACATTTTCTTTAATTTATTTTGTTTCTAGCAACACACACAGATGTACCCATTCACACACAGACACATATTCACCCACATGCACACACACATATATATATACACACATTTTCTTTAATTTATTTTGTTTCTAGCAACACACACAGATGTACCCATTCACACACAGACACATATTCACACACATGCACACACACACACATATATACGCACATTTTCTTTAATTTATTTTGTTTCTAGCAACACACACAGATGTACCCATTCACACACAGACACATATTCACACACATGCACACACACTCACATATATACGCACATTTCCTTTAATTTATTTTGTTTCTAGCAACACACACAGATGTACCCATTCACACACAGACACATATTCACACACATGCACACACACATATATATATACGCACATTTTCTTTAATTTATTTTGTTTCTAGCAACACACACAGATGTACCCATTCACACACAGACACATATTCACACACATGCACACACACATATATATATACGCACATTTTCTTTAATTTATTTTGTTTCTAGCAACACACACAGATGTACCCATTCACACACAGACACATATTCACAAACATGCACACACACATATATATATACGCACATTTTCTTTAATTTATTTTGTTTCTAGCAACACACACAGATGTACCCATTCACACACAGACACATATTCACCCACATGCACACACACATATATATATACGCACATTTCTTTAATTTATTTTGTTTCTAGCAACACACACAGATGTAACCATTCACACACAGACACATATTCACCCACATGCACACACACATATATATATACGCACATTTTCTTTAATTTATTTTGTTTCTAGCAACACACACAGATGTACCCATTCACACACAGACACATATTCACACACATGCACACACACACACATATATACGCACATTTTCTTTAATTTATTTTGTTTCTAGCAACACACACAGATGTACCCATTCACACACAGACACATATTCACCCACATGCACACACACATATATATATACGCACATTTCTTTAATTTATTTTGTTTCTAGCAACACACACAGATGTACCCATTCACACACAGACACATATTCACACACATGCACACACACACACATATATACGCACATTTTCTTTAATTTATTTTGTTTCTAGCAACACACACAGATGTACCCATTCACACACAGACACATATTCACCCACATGCACACACACATATATATATACGCACATTTTCTTTAATTTATTTTGTTTCTAGCAACACACACAGATGTACCCATTCACACACAGACACATATTCACACACATGCACACACACATATATATACGCACATTTCTTTAATTTATTTTGTTTCTAGCAACACACATACACACACATACACATCGATTTTATTCAATTTATTTTGTTTCTAACCACACACACATACACACATTTCTTTAATTTATTTTGTTTCTGACAACACATACACATACACACACAGACTTTATTCTTATCATGTGCTTCGGTAATAAGTGTGTTGAAATTTTTTTGTAAGCTACGCACTAATTATCTTTAAACAGGGCAGATATGAATGCGCCGAACAACATGGCTACCACCTCCTTTATCCCTTCGTGTCCGTTTAAGTAAGAAATTATAGGAGGCTTGCCATGACCTTGCAGAAAATTAAAGCTGTGCCCACTTTAAACAATTCTTATTATCTACTAGCAATCGAGTTTGTTTAGTGTGCCATTACTACTGTAGCCGGATTCGTAAACTTGACATTAATTACCCGAAACATCACAGTTTTCAGTTTCTAAGCTTACATAACAAACGTCATGTTTTTTTTTAAATCATTTCACGCCAAGCAAAGCAATAAAGCAACTGCGACGCATGTGCTTTCTGAGTGTAACAAATACGAGAAAAATAAAAAGATTATTAAGGAGAGAGAAATAAAAAAGAACAGGAGTTAAGAAGTCAAAAGATAATTATTGACATTGTATTTAAATTTTTGAAGATCATAGTTGCCTAGAAAACAAGAAGACGGGAGGCAACTACACACGCGTGAAGTGACAGAGAAGAATCTCTTAGCATGATAGCGAACTACCAATCTAGTACTGCACTTAATTTCGTAAATTGGAAGTTTTGTTTGCCTAACGGTATATCAATTCCTTATGGGTCATTTGATGCAGAAATTTAATTTTCTTGAGAGCATTAGTAATTACTTTTACGAAAATGAATTGCTGGCAAATTCTCTTTTACAAAAAAGATTCCGGCTAATATGTTTCTTTTTTTCCAATAATGTATTTCTGTACATTATTTACATTATTCGGACTATTGTCCTCGTCTTAGTCGCCATATTTATTACAACGTTTCGGCCGTTGTACGCTCCGGCCTTCTTCAGGTGGTTGGAATGACGAACTGAACCCTACGATCTTAACCTCTTTAAGTCTAAGGTCAACCGTTATTTATCATACATATCCTCATAATATGCTCATCTTACTTCCACATCTTCCAACCTTTCAACAACCTAATTCAGTAATCCTCTTAATCATTGTATTAGGTAAAAATAGTGTACAACAAAACTGATAATGAAATGAAGACAATTTAGGGTTTCCTCCGAAAATGAAGATACTTACCCCCACAAAGTTGGCCATTGTAATAATCGCAGTTATAATCGTCACATTCGCAATATTGACCCGTGTACCACTGTGGGGTGCGCTGAAATTAAAGATTGCTTGTTTAATGCTGATCGTGGAAGATTCTCAAGGAAATAATTATTCGTTCAAGTTCTATAAGCATTAAAACTGAAAGAGCGTGT
>OZ038503.1:82855826-82873326 GCA_964036315.1 Acanthosepion esculentum | reverse complement strand
ATATATGATATATACATATGTATGATATATACATATATATATACATATATATGATATATACATATGTATGATATATACATATATATATATACATATATATGATATATACATATGTATGATATATACATATATATATACATATGTATGATATATACATATATATATACATATATATGATATATACATGTATATACATATATATGATATATACATATATATATACATATATATGATATAAACATATATATGATATATATATATATGATATATACATATATATGATATATATATATATATGATATATATATATATATGATATATATATATATATGATATATATATATATATATATATATATATATATATATATATATATATATATATATATATATATATATATATATATATATGCATATATATATATATATATATATATATATATATATATATATATATATATATATATATATATATGCATTTTGTAGTTTTGGTACATACCGTATATTGCGGCGTATGAATCGAATTTTCAAGTCTAAAATATATTTTCAAAACGTGGCCTCAACTTTCATTGCAGTTTTAAAATGCAAAAGTTTACCACAAGTGAGACAGTACATCTAACAAATATTGTACATCTCTTGCCGAACTCCCAAAATTTTGCCCCAGATTTTTTTTCAATCATATTTGATATATTAACAGAAAAATTAATATAAAATTATGTAATACTAACTTAATTTTACTATTATATTAATGCCAACAACGTTAAAATTTATACCAGTGCAATATACGCTACCTCGCAGTCTTTAATATAAGGTTTTTGGTATACAACGTATATTGAAATGTGTCGCAATGTACAGATAATTGGTATGATCTTGTAATTTTGACACAGAATATCGTATTCTTTACGTTAACTCCATTTGCCGATAGGCCTAACTTTTGGGCTATTGGTAGCCTTGCATATGTTTGAGGGTCGACCTTTACAGTAGGTAGATACCTAACTCAAAATTTTCCGCTATAATATCTGGAAGTCTACTTGTACGCCATGTTGACTTATACGCCTCAATTAACGGTGTTCTGTGTGTCATTACTCACCTATGTCTGCAGATTTTCGTCCGTGTGTAGAACAATTTCTGAAGTGAGAAAAAATTTAGATTGATAATCGAAACGGCAAATGCACAAATAGCACATGATATATATATATATATATATATATATATATATATATATATATATATATATGTAGAAATATAGTCTTAGTCTGTGCTATATTTATGGGATAAAGTGCTCAATATCAGAGATAGAGCATATGTAAATATAAATATAAAAGTGAACATTGAAGTCAACACTCAGGCTGTTTCATGCTAGACGCAATCGCCAGGCCGACTGACGATTGCGTCTAACATGAAACAGCCTGTCGCCTCTGAAAGAAAAACAATATCCATTGGTGGAACCAACGGACAGCTTGTCAAACCTAAACTCTTATCGGGATACAGTCTCAAACAAAGACGAGGATGCGGGAAAAGAAGAGAAAAAAAACTAAAACAAACTAACCTACTCAGTAAGGTAAAGTGCTCGAAGCCCAGATTGCCTAGACGGAGATGAAAACGCTTACCAATACCAATACATAACAATACTCACGCATACACACAGTAAAAAGAAATTTAAAATATTGGAGGCCATCTACAATTAAAACTAAGCAACCCAAACTCAAAAAACATTACATTTCAAACCAGTCACATCCATATTACAATGCATTTAAACACGTGATTCTGTTGATAACATTCCTTTCTCTCACGTGGTCATCTACGACGTCATAGAACCGTTTTATGAATTCACGACCTGCGTCTGCTATTCCGCAAACTTATCGCATTGCAAACTTGTATGTAAACAAAACTGGATGTCATATTTGATGGTGAACAGCTCTGTGGTAATGTCCATATAACCACTTTGATGATGGCTCTCATTTGAGCCGAAAGCTTAGATCGAGGAACAGCATAAGAAGTAAATATCCAAATGTTGGACAGAATTTTTCTTTATTTTCTCCCGAAACTAATGCCATTATACGAACTTTGGAACGGCTCATGATCAAATATAATAGATATTCGTTGTTTGTGATATTTAATAACAGATGTCTGAATATATGTGTGTGTGTATGTGAATGAGAGAGAGAGAGAGAGTGTGTGTGTGTGTGTGTGTGTGTGTGTGTGTGTGTGTGTGTGTGTGTGTGTGTGTGTGAGGGAGAGAGTGTTTTTGTGTGTTTGTCGGTGCTTTCTGGTAATGTGACCGAGGTTCGAATCTCACAATGGTCGAGTTGCCGAGGAGGCGACTTCTTGAGAATTATCGGCGCGGTATCTTTGGAAATTTTGCAGAAATGCCCTGTGGATATTTAGACGACAGAGTGTTGATAGCAGACACAGAAAGAAAACGATAGAAACTCTTACAGAAAGTAATTTAAGGAAGCAAGAAGAAAGGGCTAAACATACGTTGCAAGAAGACATAATGCATGGTTGTTAGTAAAAAGAACAGCCTAATACGTAAATCACAAATTTAAGTTATCAAAATAATAAAGTACAACATTTTAAATATCTGGGAAATATTTTAGCAGCCAACGGAAAAGGGCAACACTGAAATCCAGAGGCGCACTTGTATAGTGAAAGATGCCTTCCAAAATTAAGCAAAGTATTAAGATATAGGAAGTATGTAATTATAAGTAAAGCAAAAAGTACTGAACTGTTATGTAATATCAGCACTACGATATGACAGTGAATGCTGGACGATCTTTTCACAGATGAAGAAGACACTTGAAGCAACAGAAATGTGGTTCTACAGAAGGATGCTGAGAATACTTACGACCGAATATGTGATTAATAAAGAAGTTTTAGATAAAACGGAAACAAAAATAACACCTATACGTAACATCAGGAAGAAACAATTCAAATTTCTAGGGTACATGATGAGGAAAGAGGGCTTCGAAACGTTGATACTCACAGGGCTGATTGAAGACAAGAGGGACAGAGGAAAACAACACATAAACTACATAGTAAATGGATGGCAGGGTTTGAGAGGTGTGGCAAAAAGAAAAAAAAAGTTATTAAGAGCTACAAAGAAGAGGGAAACCGTGGAGCGCCCTGATCGCCAATGTCCTGAAGAGACACGGCACATAGAAGAAGAAGAAAACTTACATCATATTCTTCACAAGTTGGGCCTGAGTACCGTTCGTCACATTTGCACTTACGATTAACGCATTTTCCATGACCATTGCATATTTTCTGAAACAGAAAAAAAAACGTCAATATTAAATTGTTTAAATTGTCAATAGTTTTATCATATTTACGAAAACCTGGTTTCTACTATAAAAACAAAATTTTCTTGCTCTTCTGGTCAGTTATTTGTAAACGTATTTTACGCAGGCGCACACGAAAGGAATGAAACACGAAGCTCGGTTTAAAGTGAGAATCCTACGCGTTTTTAGGACCTGCGACAAAGCACCTCTTCTGAAAGAGAGTTAATGTTTCATGGGACGACATTCTGCAATTACATTAGATGTACACTAATTACAGTCTATTCTACATCATGTTTAACCCATCATGTGAATTTGGTGACCTAGAAATTGTGAGTTCAATTTCTTCGTGGACCAGTGCAAGCGTAGATTCATTTTCAAAAGGAGGAGAAAGAACTAACTGAACAATATTAATAAGAGCTATACGAAATATTCCTAAATTATAGACGAAAATTTGTCGTAACAAAAACAAAGATGAATATTAAATATCCGGATAAACTTTCAGGTGTTTTGAACTGAAACTATTACTTAACTCTTTGAGCCCCAAATTCCTGAAGAATATTAACCCTTCTGCCTGTGCTCCTGAGTCAAAAGAAAATTTAATCCTGAACATGAAATAAGGGAATATGTCTACCGGGGAGGAGTGTAAACCGGAAGATAGCCGAAATTCTCTTATTTCAAAAAAATAAAAAAAGAAAGAGAAAAAAATAATACATGTATATATATATATACATATATACTTACGCCATTGCTGGATGTACATTTGTCGACTGGGGTGCCGTCAGTGCAGTTGGGTTCCGTGTAATGTTTTCGACAAAGACATTTTCCACAAAGGCACTTACCAAGTTCTTCACCTAAATTCAAATGAACAAATGAAAGACGTCTAAAATGAAATGTTGCTTACATGCGCTTATCATCTGCACGAATCTCGAAATACCTGTGTAATTATGAAAATAATCAGACAAAAATAATTAAAACCGTCAGAAAATGAACCTGGGGTAGTTAGGAGGGGTGCACCAAAAATAACGCTTATCATTTATTCACACCGAGATTACAACAGATTAATGAAGATTACAACAGATTAATGAAGATTAAATAACGGATTAGTTTAGATGTAGCAAGTTCTCAGTAGGAACACGCAGTTTTTTTGCCAAACTATAAACCAATCTGCAATACTGCATACTGCCGAACCATACGGCAGTTATAAAAATATTCACCAACTGAGCTTGGATACATTTTTGCTGACCGTCATGCTGAAACGCATAATAAGCTGTTCTTACAACCTTTCTCTGATCTCTGAAATGTTCTGCAAGCATCAATGTATGTAAATGATTGCAATTTTTTCATCATGGAAGATTTCAATGATACACTCCAGCTTTCCACGCGCTTTCGTGCCAGCTACTATTTTATTAGTAGTTGGATGATTTGTTTAACGGCATATCAACACCTCATGGGCCATTTAATGACGAAATTTAATTTTCGTTGCTGCTTTGAAGTAATAGAAATATATGTTATTCTGCTTTGATAATTGAATACATGGTAGATGAAACTCAGTTTTTGTGCATATACAAGTTTGTGTGGATATGATTACGAGAGACAGTGATATGTGTGTTTTGTATTGAAGTTATATTTTGGAATACAGTTTGATTTAAGAAATTGTAGTATATTATATTGATTAATGTCATAAATGAGTTAATTTATGTTGGTTTGTTTGTTTTTGTTTAGCGGCATATCAAACACTATACGTTATTTCATGCAAAAATGTAAATAATTTGAACTCATTTTTATGGCTACAAATACAAGGTGCGATGGATAAATTATCGTCTAAATTACATAAACATGAAAATAACACTGACATCTCTTTTTAACAGAAAACCTTTACCAAAATTACACACAAATAACTTGAAATACTAAAAAGTAAATTTATTCAATTAAACCGACATTGGCTTCAACCACGGTCTCCAGATGACTTTGGAATCTCCTCTAACTCTTGTGGACAGTCTCCTTGTTTAAGTTTGTAAATGATGCCATAATTCTTGCATTCACTTCATCTTTGGTATTGCAAGGAGTTTTGTTAGTCTCTCTCTCCTCTCTCTCTCTCTCTCTCTCTCTCTCTCTCTCATCTCGCCCCAAATATAATAATGAAAATTATTAGGTGGCCAGATATAAGGAGGGACGCGGCTGCAGAAATTGTCTTTTTTCTCCTGCTTGTGTGGTATGGTACAGAGTCCTGTTGTTAGACATGGTGTCTTCCAGCAGCCGGCCTCTTGACCCAGGGCAGCACTACTTCCCACAAGCCACTTGATGTAAGCCACTGTATTGAGCCTGAGACACTCACCAACAAATCTGTGAGTTATTTTCTTATGAAGATGATCAGAGTGAATTTTCCGAGCTGCCGTACCTTCGTAATCACCATTAGACTCATCAAACTCTTTCCGAATCTTCTGCACTATGCTCAAACTGACAAATATTCTGAAATGTTCGTACTGGAGCTTCCGTCGCGAATGCCAAGCAGAATAGCATGCCGTTTCTAAATTCCTAGAGGAGCGAATTGCATCATGTTGCTCTTTTCCTCGCAGAAGTGACTCCACTATAATGTACAGTCGACAAAATAAAAAACAATGCAGGCGCTTGTCCGAAATAAAAAAATAATATGTTGACAATTTATCCATCGTACCCTGTATAGTATACCCGGAAGACGCTGTGTTGATGGCAGACTCGTAAAGAACCCTACGGGATTTCCTAAATAAGGTAGTAAAGAAAGCAAGAAGAAATGACTAACCATCAACTGCAAATATAGAAAAATTCCAAGATGTGAACTAGGAATTGGAAATGTTAACATCAAACAAGTATCGTAGTTTAAATATCTGGGAAGTGCCTCAACAGACTTGAGAAAACGCCGAACCGTGATCAGAACATGCATTGGCGTAAGCAAAGTTGATTTCTAAAAGCAAAACAAATATTTGAGAAACAAAAAGCCTTGTTAGAAACAAAGAAAAGAGTGCTGAATTGCTATATCAGGGAATGGGACCTTCCGGCATAGCGCATTTTGCGCCGCTGATTCGACGTGACCGGTTCGACATAGGCATTTTTCAGCAGAGGGACATTTTAGGCATTTATTTATTTTTTTATTTAGTTTTTATTTTATTTAGTTTTTATTTAGTTTTTTTTTCATTTTTAGTTATATTTTATTTATTTATTTTTTATTTATTTATTTTTATTTATTTAGTTTTTATTTATTTATTTTATTTTATTTATTTATTTTTTATTTTTTTTATTTTTTTTATTTATTTATTTTTTATTCATATATTTTTATTTATTTATTTATTATTTATTTATTTTTTATTCATTTATTTTTTATTATTCATTTATATATTGTTTATTATTCATTTATTTATTTTTTATTATTCATCTATTTATTTTTTTATTATTTATCTATTTTTATTATTCATTTATCTATTTTTTATTATTCATTTATCTATTTTTTATTATTCATCTATTTATTTTTTATTATTTATCTATTTTTATTATTCATTTATCTATTTTTTATTATTCATTTATCTATTTTTTATTATTCATTTATCTATTTTTTTATTTATTCATTTATTTATTTTGTACTTATTTATTTTTTATTTATTTATTTTTTACTTATTTATTTTTATTTATTTATTTTTATTTATTTATTTTTTACTCATTTAGCTTTTATTTATTTATTTTTATTTATTTTTTATTTATTTTTTATTTATTTTTATTTATTTATTTTTATTTATGTATTTATTTTTATTTATTTTATTTATTTATTTTATTTCTTTCTCTCTCTCTCTCTCTCTCTCTCTCTCTCTCTCTCTTTCTCTCTCTTTCTCTTAGTAGTTAGTACTTCGTCCAATTTAAGAAAAAGAGTAGTTGGAAGCATTTTTATAATTAAGAAAAAGAGTAGTTGTAGGCATTTTTAAATTTAAGAAAAATAATAGTTGGCGGTATTTTTATATTATGTTTCCTTCAGTGCATCTTCACATTTTAGTAGTCAAATCTCTTTTATTCCAAATTGAAGCAAATATTTTTATCAAAACGTGGAAGAAACAAAGTGATATACCATGGATACCTTTTTTATTTTTGATGCAATGAGCATGAGTGATCCTGAGTTAAAGTTTTGGCGATGTGAACAGAACGATTTACGAAGTTTTTTTAATTTTTCTTTTAAATACAATATTTTTAATTTAAGTTTTTAATATACATAATTCCATTAGTGATTTAATTAGATCCTTAATTGCATAAATGAATAAAATGTCATATTGAAAGTTGGCTGTTTTCAATGCTTTTATTCTTATTTGGTGGGTGGGCTGCCTCCGGTCAAAGACAGTGACGTCGAAACAGTCTGACGCCGAATAGTTCAATTATTTTTCTGACGCCGAATCGGCCACGCCAAATGGGCAACGCTGAAACGTACCAAACCCGTGATATCAATCCACTTATATGACAATGAATGTTGGATCATCTCGCCACAGAAGAAGAGAAAACTAGAGGCAGAAGAAATCTAGTTCTACAGAAGAATACTGAGAATTTTATAGACGGAGGTAACGAGGATTTTTACAGAACACTTATGTTCATAATCGGGAAGTGTTAGCCGAAATTCACTGGGCACATGATGAGGAAAGAAGGCTTGGAAAAGATATAAATAACTATAGTTTCAACATCCGGCTCATATTTTTTTATATTCTTTAATCATTTCACCCCATGCTAAATATTGGCGCAATACAATCTTTTTTTATGTTTTAATCATATCCCGCCATGTAAGACAGTAAAGCCACTATGACACAAATATCATAAAGTTTCGACTTGTGAAGAACGTTATGCCAAACTCTGTTGAATGATTTCAAAGCAACAGTCCACGCTTCGTCGTTCCTATCTAAAGCGTGATAGACACTTTCACCAATAATTGCTGATAAATAAATAGCTGACATTGAGAAGTGAAAGCCATATTACTTGTCCGAAAGAAGAACACCAGCGGTGTGAGATGCATAACCAGCTAAGAGTTGATTAGGCCCTGTAGTGTTTTGCCTAAATGAGGTAGAAGCCGATAGTTAGAAGGGTCAGACAATTCATCAGATTTCAAGCATTGAGCCAAGACGCAGCGAGCCATTTATTGTAGAGTTAGTGAGAACAGGAGCACATTTGTTATGGACTATTACAGGGATACCAGCAGGTCTACGTATGGGATCCAGATTAGAAATGCTAGCAGAAACCATGGAAGTATTTGTTGTTCATGATGACGGTAGTCTTTGAGTATACAATCCAGAGGTTGGCAGTGAATATTTCGAAGACAGTAGGGAAGCGTAGTTCAGGTTAGCAGTGGATATCCCGTTTCAGTAGCAGAGCGTAGATCTTCCTTCTGTTCTTTTGCCTGGCAGATTGGCACTGGTTATTCGGAGAGAGTAATCAAAATGGCCGCCTTTACACACGACGGATTGAATATTTCACGTCTCCTGATTGGTTCTTTTGGGGAACTATAAAGTGAGTCAAGTCATTTGGGTTTGCTCACTAGTATATAATGGTACACAAAAATTGTAACAGAATTAACACTCGGTAGAGACTCAGTTCTATGAGGAAAGTCAGTCATGGATTCCTCAGATGAGTCAAGAGTAGAGTTTGACGGGGATTTACGGGCAAAGCATTCTGCTTAATCAGCAGAAGATTAAAATAAAGTGAACAGAAGGGGAATAGAAAACTCACTAATAATTAATAAAATATTACAGAGCTCCCGGTAGTTATATTTAATTTCTTTTGTATTCAAGTATTTTAATAAGGAATATGTGGTGACCGGCACGGTGCGGACTTGCATTCTGCTTTGTAGAGGAAACCATGTTTGATCTAGCATGCTTTAGAATTCATGGTTACAGAGAGCTTCACAGCAAAATTATGTTCATTTACTCTTCTGTGAGGGCAGAGGAACAGAACTGAAACCATTTAACATTTTTAACATGTAACTTGGAAAATTTAAAACAAACCATTATCCTATTATAATTCTACTTCTCCCTCTTTTCGTTAGTTCCTTACTAAGTTAGTACGACCCTTAAGCCTTGCCAGTACCTCTTAATGGAATATTCCGTTTTGACGGAGTGAAAAGACGGAAATGATATATCAGAAATTCTACTTCTTTTCAGTGAGAAATGAAAGAAAGAAAGAAAGAAAGAAAGGGAAGATACAAGTGTTTAACGTCTCCTACCAATACTTCATAACTACCCCTTAACTGCTGTTGTTCTCGGGTCCTGACCCGCCGGTGGTAGCAGCTGTTAGGGTCCCAGATTAACGCTGAAACTGGGGCCAAACAATTTGAATGTATAACAATTTTATAGTAAAAATACCAGCAATACATTTTCATAGTAATAAAAATTACCAGCAAGACATTTTTGCAAAAAGAAAAAAATTACCAGCAATATATTTTTTTGTAAAAGAAATGACTAATGCTCCAAAGAAAATTAAAATTCTGTATTAAATGACGTAATGGGTTGATATTCTGTAAAATAAACCAAAACAATATCTCATAAATATTAGACTATATATAAATTGCATATATTTATCATTTACTAGAAATACATGTGAAAATTACTCGATTTATCTGATTTCAATTTTCTGATGGATCTTAATTCTTAAATTAATATTAGCATAAGCTCACCGTTTGTTATGGGTGGAAAGATTTATCAAAGTCGCTACTTGGTTTCAGTAAGAAAGAAATGAAGAAATGAAGAAAGAAAGAAAGAAAGAAAGAAAGATAGAAGTATTTAAAGTATGTTTCAGTCAAATGGAAAAGTTGTAAATTTCAAATATTTTTCAGGATTCTTATTACAAATATTTAACGATGCGATTGGGGAAATTCTACAGATATTTTATTGTCGTAGAACTCACAGTGAGTTTATGCAATTATTAATTTAAGAATTAAGATCCATCAGAAAATTCAAATCAGAAAATCAAGTAATTTTAACGTGTATTTCTAGTAAAGTAGAGTAATACATTTCAGACGCATCAAGGAAGGTCTTCAGTGATACACTGTCTTCATTGCCGATTTTGTGTTTTGCATCATATCGGCTCAAACAGCAACCCCGACCTAATTCCAAAAGATTCAGGCCGCCTCCTTGATAGCATTGTACTACGCACCTCGACATTGCAAAAAACATTTAAGATATGGCTAGGATTCCGACCGTTCTTATCGACATACGTCAGTCAACATCAGCCAATGAAATAAAAACTCTTCCCCCCTTCCCTCCGATATAGTCTTGTCTTTTTGCTTCATCCGGTTTTGTTTCGCGCTATTTTCCCTAGAATTCATAACGAGGTAAGCTGGAATTGTTCTTGCTAAGTTCAATCCAATGCTTTACATTTAAATTAAATACTAATTCGATAACTAAACCTTAACACTTACATTACTTTAAAAAAATACATTATAATTCTTACTATTCTATAAAAATCTTTAAGTCTAACCCTATACACTTAATCAAACGAAATTAGAAAAATGCGATGCACGTTCAAGCCTCTACATATAAATGTGCTCTACACGCACAGACGCTCAGATAAAACCTATCTCCCATTTACATTAATTTACGAAACCGTTCATTACAAACTTATCTCGTACTATTTATTTGAAATTTCTTACTAGTTTTGTAATCTATGACTTAAAATAATACGATGGCCTAATCTAAGCAAGGAAAAATAATAATTAAAAATATTTAAATAAGTAAAAAAATCTAAATAACTAAGGAAATCTAAACTACTCAAATAAGTAAGTGATAAATATATGGAATTTAGAAATGAATAAAATACATTTATAAAAAAAACTTTTCAATAACTTTGAATGTCTTTTCTCGTCAAAAGCAAAATGTATTCAGGAAATTTAAAATAGAATATTAAAAAAAGTTCACTTGTCAATCCGTCTATGACATATAATGTCTCCAATGTCAGATGACTTCATGGAATAATCGATATTGAAGGTAATAAATACTGACCTCCACATAATTTTCCATTGATACGGACACAGCTATAGTCATCGCATTCACAATATCTGCCGGTGAATTTTTTATTCAGTTCCTAAAATAAAAAGAAATCAAGAAATAATGTGTGAGCATTTTTTATATACGATAACGTTTTAGTATGTAGGCGATCATAGCTCTCCACTGATTAATTTTCTTTATTTATCAAACTGACATATATAATTATATATAATTATAATGCTTTCTCCAAGTTGACCTCTATTATCTACGAGTTTCCTTCCATAACTTCTTGAATGTTTCTGCCCAAGCCTTTGTTACTATAATAAAAACCTATGAGCAGGGAATATGAATTTTCAGCTCTGAGAACACTTACTCGTCGAAGAAGACAGAAGGGTCTATCGTATAGTGGAAAAGACTCTAAATGTAGAAGACAGAGCGTCTGTAGGTATAGTCAGTGCGGATATAGAAATTAATACTGCATGGTGACACTCGCAGTTTTATGGCTTAAGCGATTTTCAGATACTGATACGCACAATGCAGGGTTGATTTATATGGCCACAGTCTATCTATGGAGGACTAATAATTGTCCATTTGATTAAGAAGAGTTTCAAAAATAAATTCTGATATTTGGTTATTTGGATAAGTCTTGGAAAACAGTTGTTTACAGCTGACAGTTAAGATATTAATGGACGGCAAGTGCGCCATGGATGACATTCATATGAATGTCTCGATCTGCCGAGGCTATTTATGTCCAGAAGCCGAGTTTTCAGATTCATGTTTTGATTTCGTAGTAATTTGAAGTATTGATAGAAACTCCGTCTGGCACAAGCTATTCAATTTCCTTTTCTCCTACACTAAATCTGTTACAATGGATCCAAACACTGATGTATTTAAAGCATTTACTAATTCCACATCCTAATTTTTATAATGGATTCAGTGTACGGGTCATCACTGTTTTCCTTCCAATTCCAAATCATAGTTTCTGTTTTGGAAAAGTTTATCTTCAGTCCTATTTTTTAGAACACTTGATAGAGGTTTTCCTTTTTATGATGGATTCAGGGTAGGAGTCATCACTGCTTTCATCCCAATTCCAGACCACAGTTTTTGAGTCCTATTTCTTAGAACACTTGATAGACATTTTGTTTTTCTGTTTGTTTTCCCTGGAGCTTCCAACAGAACAATAACTACAGCACTATCATCACCATGTCTGACCGTAGGTATAGTATATCTGCTTTTTATATTCTTCATTCTAGTCCTGGTGATCAAATAACTCGAATTCTTCTAGAAGTAAGCACCATTTTTCTTCAGGCTGTTCCTTCCATACGTCGGACGTGTATTTAAGCAGTTCTTCAGCAATAACGCCCCTTGAAGATGCCATAACACCAAGATTTCCACTGGGATTTTCATAATCATTATTTATATGATGTATACTTTCAGAACATGAAGGAATTACGTGCTGTGGATGTCAAAATCAAGCATATGCTGAAATTTAACTATGTGAGTATTATCGTAATGGACGATATAAAGGGTGACTCCGTGAAAATAGCGAAAGATGCTTTCAAATCTATTAAGGCAGAGAAATATAGTTAGATGCAAAAGAAAAAAAAACATGCTAGACTGCTATGCAGTGTTTAATTTCCTATATGGCAGTGAATACAAAACCGGGTTGGTAGCTGAATTTCTGTACCTACTTCCTTTTCAATTAATGAATTAGATTTTGAAATAGAAATGCCATACGTGAGGTGTTTTGTAACATTGACAGCGTCCTCGGATACAAGTGCCTCGGTTGGAGCAGATTTCAGTAGAGTTTCTGAAAAGGGAGAAATTGGAAATGAAAAGAAACGTATTTAGCAAATAATATCTTAATCGTTATAGTTTTTAATTTAAAAGTTAAACTACTATTATAAAATTTACTATGTATTTTCTCATCTTAATTCTGTGCTGCAAAAGATATTTGACGATATGAGCCTACAGAAATCCGCTCATATGATTCTAGGATCCAACATTAATATGTAAAATAATAATGTATTAATTTTCCTTTTTTTTCACTAATATTTCAACAAATAGATGGTGCAATAGCTCTCAACTTGGTATCAATTCAGATGACATAATCATTTACTCTTATCTCGATATCAAGTCTGATCAGATCAATATGTCAAATTGGTGGTTGATCTAAAATAAAATCTAAAGTCTACCGTAAACTAGCGGAAAAGACGGTTTGTTAATTTTAACGCCTCCAAAACAAAACTGTTATCCATTAATCACCTGAGAGACCCCTTTTCTGCTTTTCATCATCAGGGCTGATGCCAACCTCCATGAAAGTGACTTGTTGCACTTTCTCGGACTCATGTTTTCAGCTGGCATGAATGACTATATTGACTCCAGTGCTAGGTCAGCTGCTAAGGAAATTAATTCCTTGTGTCCTGCTAGACAATTTTCTCTCCTGAATCTATCTTACATATTTATAAGTCTACCATGCGTCCTTTGTTTCCACATATGTTCCGGTGCTTCTAATATATATCTAGAGGTTCTTGATAAAATCCAAAGAAGAATCAGCAATATTATTGACCCTAACCTGGAGTCCCGATTTCAGTCACTTTCCAATTGCTATGAAGTTGCTTCCCAGTGCCTTTTTAATAAATGCTTTCATGGTAATTCTTAAGATAAGGTCTTTGATATGGTACCTAGACTTAATAAATTTCTATGGTACCTAGACTTTATGTTATGGTGAAACACACCTAGTCTATAGATAATAGACTCTCCCACCTGATATAATTAGGAGTCAGTGAGGGTCGACGGGGAGTCGAATACGAAAGTAGTCAGCTACCACAACTAGATTACTCTGCGTAATACTTATTATAACAAGTTCCTAACGTTTTTGTACGTTGAACCTATTTAGGACCGAATTTAGTCCAAATACAGTTTCCACTGCGGAAAGTAACTCTACAACACTTTATAAATTTCTATGGTACCTAGACTTTATAAATTGCTATGGTACCTAGACTTTATGAATTTAATCATATTACTAAATTAGCAAAATGGTCTCACCGGTTGACATTTGAAATGGTTAGATGTAACTATAAGACCTATCTTAACATTTTCTGTTCTTGTTTGTGGGACTCTCTTCCGGCTCCTTACTTCCCAGCCAAATATGACCATAAAGGCATCCTTTAACAAGTACTCTTCAGTATTTGACTATTTGAGTACAGTATCATATAACTTAATGATATAAGGATTTTTTTCTTACTAAATTGTTTTATTAACGATATTTGGATTTTGAATAACTATCGGTTGTGTATTTCCTCTTTTAATTTTTATATTTTCATTGCAATAAATAATTTTCCATTTCGAGTAATTATCATTCAGTATAAATTTTAGTACAATTGTTATATTTAGTACAATTGTAATATTTAGTATAATTTTCCTTCCGATTAATTTTCATTCAAACAATTTACAATTCGAATAAATATTTTCGAATAATTGTATTCCAACAATTATTTTCGAACGAAGTTTACATAATCACAATTTTTGTCTCCATAATATATCTTACGTATCTATAAGTCTACTATTCGTCCATGATTACAATATTGCTTCTATATATGGTCCGGTGCTCCTGCTGTATAGTTAAAGATTCTTGATGAAATCCAAAGAAGAATCAGCAATATTATTAGTCCTGACCTAGCTTCTCGGCACCAGTTACTTACCCACAACCGTAAAGTTACTACTATCTAGCCTTTCTATAAATACTTTTCATAGTAATTTTTGGGGTGAACTCTTCACTATGGTACCTGGGTTTTATGAACTTAAGCGAGGTACTAGATTAGGTGCAAAATTTCATTTATAGTTGAATTGGCTAAATGTAACCGTAAGTTCTATGTTGACAGTTTCTTCTATCGCACATCTCATTGTGGAGCACTATTCAGGTTCCATGCTTTCCAGTTACCTTTGATCTATGAATATTTCTCGAACATTGAGGCCGATAAATGTCATTAATACTGTTTATTATAAACAGAGCATTTACTTAAATATTGGTATCTATAAAAAGAACGTATAAACATAAAAAATGTCTTAAAATAATTGTCGGACTTTGTCCATTTTATAATATATATATATATATATATATATATTATAATATATATATATATATATATATATATATATATATATATATATATATATATATATAATAATAATAATAATAATAATAATAATAATAATAAAACCTGCCACCCCAACAAGCAATTAAGGCATATGCCGGCGTGTAAGTCGACCTTTTAACATTAAAAAATCTCACTAAAATAGGAGGCCGTCTTATACTCCAGATATAAAATGTGAACTTTAAATCATGTAGGTTATAAAAAGTTGTTAGCATGGGAGATTTTTGACGATAGTCTAATCCACCGCCTCCTTTTTTTCGATGATATTGAACAGAAACACAACTGGATGTGTGTCTCAACAAGCTGTTTAAAGATAGCATTCGAACAGTTAAACGAGTGGGTGTTGAGCGGGGTAAAAGTCATTCAGGCTACAGAAAACACAGCATCCAGTCATGAGGTATTATAGATTGTGGTAGTTAACAGACACTTTTTAAAAGTAAATATATCCTTATTGAACTCAATAATAATTAATAAATTCAATACATTTTAAATCCCGAGGGAGAGGGATCGTCTTGTACAGCGAATATAACCCAAAACCAACATTTTAACTTGAAAATTTGGTGGTCGACTTATAGGCCCAGTCGCTCTGTACACCAGCATATACGGTATTAATATTCGTAATAAAGTAGATTATATAAGCGAAAACCCACATGATATATTGTCAAGCAGTACAGCATGACGTTTCCAAATTTCTATCGGAAGGAATTGAGGCTTGGTGCTCTTTTTCTTACAACCCGCATGCGCAAAATGAAAAATATAAAATGGCGACAATTTACCCATCGCACACTGTATATCGTTAAAAGATTTGTTTTTGTTTTTTGTTACATCGGTTTATTAATAACAGTTTTTATTGCTCTTAAACAGCAGTAACAAATGCCTGTACACCTTCGACATTCGATACTCCACGAGTTTAGCCCATATTTGGAAAGTTGTAATCCCATATGTTGTAAAAGAATAACAAAGTTTCAAAATGGCTATTTACCTCGCAATGCAGTAAGGTGCAAATTCATCGTCGGTTTGCTGAAAAAGAAAGAAATTATAGAAGCAGGAAAATGTCAGGAATTACATTTAGAATAAACAAGTTCTTCAATCTCATTTGACATCAACTTCTTTTGATTATTTTATATATATATATATATATATATATATATATATATATATATATATACACACACACACAAATACATTCGTGCCGCCCCCGCCTCTCAAACACACGTACATGAGCCTTGTACAGGGTGAACTTCATTGTAAAAAAAAAAAATTTATTTAAAAATATTGGAGTTACCTGTATTTTGCAATATAGGAATTTTTTCCTAACAGGCAAAGATGATATTTCTGGAGTTACCACCTTACTTTCCTTAATTTTCTAAGAATATTTTTGTATTATTTCGATGTTTTTCATTATTCAAACTTGATTTGTCATTATAACATCTTTGTTTCCACTCTCTTTCCATCGAACCAAAATAGAACTTCAGGTGTTTGTCAGGTGTTCATTTTAGACCTTTTATCTTATACTGACAATTTCGTTTTTCCTCACCTAGAACTCACAGCAAACTAACGGAGAATAAGTAAATCGGAAGTCAACTGCTGAAACCACCTGATAAGTGTACTGAAAAATTCGCTTGATAAACTCTGGAATCGATGTCTTGAATATAACATCACTCAGCTCAGGGACAATTATTTTAATCGCTTCACTTCAAGCAAGGCGATACTGTCACTAGAATGCAGTGGGTTGCAAGGAGTTAAAGAGAATGAGAAGACTTTAGTGGGGAGGACTGAAGAAAGGACAAGAAAAAATCAAGAAGACAGATTACGACGATTGACGTTGTGTTTAATTTTTTGAAGATTGCAGTTTTCAGAGAAGCAAGAAATCGGAAGGAAGTTCCACAGGTGATAAATGCGAGAAAAGAAACTATTAGAGCAGATGTAGCGGTTGCATTTAGCTTTTTCAACAAAAAAATGTTGCTATCTAGTTGTCATTCATGTACTTAGGGCAGCAGAGGAAAAATCTCATCATTAATCACACACACACACACACACACACACTATATATATATATATATATATGTATAAACTTCATTAAA
>OZ038503.1:82848326-82853326 GCA_964036315.1 Acanthosepion esculentum | reverse complement strand
CGGACATTTCAAGGCACATTTTTTTTTTTAATTTTACTAGTATATATTTTGATAGTTAACCAAAATTTTGAGTAGATTGTGGAACATTAAATTGATGATTCTAATTACCATTAATCGACTATTTGCAAGAGTCTCAAAGAAATTTACAGAAGGACGCGAAGTCTAAGCAAAAACGAAAGTGAGTGTTCATCAATTGAGTTGAGAGTTATGAGATTTGAGGTGACTTGCTGTCTCTTGATCTCTTGCTAAAGCCACCAATTACACCTTCTTCTATGTGTCGTTTCCCTTCAAGGCTTCGGCGATCATGACCCTCAAAAATGTCCTATTCTTCGTAGCACTTAATAATATGTTGTCCTTTTGCTATCTCTCCTAAACCTCGCTGCGTCGTTCATTTACTCAAGCTCACTAAGTAAGTTATGCTTTGTTTGCCTCTATCTTGCCTCCAACCTGTTCCGTGTGCATCAAGTTTTCCAAGCCTTCTTTCCTTAATATGCGTCAAAGAAATTTCAACAGTCTCTTCCTGATGTTAAATACAAGTGTCCTTTTTGTTACAATTTTCTCTAAAACTTCGTCGTTTCTCACATATTATTCTCAGTATTCTTAGATTTCTGTGGTTTCATGCCTCTATTTCATCTCTGAGGAGATTGTCTAGCATTCGGTGCCCTATGGGGGGACTTATATCATGTAACAGTTGAGTACATTTTTTCTTTGTTTCTAACAAAATTAAAACAGCGGGAGTTTGGAAATCATAATATCGATAAGAATTTTGAAAACAATGACAAAAAGTGGTGCTTATACCGTTGATGGAATCTGTCTATATTTCTGAGATGAGGTATTATGTACACTATTTACATTAATCGGACTATCGTCCTCATCTTTTTTGTCATAGTTAGAACTTGGAGAGGGGAATTAACAGGAGATAACTAATAACTAACATCTATTAGACACGGCACGTGGAACTAGAACAGTCTACTCCAGCGAGCGAAATAAAGGGTTCAGTTCGACATTCCAACCACCTGAAGAAGGCGGGACCGTACAACCGCCGAAACATTGTGATAAACATGGCGACTAAGATGAGGACAATAGTCCGAACAATGTAAATACCGTTGACGGATATTTAATGTTCATAAAAAAAGAAAATTAGCAAAGTATTAAGAAACAGAAAAACGTCGATCCACACGGACAAACGAGTACTGAACGCATACGAAGTATCAGTCCTCCTATATAGCATTGGATGCTGGGCAATCTCCTCACACATAAAGAAGACACTTGAAAAAACAGGAATGTGGTTCTGCAGAAGGATGCTGAGAATACCATGGACTGATCAGGAGAGCAACGACGAAGTTTTAAAGAAAGTGGAAACAAAATGGATACTTATAATCAATGTCAGGCAGAGGCAGTTGAAATTTCTGTGGCATATAATGAGGAAAAGAGGCTTAAAAATTTTCTACTCACAAGGAAGATTGAAGGCGAGATGTGCAGAGGAAAACAGCCTACCCAACGAGCTTGTGTAAATGGGTGGCAGAACAGGGATTAGGAGAGATAGCAAAAAGACTAAATTTTCTAAGGGCTACAAAGGACAGAAAGTTATGGACAACCATGATCACCCACTTCCTGAAAGGACATGGCACATAGAAGAAGAAGAACGAGATTTTATAAATGGTTGGCAGGACAGGGATTAGGAGAGATAGCAAAAAGATAAAATTTGCTATTAACTATCTTATTTATTTGCGGATTACTTAGTATCAAATTTAACTCTTTTAAAATTAGTTTAGATCAGACCAATATCAGTACCGTATATAATATGGATTCAAAAAGGGCTCTTTAGCAATGGATGCATCAATAAATATTCGTTGTGTCTATGGGAATGAAGATTTAATTCTCCGACCATGACATTTATACGAGGGTCATTCATTAAATATGGTTATTTTTTCTGTATTAGGACTTCTAATACAGATGGAAGCTTTTTATTTTTTTTAAATTTTATTTTTTTTGTTTTACTTCTTTTTCACATGGATTTAATTTCTTTTGCAGATTAAAAAAAAACTTTGAGAGTTTTGGCGATTAACAAAGATGGCCGACCAAGAAGCATGCTCCAGGATTGAACAGCTGTCAGTTATCAAGTTTTTGGTTGCTGAAGGGTGCAAACCAGTTGAAATTCATAGGAGAATGTCAACTGTGTATAGTGCCACATGTTTCAGAAAAAAAAAAATGTCTACAAGTGGGCTAAATTGTTTAAAGAAGGACGGAGCAGTGTTGAGGATGAAGACAGGCCTGGGAGGCCTACAGAAGTGAGGTCTCCTGAGGTGATCGAATCAGTCAATGACCTCATTCACTCTGACAGAAGGGTGACAGTGGATGACATTGCAAGGACTTTGAGCTTATCTGTTGGGACAAACGCAGGGGTCATCAGTCAGAAGGAGTCATCTTGCATCATGACAACGCAAGGCCTCACACAGCAGCCCAAACGGTGCAGACCATCAACGAGCTGGGCTGGGGACTGCTCCCTCATCCCCCTTACAGCCCAGATATTGCCCCTTCAGACTTTCACCTGTTTGGTCCCTTGAAAGCGTTTACGAGAGACACGAAGTTTAAAAGTGACGATGAAGTCAAAAGTGTTGTGAGCGACTGGCTGAGACATCAGTCCAAAGATTTTTACGCTGAGGGAATACGGAAGCTTGTGCACAGATGGGAAAAGTGTGTGACAGTGCTGGGAGACTACGTTGAAAAAAAAAAGTAATCTTCTATCTGTATTAGAAGTCCTTATACCGAAAAATTCACCTTATTTATTGAATGACCCTCGTAATTTGGATCTTATTGCTTACTTCTATTTTTACTGTTTTCTTAGTTCAAATAACAATGAATAACTTATAATTGTTAGCCTTGTGCCAGACATAGCATTGTAAATGCCGATTCGAGTTACATGTAGTAAATGAGCTGGTTCACAAGGCCCTTACTACTGTATAGTGAGTTCGATCAACGCCCTGGCGCTCCTTTTTCAGACCTTGAGCCACACAACGTTAAACTTATTATATATGCAATTGAGTATCGAAAATTCTGATGCTTACAGGACAGTCCGACGGCAAGATTAACAGGGGAAAACAACGCATAACCTCATTGGGGAGCTTGAGTAAATGGATGACGAAACAGAGTTTAAGAGAGATAACAAATAGACAAAAGTTATTAAGAGGAAACAGGAAATTGTGGAGAGCCATGAGCGCCAACATCCTGAAGGGACATGGCACATAGAAGAAGAATAATAATCAAGGAAGCTGTAATAAACCATAACACTAACCCCGTCTGATGTAAGACATTGTTCATGTTCTTTGGTCAAGGAACAATCAGGGCCAAAGAAACCGTACTGACAACGACATTTCCCACAAGAGCAAATTCCACGTTCGCGACCTAAAAAAAAAAGAAAAAAAGATAGGAAATAAAAGTACTTCTCTGATAGAATCCAGGTGTCTTTGTCATTATCTGATAGCATAAAAGATCTGCTTATCTACATGAAATAATATGGTGCTATGGAGTTAGGCTTCCGCTTAAATATTAACTAATCAAAATACCTTAAATTAGGACCGGAATATAAATGCTATGAATAAAGACTAGAGGAAAAAATTATCTTTGCAGGCGTAAAGATAAATTGTGTCCTCTGATGGACTTTACCAAGGCAACAGTAAGGATTTTATTTTGCAACGTGTATTTATAAACAGAAATAAAAAAATCTTAACAGATTTCTAAATTTTTAAATTTAACAACAGTCATAATATACTTCAGGCTAACTGAAAGTCAAGGTAAACTATGGAAAGTGCCAAGTGGTGTAATTTGACACCTAAAAACGAAAGTGAATTAATGCTGTTGATATGTTTTTAATATAATTTTTATTTTATTTTAGTATAAGAAATTAATTTCGACATTTATTCATTTTAAATAATAGGTTTTAAATTTAGCAGTTTTCTTTCAATTTTAAATGTTTTTATAGTCATGTATGTTGGCTTTGGAAAGGAGTATATCTTTTAGGAAAGGGGATATTTGAAAGAGACCGGTGCACAGATTTATATTTTAGTAAGATTCGATAGCAGCATTCTCAAGAATATTCTTTATGAATAAATGTAGCATAATGTTTTATCAGATCTTTTTGTTCATAAGATGTTATCTTACAGATCCTTAAATTTGTTAATATTTTATATTTATGTTTTACTCATTTCACTCCAAGCAAGGTAATAAAGCCACCATGACGCAAGCAGTTATCGAGAATGAGAGAAACTGGGAAAGCATTATTACGGAAAGGATTGTGTGTAGTTAAGCAACTGGTTTTTAATTCGGAAAATGAATAGAGTAACATTCGAAAGTACAGAGCTGTTCGATAAAAGTGACTCACCTGATTTTTTTTTACTTAAACATTTTTTAGCCTATTGTTTTTGGGCTCAAACTAATTTTTAATCTTACTAATATAAAGACCCCTTCCCGACCACCTAGTAAAAAAGTTTACTTACCCTAAGGTATTCTATTGAGAATTATAATTTTGGATATAAACGAGATTTAAGGAAAAAATCTGTGCAAAAAAAGTGACTCACTTATTTCCTCCAACTAGTAATCAATAGAAACATAACCGAACAGCTTTAAATAAAGAATAAAATAGGTTGGTGCCAAAGTAATATCTGATTTTGAAGATAAAATTTTAGGTAGCATTTATGAAATGTCTGCTTCTCGCTATAGTTAAAGAATGCGTATGTAGGTTTGTGAAGGTTCTTGCATGTCTAAGTGGGCTTCGAATGGTGACGTGTATTTGTAATTGTGTCTGTGTGTCAGTCTAGCGGCCAGTCTGTCTTCTCCCTTGAGCGGTTAAAGCGACATACACATAGAATTATCTACGGTTTTAAATGCACGTGACTGACCAATGAGAAATGACAGAAACGTAATCGAAAATGTCATTGTTTTTTTGTCTTTTTCTCTCAATCACTGACTAAGCTTTAATAAAAGTGAAATATGTTGGAGCG